>JAULAV010000057.1:20576-240001 GCA_030789695.1 Scilla litardierei | reverse complement strand
GTATCATAACACTGGTGAGGGAGAAGTAGGAAGTCGAGATGACATCTTCTACCACATCGTTCAAGATGGAGAAATTCACTGGGAGAAATGACTTCGGTCTTTGGAAATTAAAGATAAAGGCTTTTCTAATGAGAGATGGATACTATCAGAACGTCTTTGAGAAAGATAGTTTTGATGAGGATGTCACGGATGCACATAAGGCTGAGATGGAGAGAAAGGCGTTTAGTGCACTATAGTTATTACTTTCAAATGAAGTGCTCACAAGTATGTATGAGGATGCCACTGTGGAGAAGATTTGGAAGAAGCTCGATGTACTCTATGCAAAGAAGTATCTGATGAGCAGGTTGTATTTGTTGCAACAGTTGTAAGTGCTGAAACTGAGAGAGGGAACCCATGCGAATGATCACATTAACGCATTTACGAAGATAATGTCTGACTTGTGGAATATGTTGGTTAACATCAAGGACAAGCAATTGGTGATGATATTGTTATGTTCTCTGACGGATGATTTCGACACATTGGTTAGGTCCATGGTATATGGATGAAAAACTATATCTCTAGATGAGGTTGAGTCCACGGTACATTCTGAGATTCTTTGTGTCAAAGTGATGGCACGAGAGAGTAATGATTAAGGAGATGCACTTTTTATCAGTAGACGTCAAGATTCCATAGGCGGCCATGGTCCTCGGAAGGATACGGGTCGTTTGAGATCTAAATCACGAGGGTGCAAGGATAGGTATCACTTATGCAAGAAGACATGACATTGGAGAAGGGATTGCCCTAAGCTAAAGAAGAATGGAAACGGAAAAGAAGAAGCTTCTGGTTTTGCTTCAGTAGGAATTAGTAGCAAGGATAGTGACAATGGTGAGATTCTGTTGGCAACTGCAAATGGTGATCTAGGTATCTCATGGATTTTGGATTCCAGTTGCTCCTTCCAAATGACACTGCATATGAGTCGGTTCAGTTCGTATTATTCTAGAGAAGGCGACAACATCCTAATGGGGAACAATATGGCTTGCAAGACTGTGGGAATTGGAGAGGTGCAGATCAAAATGCACAATAGAGTGATCAAAATGCAAAATTTTTAGGATTTATGCTTCATTGAATATCACTCATGATTTGTTATATTTTAGATTATTACATTCTCTATTGAACTTCATTATTACATTCTCTATGTATGACACAATATGTTCACACAAGTATGACCATTATAGACACATGATTATTTATCTTCATCATATGTGTTAATAATTCATGCATACACAGTTAACACATATTTGGTGCTTACATATGTCATTATAGAATGACACTTGGTATCACACTCCATTCTTGAGATTTATGTATTTTGAATGTTTACCTCATAAGTGACAATTCATTTCTTGACTGAAAAAGATTATTTATGTGGTACTGAGTATCCCTTATTGGATGAATGTTTCTGTTAGTTATGCAACACCCCATGGCTATTTTGATGATAATTTGCTAACAATTTGTGTTACTAATGATCTTCATTAAGTATTGTGAATGTAGGTACTCAAAAGACAACAAAGTCAAGAAGTTCATCCAAGCTTGTGATACATATGATACGGATGTGATACGAGGTCAAAGCTTGATGAATAAAGGAAAGAAGGATTATGAGTTTATTATGGAATATTATGAAGCTCATCTAAATGACAATTGGAGTA
Organism: Scilla litardierei; assembly: GCA_030789695.1. NCBI lineage: Eukaryota > Viridiplantae > Streptophyta > Magnoliopsida > Asparagales > Asparagaceae > Scilla > Scilla litardierei. The sequence goes on along the minus strand of JAULAV010000057.1, from coordinate 238,319 downwards.
CAAAGCTTTTCAAAAAACTCATGAGCCAAGAAGAATGCATCAAGACTCCAATAAGCGTGAGTGATGTATTTTACGTTTAATTGAGTTTGTCTTAGTATGTTAAAGCCAAAACCGTGAAGCATGCACACACACACACACATAGGAAAAATGAATTTCCTTTATTTAAATAGTTTTGATGTCATCTAAAATTCATTTCCTATCTTTTTGGATCAAACCCTTAGTTGATTAAGACATAGCTTAGGCTAAAGAATAGAAAGCAATGTTTCGTGTGATGTTCTGAATTCAAAGCTCTGCTAGTTTTTCTACACTTGGAATTACACATCCATTCCTAGCTCAATAGATAGCATACTTCATTAGCTTTCCAACGCATCTTGAATCACCCAAATCGGAGTTCATTTATGTAAGTTATGACCATTTTTATTCTTTACTGCTCATATCAGGCGACCGCAATATTAAAATTAGTCGACCGCAATATTGGAATAAGTCGACTACTTTACATATGGGAGTCGACTAATATCTGACATCAAGCCCATAACGGTCTGATTTTTAGCCGTTTTCTTAACCATGTGAGAGGGCTTTTGGATCATTTCTTTGATGTGGGTTGTAGGCTATTTAAAGGGGTTTGATGGAGAGGATTTTGCATCATCTTAAAAACATTATTATTAAGAAGAATTCATCTTTCAAAGCTTGGATTTTCAAAGCCATATTTTCTTCTTGAAGCTGAAATTTCAAGAGCAAAAATTTCCTCCTCCAATGCAACTATTTTCTAATTTTCATCTAAGCTTTTAAGCTTCATTTTTTGCCTTGTCATTTGTGTTCATCTTATGCTTTAAGCTTTATTTACAAAAGAACACAAATTGATGTTTTGATCTCTATGTTTCTGTATACATTCTATTAAGATCAAGTTGAGATTTTTCCATAGCCTATAATCACCTTCGCATGCTTCTTACTTTTTGTTTATAGAAATGTGTATTACTTTAATTTCATTGGAGTATCCTCACTTGTTGGAAGTGAGTGACTGAGATTTGTTGGGTTGTTGAAAAAAGCCTCAATTATTAGAGGTCCTCATTGTGAGGTGGAGTTGTTGTTGTTGTTGTTGTGAAGAAGAAGAAGACCACTTGTTGTGTGGCATTTGGGAACTCCTAGCCAGAGGAGCTAGGTATTGGTGTTGTGGAAAACCCTGGTTTGGGAACTATGTGTGATTCTTCGAAGACCTAGTAAATGGAGCTAGGCAAGTGTATTGAAGCCCTCTTAGTGAGGCATTTGCTCTCTTGTTGAAGAGAGTTGGTTAGTGGAATTCCCAACGTTGTTGGGATCTGTACGTAGCCCTAAGGAGAGGGTGAACCATGATAAAATCCTTTGTGTTTGCATGTGATATTCCTTACTCTCTTGCATGCATTATTCCCTATTATTTCCATTGTGTAAATTGTAGAAACTAAAGAACTAGATGTGCGTACAAACCGAATAACACAGATCTAGATAAAACACATGTTGAATCTTAAAACATTAACCTACTCTGTTTAGCGGAAGCATACCTGAATTCATCGCTAAAAAAGTCTTAAAGAGATCCTGACGATAACGAAGTGGATGATCTTCCAGAACAGCACGAATCCACCGTTGGAGAAATCCTTTGGCTTTCTCCCGGTTTCTCTCCTAGCGACGGGGCGTAGAAAAGACGGCTAACTTGTTCGTGTGCTCAAGGGATCATGACCTCATATATATATGGGCTAACCTTCTTAGCCCTTGGGTTTCCAATTCGGCCCATCAACGAATTGAAGCCCATTAGTCACCACACATAAAGGCCCATAACCTACCCGACTCATTTAAGCCCATTTAACTTAATAAATGAGATCACTTATACATTGGGCTTTAATATGACAGTGTAGCACCATATAATTATTTATCACATATAAGCCCAATGTTGGATAAAGATCCAACTGTGTTGGATAAGTTCCAACAATCTCCCACTTGGGCTATATGCTAAACCTTATAATTATATTTCATTGTGCTGACAACCAAATAAGATCTTAACTTACTGTCATTTCTTTAATGAGCCAAAATCAATCCGGTCCATCAATTATATTAGCAAGGGATCAAGGAGATCTTCGCCGCAGTAATTACAGCTCGACCCATCAGTGGTCACCGTGCAAATACAAAAGAATGACATGGATTATGAAGTGGATGTGCAGCATGGAAATTACATGTAATGTGATCTAACATGTCTATTTCCAACCGATTCTCCTTAACCTTAGTGAGATCATAAACAAACCAAAATCGGAGTGAAGCCGAACTGAACCAAAACTTTATTTCTGATCAGAAAAATAACCACAAGCTTAAGCTGGAAACTTAATTTTGTCTAGCATATGAGCACCCAAAAGAACAAACTCCCACAAAAACTGAATGTTCTTAATGAAATGACATCCATATGAGTAGCTAGCTCATAAAACCTTTTAGATGACATTTCCTTACTATAACGGATCCGTAATTACATGGGTAGTTTCGATGTTCTCATCAGACACTTATACACTCCTATTATTAATCAACAATCTAGGAACTTGATCTATGAATATCTAAACTTTGTCGAGTTTCTGTTGTTGCTGGAATATAAAACTGCAGACTTCATTTTCATTAAATAAACTGTGTGGTGTTCCAACACCATCCCTAATTTGCAGAATAGTGACAAAATACGCAGATATATTTGGATGTCACATAATATGATATGAAACGTAAAGCCATGTCAGAAGAGACTATATAAAGGGGACCATTTAAATCTCTTCTAGTAGATGGCGTCTAACATAGATTTTCATACATTCATTGCATCCAATAAATGATCAGAGTCAGTATACCAAAATGATCTCAAACCTTTTTGACTACTGATCCTTGAACATGTAACCCTTTTGTTCTCCATAAATACCGTAAGACACATTTGGCTGGTGTCAAATGGTCAACTCCTGAACTTAACAATCTGCCCAACACACCTGTAATATATGCAATAACCAAATGCATATAAAACTGAGCATACTTTAGACTCCCTTTTGGTGAGATATATGTAATCTTCTGAAGATTATTCTCAGGGCAATTATTAAGACTAAACTTGTCTCCCACAGAATTTAACATTCATTATCACATAGATATTATAGAAATTACATGCTTCCATAGAACTTAAGATATATAACATCATTAAACATCATCTCAAAACTGAACGAGGTGATCACTTAATGAAATTTAATATACATTAACGATATCGAAATGCTCTACTAACGCCATTATAAACCTTACAGAGTCTTTCATGAAAACTGAATAGAAAGTCTCTTTACAATTAATGCATTCTTTTCCTTATAAAGTCTTTGAGTGATACGCTTTAAATCTTTTCTTAATACCCTTTTGAATTTTCTTTTGATTATAAAAAAACTATTTACAATCAATAGGTTTCAAACCTTATGACAAATGAGAAAAGATTTTAAGTATCATTCAAAGACTTTCTTAATTAATGCATTAATCCATTTTAGAGATGTAGAATTTTTATGACTTGATGTAAGTCGAACTTCCATCATCCTAATGTCAACAGTGAACTTGTCATCTCTTTAATGGATTTCCTGAATGGCAATTAGTGATTTGAGGTGCTAGAGTTTGTCCTTATGAACAATTTCCCGAATGGGAGGAATTGCAACATTATCTTGAATTTATTGTCTTGAACAATGTCAGGAATACCATCCTGAACAATGCCAACAACACATGTGGGAATATAATCCTCTTCAAGAATAATGTCACTAACCAAATTTCCCCCCTCAAACTCAGCATCCTCAAATAGGTGTGCATTTCCTAATTCGTAAACTAACTTAATAGTGAGATTATGTAAAATCATACAAAATAATATCAACTTTTAAACTATTCAACAAAACTAGAAAATCATTAGCATTATGTCCCATTTCTTTATTAGGCTTATAAAGCCTTACCTTAGTTGGACATCTCCAAACATGCAAGTGATTTTAAGTTCATTTGTTGCAACTTTAGTAATGATATAAGCTGCAATCAATAAATAACTGAATTCTAAACTGTTAATTCTTTCTTTATAACACATGTACATTAATGCAGGAATTCTATAAATGAAGCAACATTTCCAAATAAATAAAGATTATAATGATCTTTTAAAGAACCAGAACAACCTAATTTTGAATCATGAGACAACCAAATTTTCCATTCATAATTGAACAATGATAACTGAATTTGTTCAAAATAGAAATAGAAATCCAAATTCCGTTGAAAACGGTACATAATAGTCTCATAAAATTCAAATACAATCTAGCCTTTAAAAGAAATAATCTAAATTTAATTTTGCTTCTACTTGAACCATCTTGCCATTGCCCATATCGATGTATCTTTCACCATCATTTGGCTCTTGGCATATTAGGCAATCCTGCATAGACACAATGCTGTGAATGGTTATACCAGGATCTTTCCATCACGTGTCTATAAGTACCAAAGTTTCCAAGAAAAGAAATAAACTTAGAATTAAACCAAATTTCGCATCATACCTTTCTTATCTTTAGTGGTAGAGATCATATGAGCACTTTCTGTCTTCCTTGCTCAAGCATGTTCTCTTCCTGGACACAGGGCGAGATGAGCTCATCTAGAGACCAAGTCTCATCCTTCAGATTGTAGCTCATCTTAAACTGGTTGAACTGTGATAGAAGAGATATCAAAACAAAATGCACTAGCAGAGCCTCAGAGAGGTCAGGCTGAAGTGCTTTCAACCTTGAAGCAATATTAGACATCTTCAATATGTACTCCCTAATGTTTCCCATACCCTTATACCTCATTGAATTTAGAATTGTCAAGAGTGTACCAATTTCACCCCTTTCACTCTTGACAAATCTATTTTCAATTTCAGAAAGGAATCCTGAAGCTGTAGTAATTTTATTTGAAATAGTGCCCCTAAGATTTCCTGGAATGGCATTCTTCATAAGCATTAGGTACATGCAATTTGATCTCTTCCACTCTTCCATCTCCCTCTGTGAAACAGAGGTACTCTCTTTAGTGAGTGGTGGAGGACTTTGAGTCCTTAATGCCAGATCAAGATCCATGACTCCGAGGATTATCAAAAGATTCTCCTTCCATGCCTTGAAGTTAGTGACATTAAGTACTGTAATAGATTTGAGGTTGTCAGAAAAATTTTCAGGAATAATAGCTGAAAAGAGAACAAGAAAACAATTTTTAACATGTTCATATGAGTATTAAATAAAACAACAACAAATTCAAATTAATGTTATTTTCCCATCTCAAGACATCCCCCACTAGCCCCGTATTTATCTTTGGATAATCTATTGACTAGTCATTGACATCTTGTTGTAGCAATCAGACAATGACAATAATAACATGCCAAAAATAAAACTTCATTTGGGCCGAATTAAATTTGCATGCACTGAACTCACTAATCATCACCTTGTCTATTGCCACAGGTGCGCATGAAATGGTATAGAACAGTAATCTTCCTTTGGGCCGATTAAGCATTCTTACGAAAATCATTGGCACATTAATTTTATATTTATGAAATGAAATAATGCAAAACAACAGAGCCCACTTTGGCGAGATGATGATTGCACGAAGTCATTTCAAAAAATATATACCTTTGCAAAATTTGAATCTATATCGCAATTTATTACATGAATTTAAACTTTAAGTGGAGATATTCAAGTCCACTTTTATTCAAAATCAAATTTAAGGCAACCAAAATTTTCATATAAAAGTATGTATTCAACTTGTTATATTTCGAGATTAAAACTAATCTTCACACGAAAACCCACTTTGGTGAGTTGATGATCCAATCAATCCATATTCGAAATATATAATTAATTGTGCCAAAAATTGAAATTTGAAACTAAACTGAATTTAACACAAAATGATTACATTAAGTGGAAATATATATAAGAACCTTTTATTCCACCTTTCAAATCATTTATATTGAGTTAAATAAAACCCATAGATTAAACACAAATTTTCTTCTTAAAATGGGGTATATATGTGTACTAATGTGTATATGAACATACATATATATAAATATACACTATATCACATTTTATATATAACTTTAAAATGTGTCAAATTTCCTTAAGGCCATTTACTTGATGGTTAGTGCACAAAATTCCTTAAGGCCTTTTTAAACTTATCCTTGAGGAGAAATGTATGTTAAAGCCATTTATTTGCTCCCGAAGAAAACACTTGAATTTTGTGTTTTAATTTAAATCTAAATTTAGGCAAACTGAATTTTCATACCAAGGTATGAAGTCAACTTGTTATATACCGAAATATACATATATTGTTTTATGCCATAAACTTTGAATTTAAATTTATTTTGCACAATTAACACAAAATTTATCTTTGAGGAGGAATATACATAAAAGCTTCTTGTTTCCTCCTTCAATCCAATTAAATTCAATATTAGGCAATCAATCATACAACGTATGTATTTTACCGTTTATGTTCCGAAATAATAATAATTTAACTGTAAAGCCCACTTTTGGTGGGGCCTCGTAATAATTAAAATTATTTCGAACGTATAGAGAAAACAAATAATGCTAAAAAAATTAAAATGGAATGAACATAATTAAACACACAAATTGGGCTTGAAGGAAATATATATTCACACTTAACCATTTATTTCCTCATTTAACGAATTTAAATTTAGAATTTTAGGCACTAAATTTACATACAAAGTATGTCCGTAGTTTTTATATGTCGAAATAAAAGTAATCGCCACTATAAAGCCCACTTTGGTGGGGTTTTGATTTAATTAAAATCATTTCGAAATATATATATAATGAAGCGTGCCTAAAATTGAATTTAATTAAACTATTTTAACACACACAAAAATTATACCTCAAAGGTGTTAGGAGAGTATTAGAGAGGATTAACCATGGCCAATAGCCATGGTACTATATTTATAAAAACCTTAGGATGAGTTAGGAGTCCAAGGGCCTCCCCACTAACTTAGTGGGGGAGTAATGGAGAGTGATGAGGGGAGGGAGGCCAAAGGCCTCCCTCAACTCACAACACTCCCCCTCATCTCTCCATTACCTTGGGTTAAGCATATGAATACTTCAGGATTCAGTATGTTAATGGGGTGGATACTTCTGGATCCAGAGCCACTGTGGTTGCCTCGTTAAAACCTTAGCTGTGGAAAACCCAGTGGGAAAAACCAGCAGCTTAAGGGAAAAGAGTACAACTATCGAGGGACTCCCCCTGATCTGTACAAGCTTCAGGCTTGCAGATCTCCTATGTATCTATACAATCATCTCCTATTCGTCTATACATTCATCATGTTCTGAAAGAAAATACAATTATCACTCATCTATACAAGTTTTACTCATCTAGCGGCTATTGGAAGGCAGAGTCGCTCTGGAGTGTAATGCTCTTCGGAGTTGGTAGATGACTCCACTAAAGTATTCTTTGAATCGGTCTTCAGTGTGTCTGCAAGGTACTGCTAGACCTGGCTGAGCGTTTTCAATACTTGTTTCTTGGATGATGAGCTTCTCAGAAGATGTAGACATTGGATGATGATGTGTATATATTTAGGAGGTGGCCTGCCTATTGTGTTTCAGTCATCGCGATGATCTTTAAAACTGCATATGCAATATATATTCCTTGACCCTTGGAAGTTGCGCAGAAGCAGCTTATCCTTGGTCTAGTGTTGCTCTCCTGGACAACACTGTATCTGGTTAACAACTTTATTAGAGACGTTCTATCAAAGATACGTACAGTTGGCCAGATAATACACTAGAGCTAGGCTCTTCGGGACCTAGGATGTCTCCCCCTCTTCCAGCTATTGGAAGGTGTCATAAATAAGCATCCATTTTAATAGGTTGCAAAAGGACATCATTCTTCATAAACTCTAGGTGTATGAAGAATATGAAAGGGTTCCACCATGAAGGTGTTTAATATGTAAGCCGAGACATCTTCGGCATGATTAATAATAGTTCATCTTCAGGATGATTAATGTCATCTTCAGGATGATGGTTCATCTCCAGGATGATAGTTCATCTTCAGGATGATTAATGTCATCTTCAGGATGATAGTTCATCTTCAGGATGATTAATGTCATCTTCAGGATGATAGTTCATCTTCAGGATGATTAATGTCATCTTCAGGATGATAGTTCATCTTCAGGATGATTAATATCATCGTCAGGATGATCGTTATACCTAGGTTTTTCATTTCCAAGGTATGCTTTAAAGCTATCTGAAATCTCAATGGTCTCTTCTGGAGATCCTATTAGCTTTAAGTCGACCATATGTAAGGCAAATATAACAAATCCTGTCAACGATCTTTCGAAAAAGATACAAGGGCAGAATATTGCTTAAGATCAACTAATGATCTTTGTAGCCTTTATGGAGAAGACGTTTCTATGTTTCTCTTTCATCTCTGGGGGTAGAGTATACCCTTCTGGAAGTTTTATATAGATCTCTATATCTATATTACCGTATATATATGCAGTCACAACGTCCATGAGCTGCATGTATTGGCTTTTGCAGAGAAGTGTAGGCTTAGTAGGAAAATGATCACATTTCCTTCATTTCAATTTCTTTATGAAATCCGAATTATATTCCACAGGTTTTTACACATTCAGGTGTATGGACTACAGGTCCAAAGACTTTGCTTTTCAAGAGTGAGTCCAGCTATACTCTTATTGCCTCGTCCCACTTTGGCCATTCTATGCGTTTACGCTATAGAAAAGTGGGTTGACGTCATCGGCGTATTCAGCGACATGAACGACAATAGCGAAAGCAAAACCGTCGTCGACGACTGTGCTATTTCTGTCCAGTACCTCTCCAGTACGTACGTAATATAATTATTTTTCTCCTATTGTTTCCTCTGCAGGGGAAATTAGGAGGGGAGAGGTTGCTGGTCTGAGCTCAGCATCCTGTGGATGGATCATTTTAATATATCCAGGAATCTTCCTATTTAGAGGAACTTTATATTTTGAACCTGGCGGGTGTCCTCTTTTCAATTGAGGTACAGCCAATTCTGCTGCCGGTGGATTGCATCCATCTTTGGAAATATCAATCCTAGCTGGCGTGTTGGCAGCAGGGACGTGTGAACGAACAATCTTCTGGTTGTCCGTAAATTTATCCGGCAATTGATGTACTTTAGTCTGAGTGTGAATGATCTTCTGGATCTCATCTTCACACAGAAAAGTATGCGGATCATAACGAGATTAGGACTTTATGTCTCATGATATGGTCTCAGAAGCTTCAGGCTTCTTTAGACTGCGTGCCTATTTTAATGAGAATTTGCTCATCAAATACACAGTTATCAAGACTTGATGGTAAACCATAAGCAAGCGGCATCAGCAATAAGATATGGCCACAAGATGGCCGTATCGTGATAAGCGATGCGGAATGCAGTGTGTTGGTCCCTAAACATCAACAGGCAACTGGGATTTAACAATGGATGTGAAATCCATTGGAGTCTCTTTACCAGAGACTCTAATAATCCATTATGAGTATGAACATGCTACAGGATGTTCAATTTCAATGCCAGTTGCTTGGCAGAAGTCTTCAAAGATATGTGTAGTGAATTCACCCACATTATAAGCTTTTGAGAAAGCTAGGTTGCGAGTGAATATAAAGGCAGACATAAGACCATCTAGTAGATGCATCTATCAGTACAATGAAGTACCGAAAATGGGCCACTTGCGGGGTGAATAGGCCCACAAAGGTCAACATGTATTCTCATAATGAAGCCAGGAGACTCTAATCCCACTTTCAATAGGGAAGGTCTCTCTATAAGTTTTCCCTTACGTCAAAGGGGGACAAGGAAACTCAACCTTTTGAAGAATCTTCAGGTTCTACAAAGGATTCATTTGATGATGCGTCCATCATCGCTGATCCAGGATGACCAAGTCCATTTTGCCAGAGTTAAAAACTCTGGCAATGAAAGGCACTTCTGGTGCTCAGTCAAGTAGGCTTTCTATAGGATGAATATCTGTAATGATAGGGGTCCGACGGGGGTCCAACGAATCGTGCGTAGATGGTCTTCTGGCCATCCTTTTGACGAGTTACATAGAGATATTCATTATCCATAGTTTTCAAGTTATGTTCGTTTAGACGAAATATCCTTGAAACATGAAAAATTCCTATATGTTTAAGGGGAGAAGTTTGCATCTTATAGTCTCGTTGTATGTGGGAGCAATATTAATGCTACACCAGTGCAACGAGGCACTGTCCACAATATTGCATACTTCATCTATATGCAAAACGAAATTTTATTTAAGTCAATGAAAAAGACGAACTTAAGCAAATTAAAGATGAAGTAACATTGAATTTTAAATGCATAGATAAAAGATGAAGCTTAATCGAGCAGGTCGTCGTTCTCGAAGTCTATTGCAGTGAACATCGTTGGTGGCTGAATAGCCGCCAAGTTTGCTTCAGGCAGAGACTTCTGGCTCGCCTGATATAGTTCCTGGAGGTGGCGAGGAGTGCGGCAGATTCTGGACCAATGGCCAGTCATGCCGCATCTATGGCATTTATCCTCCCAGTTCTTCTTAGGAAGTGACACTAGGTCAGTGTTCTTTTGCTTCCATATGAAATTTCTTTTTCCCTATTTGTTTTTGTTTGTCTGGGGTGCTGCACCTCTTGGTTGCTTCATTATAGCTTTCCCTTTAGTGTTTTTAGCCTTCCTCTTGTTTTTCCACTTCTGGGGAGAAACGTGGTGGGCTTCAGGGATAGGGGTAGTGCCAGCTGGACGTAAGTTATGAGTTGCAAGCAGTAAGTCTAGATTCTGCTCTGCCCTAAGTAGGCATGAGATCAGATCGGAAAATTTCGTGAAATTGCGTTCACGATACTGCTGCATGAGGATTGCATCTTTCTCGTGAAACGAGGTAAATGTATTTTCCAACATGCGCTGTTCTGTCACTTCTTCACCGCACAACTTCAGGTGGGAGGTGATATTATGAAGTGCAGAGTTATACTCAGCAACGGACTTATAGTCCTGAAGTCTGAGGTTTTCCCACTCATAACAGGCACGTGGTAATATTACATCAATCTGATGTTTATACCGTGTCTCCAGCGCTGTCCACAACTCAATTGGGTCCTCTACCGTTAGGTATTCGGCCTTTAAGGTCCGATCTATATGTCTCCTAATATAAATAATGGCTTTCGCCTTATCCACATCAGAGACAGTGGTAGGAGTGCTGCTAGATGATTGGGCCGCTTCTGGGGCCTTACTAGCAGGGGCATCGGCCGCTGCGGGGGCCGATGAAGGAGCCAAAATTGAGCCAAGGAGGACCATCGAACGCAGGTGGAACTTCAGGTCCACTCGCCAACTCAGATAATTCTTTCCTGCAGCATCAAGAACTTCGAAATCGACGCTTGCCAATTTTGCCATTTATCTATGCAATTTAAAATAAGCATGAATTAATTAAGATTCAAAATTCATGCATAAAGAAATAAACAAGTAAAAATGCGGGGATCGGCCAGATACCCAAAAAATAAACAGTCCAAAGTTCGTTTACAGTTCATAAAAAGGAAAGAAAAATACAACTTCGGAAACCCAAAGTGGGTCCCTATATCTTCGTCTTCATATGATGTTGTACCAAGCTTGGGCTTTAAATACAAATTTCCTCACTTACAAGTTCTCTCAAAAGAAAATAAAAGTGCAAGGAAAGTAAATAGGTATACAATGGCCGATCCCGAAAAACACATTTTTACTGATTTAAACATCCACGCAGTTCTAAATATGCTACAGGCATAAAAATAAACAACCACGCATATAACTAAAGCAAAACATATGGTAAAGGAAACTAGAAAATATAATTATCTCGTAGACCACGTGGAAACGTCATACACCGTTAGGTTAGTTGACTAACGGCAGAGCGGTCTCAGGATCTTGAAGATAGTTATATTTTGAAAAATAGAATCCAGTATTCCATAAATAATTAATAATGCAAGAGTGATATAATTTTAACAATATGACAAACTGGGCGACAGGCCCATAATAAGAAATTAAAATAAATTAATACATTGATTGGGGCTGCTGGCCCTATTAGTAAAATATTAATCATTTTAATTAGCAATTTTATTAATTTGGCTTCTGGCCCAAATAAGCCAAATTAAATTATTTTAAATATTTGGGCTTCAGGCCCAGATGCAAAAAACTAATTAACACATAAAATTTGCAAGTGGATTAACTAGGCTTCTGGCCCAATTTGGAAAACCAAAAAGATAATTAATCAGAATGGGGCTGCAGGCCCATATAACATATTATCATTGTTATAGACTGGGCTAGGCCCAAATTAGAACACAAAATTAATATTTATTCTAATATGGGATGTAGGTCCAATGAAAATCATTTTAATAGTCAATGTTATTAACTGGGCTTCGGGCCCAAAAAACAGCCAAACTAATTAATTAATAAGATTTGGGCTGCAGGCCCATGGTCTGTATTTTTAAGAGTAAATTTAACACAATCCCTAAAAACAATCTTTTATGATATTAGCAAGGGAATGTGAAAAGCCTCCAACCCCTCATCTACCAGATCATGCACCCTCCTCTTCCCTATCTATGTAAAATTGTAGAGCTCTCGAGGGGGACGGTCAGACACAGCCCAGGCCTTTGGATTAATGGACCATTCTCAACTCGGTGATTAGACATTTGGATTAATGGAGATGAACTGTGGACGGGCAAATGAAATGATGCATAGAAAATTAGGAAACATCATGACAGAGCTGTTTGAAATCCCAGGCATTTCATGAAAGTAGAACATGCTATATCGTTTCAACTAATCTCAGCTGTTCATGAATGATAGTTTACCAATGCTTAATCAAAGGAAATCTCGTGGAAGCTTAAATTTTTTTTTTCATTTCCATTTTCTTTAGAATAATTTGATTTGGGCGGTCAAAGATGTCCATTACTGTTTATTTACTTGTTTATTTTTCAAGGTGAACAATTTTACAGAGAATCTGGGAATCATGCAGAGGAGTGGACAACGACATGGGACTTGTACGATGGGATGGCAGCCCGACAATCAACACGCATACTGACGCATCAATTAACGTACGGAAAAATCTCATTCGACATTATATATATATATATATTGATGTTTAGCAAAATGTTGCAGATTTATACAAGCCAATAGAAAAGCATTGTAAAATCATAGATAACAATATGTTGTATGTATCTACGGGATCGAAATGAAATTAACTCTAGATCAAAGATCTAGGGAAGATCGTTAAAATTAAGATCCGTAGATAGTGCCGCTCCCGATACGCTCCAAAGAGAAATCCGCGCAAAACGTCGCCGCAACTATAGATTCCTTCGCATGTAGGGGTTGGATTTTTGAGGGGAGACGGGAAGAATAGCTCAAAATAGACGAGCGTACGTGCTCATAACGTGTTAGGAGAGTATTAGAGAGGATTAACCATGGCCAATAGCCATGGTACTATATTTATAAAAACCTTAGGATGAGTTAGGAGTCCAAGGGCCTCCCCACTAACTTAGTGGGGAGTAATGGAGAGTGATGAGGGGAGGGAGGCCAAAGGCCTCCCTCAACTCACAACAAAAGGAAATATATATGAATGAAAGAGCTTATTATTTCATCATCTATAGTTGTGTTAATATACTTAAGAGACAAGCCCAAAATGGTGTCCAAATCATCCAAATAACACAAACAGGCCCAAAACAGGTCCAAATAGAGTAAGCCTTATAGTTAAGGCAAATAACCCAAAGGGCCCAAAACCAAGCCAGGCCCAAATTTTAACACACTATTTTTAAAAAAAATTTGAAAAAAAAATACTGTTTTGGTCTTGGCCCAAGGCCTGCTAGGGTTTGAAAACCCTAGCAGGTGGATTCCCTAGGGGGCGGCCGCCGCCGACCCCTTCCTTTGCAGCCAACGCCAGCAGGGGGCCGGCACCGCCGTCTGCCAACAGGGGGCAGCAGGGCGCCGCCCCCTCTCCTGTCAATCGCCGTCGGAGGGGGCGGGCCAGGCCGTCGCCCCCTCCAGATTTTCGATCGCCGACGAGGGGGGCGTGAGCCCCCGCCTTTTTTTGTCGATCGTCGTCGGAGGGGGCGGCCCTGGCCGCCACCCCCTCTTGTTTTCCGATCGCCGATGGGGGGGGCGTGAGCCCCCATTTTCTTGTCGATCACCGTCAGCGGGGGCGGCCCAGGCCACCGCCCCCTCTTGTTTTTCGACGGAAAGGGGTGGTCGGCACCGCCCCATGTACACCGATTGGGGGCGGCGTGGGGGCCGCCCCCTCTGAGTTTCGCAGCAGGCACCGAAGCACCTGCTTGTCTGACGGGGGGCGGCTGGGCCGCCCCTTTTTCCCTGTGCCGGCGTCGGTCTACTTACGGGGGCGATAGAGCCGCCCACTTTTTCGCCGTGTCGGGCGGCCGCCGGCGGGCCGCCCCCGATCTAGGGTTCGTGAAAAACAATTTTTTTAAACAGGAAAAAATCAATCAAAACCCCAATTTTTCACAGATCCGAAACTTAAAACTGATAAAAATCGAATTTTTCAACAGATCCGAATCCAGAAACAGATTAAAAATCTGATTTTTATCAGATTTGAATTTATGAGCAAGCAAAATCTCAAGATCCAAGCATGGTGGCTCCGATACCACTTGTAGAAACTAAAGATCTAGATGTGCGTACAAACCGAATAACACAGATCTAGATAAAACACATGCTGAATCTTAAAACATTAACTTACTCTGTTTAGCGGAAGCATATCTGAATCCATCGCTAAAAAGGTTTTAAAGAGATCCTGACGATAACGAAGCGGATGATCTTCCAGAACAGCACGAATCCACAGTTGGAGAAATCCTTTGGCTTTCTCCCGGTTTCTCTCCTAGCGACGGGGCGTAGAAAAGACGGCTAACTTGTTCGTGTGCTCCAGGGATCATGACCGCATATATATATGGGCTAGCCTCCTTAGCCCTAGGGTTTTCAATTCGTCCTATCAACAAATTGAAACCCAATAGTCAACACACATAAAGGCCCACAACCTACCTGACTCATTTAAGCCCACTCAACTTAATAAATGAGATCACTTATATACTGGGCTTTAATATGACAGTGTAGCACTATATAATTATATTCGCATATTAGCCCAACGTTGGATTAAGATCCAACTGTGTTGGATAAGTTCCAACAATTTCTCTTAGTTCATTGCAAGCAAATTTGTGTTAATCAGGTTCTTGTGAAGGTAACTCTAACAAGTAACCTAGACTAAACTTGAGGGATAAGTTTTATTTGAGCATAATTATTTAAAACACTAATCACCACCCTCTACTGTTTTGTTTGATATCCACAGGGATCCAACAGTTTCATTTTTCATGAAAAATCAAAAGTTTGCGTTATATCTTGATGACATGCTCTTGATACACTTCATATGCATAATATATGTGATTAAATAAAGTCTACACATGATTTATGTTTGGTGAGTGGCATAGTTATTGGTTATGCAAGCTATTCTTTAAGTTCATCTCCATTGATGTATACATTTGATATTGTTATGGAGTATCACTTTTTTGCATAAGTTGAGATATAATGAGCATATGTCATTATTTTAGATATCCCATGCTTATTTCACTTTAATGAAATTGACCACTTTGGTATCTATCAGCTTTGCTTAAATTTATCTCATACATCATATATCTCAACATTCGATCTAGAATATTTGCATGTGCGCCTGCGTGCCAGCGCCTGCGCGCGCGCACACACATTGACACGACACATGGTACGCTTACTAGGATCATAAGGTCATGACTCATTTCTTAAAGGATTTATTTAAATATTGGGTCTCCTTATTTGTTTGTGCATGATACGATTAAAATGTCATGTTTTGTATGATAACACCTTATGAATGGAGAACTATGATATGTTTAAGAAATTTCATGGATGATGAATATGTAATGTGTTTTTGGATCATTTGTGTCTCATGATATATGATGTATCATGTTTTGTGATATTGAAGATATTTGTTTCATTAGACATATTGAGCAAATTATTGCTATGTTGAAATATTTCATATGATATGCTATTTTTTTGGCAATGTTGGGTTATATTAATTCTTTTAGACATTGCTATGAAAATTTTGATTATATGGATTACTTGAATATAATGATGGCATTTATGATAAAAATTTAATTAGAATAT
The DNA here is from genome assembly GCA_030789695.1 of Scilla litardierei. NCBI lineage: Eukaryota > Viridiplantae > Streptophyta > Magnoliopsida > Asparagales > Asparagaceae > Scilla > Scilla litardierei. Next base: position 222,173 of record JAULAV010000057.1, on the reverse strand, counting down.
AATTGGCATATCTTGGACTTTGGAATTCTCATGAATCCATGATATGTGCATTTGTTGGATTTATGTCATATGTTGAGTATTATGAGTTTTTTTAGTTTTCTTTTATTTGATGGATATCACATTCTTATAATCCTCGTGATTATCTTGTTGATATCTCTTTATTTCTTATAACTCATGCTTATGACACTCAAATTATTGATTCGCACATATAACACAAATTGTTGCACTATTGCCATATATATTGTTGGACTTTTGGATTTTTGAAGCTATGTTGAGAATGATGAATTTTTGAGCTGAAAATTAATTAGATATTCCATTCTTCATAATCCTTGGAATTATCCTTTTGATATCTATGTTTTAGCTCATTATTCACTCTTTATGAAATATATTTTCTCAATATGTTGCCCTTGTTTAAAATAATTCGTTTGGCATATGGATGTTATGTTATATATCTCAATGTTTCATATATGGTTTTTTGTTGAACTCCATGCCTTTGAGCATAATGAAATCAAGTTTTGGCTTTCGTATATGCTTTATATTGAACTATATGTTTTGATTGGATATGCATCATATGGATATGCGTGAAGAGAAATGTTTAAGGTGTTTAAAAAGATTAATGTGATTAGATCAAGTATGCATGATTTATGTTATGTTTTGACACAATATACCATGATCATTATAACTGTCACGTCTAGTGTGCATAAACATTTTGTATGCATGAACTTTAGTAACATTCATTATAAATGTACATTATGTTGAGTTATTTTTGGTCACCCCTTGCCTTTTTTTATTATGCAAATGGGTGAGAAAATTGGAAATCGATGACTTGAAATATATGTTGTCATTTAATTTATCAACACATAGTATGACATAACACGTGGTAGGCACGATAAATGATAGACATTTTCATGTCCTTTGGAAGTTTTTATTGCCTACGTCACATTTTGGATGATAGACATTTTCACATGGTATTGCCTATGCCGTATTGATAACCCTCCTTATTCTTTTTTGATTATGTCAAACGGGGGGATGGATGTTAGTGTGATTTCATACATGTCATATGAGGAGGTATTTATATATATAACACCGTGTTGCACACTCACAGTGGCACCTTGATAAAATTATGATATATATGCTTCCTAATTGCTTATATCTAACGGGCACTAATGCAGGAGGAGTAACATCTCCATAGCAATCATGCATTTGTATAGGGGGAGTATCTAATTTTATAATTTTGTAGTTTTATCAAATTATTTGCCATCATCAAAAGGGGGAGAGTGTTGATTATTGCATCACCCCTAAGTTGGTTTTGATGATAAGCAAACAATTAATGTTGCTAATGATAGTTTGTGAGATGTTTTGTGAGTGTAGGATTCAAAGTCAACAAACACATGGAACTCATCCAAGCTTGCTAAGATTGAAGATTAGGAGCACAAGCTTGATGAGGAGGAGTCAATGGACTTAGAGCTCATGTTCAAGCTCAAACGCTCAAGCCAAAGACTCATGACAGTGCAAGACTTCAAGAAAAAAGTATCAAGCCTATTGATGACACGAAGACTTCAAAGATTGTGTGAGTTACGTGTCTTTTTATTTTACTTGTCATGGAATGTTAAAGCTATTAAGTTGAAGCTTGCATACACACAACAAACAATGTTTTAAACTTGTAAAATTATTTAGATTTTAATTAATTAGAGCTATTTTGGGAGTATTTTCGTCTATTTTTTCCATGTATCAGAAAAATAGCTGATTACTTTTATAGTATGAGTCGACTACTTTCTGAAGGAAAAACATGTTTTCCCTCTGTTGCCCCCAATAGTCGATCGTAGGTTTGCTGATAGTCGACTACAGCTATTTAGAGAGTTGACTATCGATAATATAGGAATCGATTACTTTGGCCCAGCGGCCCCAGAAAACACAGCTTTGCATTTTGCGTGAAGATGTCGATAGAGCCGTTTGAGGGGCAATTTTGGGAACGATTTTTGGACGCTTGATATGTTGTGATTGCTGAGTTTTTTGCAAGAACTTTAATGACCAATTCGTAAGAAAATTACTCAAGCTTTCATCTTCTTCAAGCTCTCAAAAATTTCCACGGCCCTAATCTTGTTTTTATTTCAAAAGCTTTTAAGCATATTGGCCTTTTAATTTAGATTCTCCTCAAGCTTCATCTTAATTTTCTGAGCTTCCAATTAAGATTTCTTTAATCTCTTAAGTGTTTAATCTTTATTTCTTTTTGAGATCAAAAGCTTTGTCCTTAGCCATTTCACTTCACATAAAAGCTTCAACTATTGGTTATAGGAAATTGTAAGAATTCTTCATCTTCAAAAGAGGTTTGTAAAATCCACACCTGTGGTGTATGTTTGAATTGTTGCATTTGGGTTGGTTGTGAAAATTCCCAAGTGTAGATGTCTTTACTTGGTGGGGTGGAATTTGGTGGTGTTGTAGAATACCAAGTGGCAGTGGAAATTCCTAGCAAGAGAAGCTAAGTGATTATTGGATGCCCTCTATTTTGAGGCATTTGCGCTCTTGGTTTAGAGTGGTTTAGTGGAGGAATCCTAATGTGCTTGGAGACTGTACGTAGCCCATGTATGGATGAACTAGGATAAAATCGATTGTTTGTGATTGTGTTATTGTTTTGTTTGTCTCATTTTTGCTCTCTAATTTACTTGCTTATGTGCTTTTATTTCCACGGTGCTAACTCTTTTATTGTAAGTAATATAGTGCGTTGATTAAGTACTTGAGGAGGTAACTCTCTCAAGAGACTTATGCTTTTTCTAGAGGGTTTAAAAGTTTTATTTGTGCATCAATTTTTAAGAAACACTAATTACACTCTCCCTCTAGTGTTTAGCTTGCCATCTCAGGATCCCCAACAGGGAACGCTAGTATGTTTGGAGCATGTTGATGAGCATATAGAAAAACTAGAGTGTGAGATATTTTTTATGAAATAAAAAACAAACTTTAAATATTCCTTTAATTATTCTACCTAAAAATCAAATATTGTTACCTTAGATGATACTTAATCAACAAATATAGAGCTTGAAAATAAGAAATAAATTGATAAGCAACAGAAATGAGACAATATTTGCAAGAACACAATAGCAACGCAAGCACCAAGATATATTCTAGTACAGTCAACCCTAACCTACGCCAATCTGTAGGTCCTGTTGGATCCTGTGGATGGCAAACAACACTAGAAGGGTGGGTTGAATAGTGTTGTGCAAATATTAAACTTTTCCGTTCGTTGATTAGCACAATTAAAAACCTTCTAATGTTGCCTAAGAAACCAAGTAGAGTGATCTACGCTTGGTTCTTAATCAACAAAATAATCTTACAAATAATATGAAAGAGATAAGATTACAATCAGATAAGAGATCTTTACAAAGAGATCTTTACACAGCGGAATTAAAAGTATGATCTTTGTAATACGCAAATGAACAAGGAATTATAAAGATATAAAGTAAATAAAAAATTGCTCGCGGAGATAAATAATAAGACACAGAAAAGCAATCACAGAAACAAGGATTTTTACCCTGGTTCCCCATAACTTTTGGGTACGTCCAGTCCCCGACCAATCCAGTACGAGATTTCAATCCACTATTGCCTTGGCAATACAATTACCTAACTCCACTCGTTAGGATTTCCAACGACCTAGCCTTGACCAGGATTTCCAACCACAACACCTAGACTTGTCTAGGATTTTCGACCACCTAGACTTGTCTAGGAATTCCACTATTCCCTTATAACACGGGAATTTACAATTCAAAGTCTTCTTCAAAGACTTGCAACAAATATGAAATTAATTACAAGATTTCCTAAAGCCAAAAGAATATATTTGTGTATATGTGGCTTAAAGAAAATCGGAAAACTCTTGATCAAATTAAATGATATAGATGAGCACAAATTTGATCAAAGGAGTTATCTTGAAAATTGATCTTCTAAAAATATGCACTTGGGCTTTTAGAGATCAAAGATCAAGTCTTTTTAATCTTTGAAAGAATATAATTATTAAACACAAAGATTAAAAAGAAAGACTTGTATTTTGAATCTCAATATAAAAAGCTTTTAGCTTTGGAGATCAAAAACAAGTAATTCAAAAAGTTGTCTTGAAAATGATCTTCTAAAATATGCACTTGGGCTTTAGAGATCAATGATCAAGATTTTGATCTTTGAGAGAAATGTAAAAGTTAAGAACACAAAGATCAAAAAGAAAAACTTGATGTTTGATTCTCAAGAAGAAAAGCTATGAGCTTTGGAGATCAAACCAAGTTATAAAGGCTAGAAATGATCAGAGAAAATAATTACAAAATTAAGCACAAAAGAAATAAAAACTTAGCCTTTAGAAAAATTGAAGAACTTTGAGAGCTTGAGAACTTTGAGAACTTTTTGAGAGAATTATAGCTTTGCTCAAGAATGATTTTCTTAGGAAAAATTTTCTCATATGGTTCTCTATTTATAGATTTTAAGAGTGGATTTTGAATTTCAAAATGATTTGACTTTAGCCCCATAAATCAAGCAACGATTAAATGAAGGAGCAAATCTGGGAAGTCAAATCGCACAGCTAGTAGTCGACTCCCTATGATTGGTAGTCGACTCCCAGAGTAGTTTTTGAGAAAATCTGTTACACTGGTAGTCGACTCCCTCATATTGGTAGTTGACTCCCAGAGTATCTTTTCAGGGAGAAGGCAGAAATCATTGTAGAGAACTACTGGGTATTTGTAGTTGACTACAAGTTAAAACTTGGCTTCTATGAAAAGTATGCTCTCAAATAAGTTTAAAACAAGTTTAAAAACATTTTCGAAAATCATTTTGTGTGTGTAGAATATTCATTTGGCTTTTACATTCTAAATACACAACTTACTAATACACACATCTTTAGCTCTCGTTCTTCGATCTTTGACTTGAGCCATCTTATCTTGATCTTAAGTCTTCATATGCTTCGTATTGTTGAGCCATCATATGCTTCATATCTTGGCTCGTAAGTAGACTTCTGATCATGGCTTCTAAGTCTGCATTTGAACTTCATGGATATAGAATAACTGATCAATGCATGTACACACTTTAGATGTAGGTAGTTAGTACACTAATATCATTTGGTGTACTCATCATCAAAACCACTTAGGGGTGTTCCCATCACTCTCCCCCTTTTTGATGATGACACCTAAATGAAAAATGAAGTAAGTTAAATAATAATGATATAGTAGAATCACTTACTCCCCCTGCTTAGATGCAATACTCCTCCTGCATTAAAGGCTGTTAGCATAATAAAAGTATTCAATATCATTTTTGCATTTCAGTCTTTTTCTCCCCTTGTCATCATTCAAAAAGATGACATAAAATATTCCATCAAATATCAACCATCAAAACCACTGAAATCATTTGGTGATGACAACAAATGATATAAAATATTGAAAATATAATATGACAGCAAAAATAACTTATGCTCCCCCTGCAGAAATGCATGAGCACAACTATGGAGAGGTTACTCCCCCTGCATTAAGGCTGGTTAGCAATAAGAAGAAATGTGTACATATTCATATTATATTTCTTTTTCAAGTGTGGATCAGTATCATTTTACCATGAAACATGATTTTATATGCATTGTACTTTTCTCCCCTTTGTCACATCAAAAAGGTGTGACATGAATATAATACAAGTGTTAAAAATATTCGTGACACCAAGTGTGAAAGAAAAAATTACATGGAGAGAATAATATGCATACCATGTGAAAGAGATATTTAATAAATAGCATGTCTTAAACATTCATAGCATGCAATATTCAATTATTCAAAAAATGTCTCAATATCCCCTTTATGCATATATTTCAATTTAGCATGAATTGAAGCATGAATTAAAATAAATCATACTTACTCCTCATATAATAATGCATTATCTTATGGAGGTGTTATTCTTGCGGCATTAATACGCAACATTTAATCATAGAATAAAAAACAACAATTGTAGTCAATGAGCATATTCAATTCAAATATACAATTTTTAATATAAAACATATTAATGATGAATAAAATCAAATATCACGCATAGAGAATGCATAACAACCAAGTATAATACAATCTTTTGCTATCCATGAACAAATGGAATATTATTCATTTAGGATGACTCAATAGCAATTTTTTTAAAAATCTTTTGAGTCATAAATAAATATCTAAGCATTCATTGATTTTAATAGAAAGTATGATACCAAGTGTTATATCAATACCACGTATAAAAAATAATAGGCATGGATTCATATGTTATCAATGGTCATATTTCACAAAATGAATTGCATAAGCAATAAATGTGAACAAGTGAAAGGTGAACATGTTGTGTCATTTAGAGAATAATTCGATCATGAATTTTTCTGACATTATATCTAAAAGTAAGCATTACGATAGATGTATGAGCATGTCAATCATAAATGTAATCAAGCATATATGTGACTAAGATGAACTCCAAAAGATTTATAGCACAAGATGTCACAAAATAAGCTTAACTCAAAATATTTTCATGGATGTCACATATCAACATATGCATGTAGCATTTTAGGAATATGTCATGATCATTAGTCCATAATTTTATTACACCATATTCCAACTTATCAAATGCATAATAAATAATATTGACATCAAATATATTGAATTGTGATGATTTCTAAGAGTATGAAAAAAAAATAAATCATCAAATATACATCAATTAATATATATTTTTTATATTAACAAGGTGTGACAAAAAAATATCCAAGATATCACCCAGTATTGAAATGGATATCTAAATAATATCATGAGCATTGAGATGCATCAAATATAATCAATGAGATATTACAATTGAGCAATACCATCTTATGAGTAATTGATATTCAATAAAGAGTGGACTTAATTATGTCAAACTAACTATTTTATTCAAACAAGATATAATAATGAGGCACTTTAAAATAAATCTATAAATTAATCAATTTGTGTGACCTAATAGCATAGCATGATAATTCACACACTAGAGATGATGTGGCATAAATATGTGATGACATATATCATTTATATGATCTCATGTATTGAATAAAAATTATATCATGTCATCAATTAAATTTTCATATATCAAGTGTTGAACATATCACGTGTTAGAATAATAAACATGATGCATGTGACTACAAGTCTAAATAAAATTTCATAGTTCCAACTTTTAGCTCCCCCTACAAATGAGCATATCAAACGGCAATCTCCTTCTTTGAGTGACATTCTTTGAAAATCAAGGCGTTGAAGGGGTTGGCTCCAATTTGTAAGTATTACCTGAAAAATAATACTTTTTTTGTACCCGTAATTTTTAGGGTCCTTGGGGTTAGTCATAAATCATATTTAATTCCTTCATCAAATAATATAACATTAATTCTATTTTATCGTTCTAATCTCAACAAGAAGAAATTAGGCATGAATACATAATTATGATAGATTCAAAAAAATGTATTTCATCATTTTATACAATGGTATCAGCAGAATAATCATGTAAGCACATGGATACCCGAAATTAAAGGTTCAGATAAAACTATCCATTAGGAACCCAAATTTGATTTGAATTTGATTTCCTATGCACAAATGAATCATTATAAAATCCATGCATACTTCTAGTCAAATTATGAACATAAATATTTTTATCATGCAAGTCTAAGTGTTTAGGCACCCATATCATATTATTTCTAACATTGTGTACATTGTGAGGTTTGTGTACAAAATGTGATCTTTGATGTGCATTGTGTACAACATTTTTGTGTGCCGTGCTATGGGATATAACATGAGGTTTATTGTGTGCATTAAGTATAACATATGGATCATGTAAAGCATAAGGTGCATTATTGTGTATAGCATTTTTACCATACATAAAAGCATACTTTTTAACATTGGTATGCACAACATTTACATTTCTACTTATATCTTTAGATGTAGAAGCTTGAGCATGAGTAGATCTATCAACAATATTTCTAGGAGCATAAGAGCAAGAAGAAATAGAACTATTTTTGATACAATCAAATTTTGCGACTAATTCTTCATGCTTTATACGACTAGAAACAATAATATTTGCAAGTGAATCTATCTTATCATTTAAACATGAAACATACAAAGCATGTTCATTTTTCAATAAATCATGATCAATCAATAATGCATCATATTTTGCCTTCAAGGAATTATAATTATGTAATGAAATATTACTACAGTCATTTTTCAAATCATTATAAACATCCGATAAGCTACCATGTTTCTTAGATAAATCATCATGGTCATCATGCAAAGCATTGTACTTTTTATTTAAATTTTTGTATTTCTTATTCAATCTTTCGAATTCTCTATACAAGTTTTCATATGCACTAGCAATGTCAAAATCATTTTCATCATCAGAACTAGATTCCCATACCTTTTCCTTATTGTCTTGATAAGCCATCATGCACATATGATTTGTGGTTTGCTCTTCCTCTTCTTCATCACTTGAGTCATCCGACTTTGAATCGTTCTCTTCTTCGTTAAATTTTCTCTCTTCTTCGTTGGTGTTGGTGGTGTCAAAAACCCATTCATCTTCAACAATCTCATTTCCATACTTTTTAACATTGGATTTGATTGTCTCCACGGGCGATTGAATCAAATTTGAATTAGATCCGAATCTCTCGTCCAATATGTTGAGGATTTGGTGCGCGGTATCTGCCTCTTCTACAAGATATAACATCTTATCAGTTAAACCAATATAAATTAGATGTATTACCTTTATGTTTCTGAAGTAGGCTTCTTCTTGATCCAGATTCCATTGCGTTTGCGGCATGGTTGGAATCTCATATGGTTCTTTAAGAAATCTCGTGTATTTTAGATCTTGTGCCTCCAAGAAGATCTCCATTCTTCTTCTCCATTGGGAATAGAAGTTGCCGTCAAAGATTGGAGGTGTAAGAATGCTATAGAACGTTGTTGATGCCATCGCCTTTGACCTTGCTCTGATACCAAGTGTTGGATCCTGTGGATGGCAAACAACACTAGAAGGGGGGCTGAATAGTGTTGTGCAAATATTAAACTTTTCCGTTCGTTGATTAGCACAATTAAAAACCTTCTAATGTTGCCTAAGAAACCAAGTAGAGTGATCTACGCTTGGTTCTTAATCAACAATATAATCTTACAAATAATATGAATGAGATAAGATTACAATCAGATAAGAGATCTTTACACAGCGGAATTAAAAGTATGATCTTTGTAATACGCAAATGAACAAGTAATTATAAAGATATAAAGTAAATAAAAAATTGCTCGCGGAGATAAATAATAAGACACAGAAAAGCAATCGCAGAAACAAGGATTTTTATCCTGGTTCCCCACAACTTTTGGGTACGTCTAGTCCCCGACCAATCCGGTACGAGATTTCAATCCACTATTGCCTTGGCAATACAATCACCTAACTCCACTCGTTAGGATTTCCAACGACCTAGCCTTGACCAGGATTTCCAACCACAACACCTAGACTTGTCTAGGATTTTCGACCACCTAGACTTGTCTAGGAATTCCACTATTCCCTTATAACACGGGAATTTACAATTCAAAGTCTTCTTCAAAGACTTGCAACAAATATGAAATTAATTACAAGATTTCCTAAAGCCAAAAGAATATATTTGTGTATATGTGGCTTAAAGAAAATCGGAAAACTCTTGATCAAATTAAATGATATAGATGAGCACAAATTTGATCAAAGGAGTTATCTTGAAAATTGATCTTCTAAAAATATGCACTTGGGCTTTTAGAGATCAAAGATCAAGTCTTTTTAATCTTTGAAAGAATATAATTATTAAACACAAAGATTAAAAAGAAAGACTTGTATTTTGAATCTCAATATAAAAAGCTTTTAGCTTTGGAGATCAAAAACAAGTAATTCAAAAAGTTGTCTTGAAAATGATCTTCTAAAATATGCACTTGGGCTTTAGAGATCAATGATCAAGATTTTGATCTTTGAGAGAAATGTAAAAGTTAAGAACACAAAGATCAAAAAGAAAAACTTGATGTTTGATTCTCAAGAAGAAAAGCTATGAGCTTTGGAGATCAAACCAAGTTATAAAGGCTAGAAATGATCAGAGAAAATAATTACAAAATTAAGCACAAAAGAAATAAAAACTTAGCCTTTAGAAAAATTGAAGAACTTTGAGAGCTTGAGAACTTTGAGAACTTTTTGAGAGAATTATAGCTTTGCTCAAGAATGATTTTCTTAGGAAAAATGTTCTCATATGGTTCTCTATTTATAGAGTTTAAGAGAGGATTTTGAATTTCAAAATGATTTGACTTTAGCCCCATAAATCAAGCAATGATTAAATGAAGGAGCAAATCTGGAAAGTCAAATCGCACAGCTGGTAGTCGACTCCCTATGATTGGTAGTCGACTCCCAGAGTAGTTTTTGAGAAAATCTGTTACACTGGTAGTCGACTCTCTCATATTGGTAGTTGACTCCCAGAGTATCTTTTCAGGGAGAAGGCAGAAATCATTGTAGAGAACTACTGGGTATTTGTAGTTGACTACAAGTTAAAACTTGGCTTCTATGAAAAGTATGCTCTCAAATAAGTTTAAAACAAGTTTAAAAACATTTTCGAAAATCATTTTGTGTGTGTAGAATATTCATTTGGCTTTTACATTCTAAATACACAACTTACTAATACACACATCTTTAGCTCTCGTTCTTCGATCTTTGACTTGAGCCATCTTATCTTGATCTTAAGTCTTCATATGCTTCGTATTGTTGAGCCATCATATGCTTCATTTCTTGGCTCGTAAGTAGACTTCTGATCATGACTTCTAAGTCTGCATTTGAACTTCATGGATATAGAATAACTGATCAATGCATGTACACACTTTAGATGTAGGTAGTTAGTACACTAATATCATTTGGTGTACTCATCATCAAAACCACTTAGGGGTGTTCCCATCAGGTCCTACCTGAGATCTCCACCATCTTCTTCCTACTGGAAAATAAATCCTGAAAAGACATCACATGCATGGAGAAAAACCTAAGAAACATTTGTAGTTTATGATAGAGAAGTCAATAAAGGATGAAGAAGAAAATTATACTTCATGAATAAAATTACGTCATGACCACCGATGTCCAATCAAGATCGATGCCAAAATAAATGGAATAATGGTTACTATCTACTCTCAAAAATCATAAGATCAATGTAGTCAGTCCATGTAATGGCATTAAACTTGCATCATATACCCATCACAATTATCATGATTCCTGATGTCCTGCCATAGTAAGACTAACCGTAGAAAGAAGGGGTTGGAAAGTCATGAAGCTTCCAACTTTCAACCAGTATATCATATTGTTCTGTTAGATATGAATCTAAATAATTGTTCTATTTATGCTTCTCATTGAATTAATGCAAGACGATTCTCTAACTCAGGCCTTTAATTGAATGTACATGAATCAATTTTAACACGGTTATTTATAATGTGCTTGCTACACTCGAATTAGCAAGGAGTTCAACTAAGATATACCTTATAAAATACACCACTACACATCAACCAATGTGAAGCAATAGGTGCTACAACATTTTTTTTTGAATTTTTTAGCATTCCAACAAACAAAACATAAGCACACTGCTTCCACCGATAATACACTACACTGCAGCATAAATTAGATCCATGCAGCTTGTTTCTGGGTGTTTTTCTCACCCCTGAAATTGTTTAATGATGGTGGGACTGTGGAAACTGGTGTAGGATGGCGTCAGCAGCTGACTGGGTGCTGAGTGAGCTGACTCGGGCTGGATAGACCTCGATCCGAGCTACTAACAGCTGGCTGGAGACTAAACGAGCTACTGGCAGCTGGTTGGAGACTGGCGAGCTATTGGTGGATGGTTGTAGATTGGGCAAGCTACTGGCGGCCAAGTCTGGGCTATTCCTGCCAGGTCTGAGCTATGTCTAAGCTATCTTCATCTTCCTGCAGCACAAAGAGCTCGTTAGGGAGGGTCGATCTGGGGTCCGACCTAATCCCCTTCGATGCTTAAGTCAGATGGTGAATTAAAGGAGGCTCGTGGCAACTATGGCCGATTTGTTAGGAGATTAACCAATAGTTATCTCGCTGAGCTATGGAGAAAATGTAGAAGTTTAGGTCGGAGCAGATCCTGTTTTAAGAGTACCTGATTGTCAGAGAGTGTTTCCCAGATTGTGTGTATGTCACCTCTTTCATTGTCCGAGAGACTATATATAAGTGAGGCGTTAGAGGGTAATGTACGAGCCTTTACCGTGCTTTATTGCTTCAGCTATCACCATTGATGACGAGCGAACGGTTGGTCATTGAATGCCTGATGATTTAAATGAAGGAGCTCAATGGTCAGTAGAGCTATCATCTTAAATGAGGAGATGGCCGGCCCGACACGAGAGCCCCCTATGTTACTAGGCCGAAGTTGTAGGTTTTGCTACCCAGATGATCATCAGGCTGGCCAGGTGCTGTATTAATGGCCCCCATCTCCCGAGATCAACTGTCGTGGCAGTTGAGGTCAGGTGAAATGACACGTCTTAAATTGAGATGACCCAGGTCGCATAGTTTGGTCGGCTTGCGAGGTCGGTTGAGAGCAATCCTCGATCGTATGCTAGATCGGTCCGCAAAAGAGTTGCTCCTGACATATAGTGAGATCAGCCCATGATGTCTTCTGATAGTTATCCCTGATTGTATAGATAGATCGACCTGTGAGGGAGTGGCCACTAATCGTAGAGCCGACTAGTCTGTGAGGTCTTCTAATATCCCCGATCGTATAGCTAGATCGGCCCGTAAGGGCATCCTAGATCGTATAACCGATCATCCCACGAGGTCTTCGACAGTTATCTTCAATCGTATAGCTAAATTGGCCTACGAAGGAGTGGCCCACGATCGTATCGTATAGCTGAGCAGCATGCGAGGTCTTGAGAGTTATCTCCGATCGTATAAATAGATCTGCCCGCTAGGGAGTGGCCCATGATCATAAACTTTAGAGAAAGTAAAATGGGAGAGGCCGTTTATGGTCTTCCCCTTAATGTTTTATTGAGGTTATTAGCTTAGCAGGATATAATTTTCAAAGGGATGAAAAAAAATAAAGAAACTGAAAAATACCACAAGTGTTTGCTTGGTTTACTTGTCTTTACCGATAATACCTTCGTAGATGCTCTGCAATTAGTCCGAGACTGCCGCCTATGCTCCAAAGGTGAGCACAAAGGATGTCTCCCTTGTGGCATCCTTATGGGTCGTCCTATATGACCAGAGTATCCATGTGAGATATTTAGGCTGGGGCCTACTTGACAATCATGTGTCGCTTTGCACTGGTAAGGAGCTGATCTATGTTGCCTGGCGGTTTATGATGCAAATATTTCATCAAGTCTTCAAACCGCACCCCCCTTCCCATCTTGAATGCATCAATGGTCACCTCATCACCGTAGCTCTCGATGTTTAGCCTTTTTAAATTGAAGCACTTCATGAAGCTTCTTAATGACTCGGCCTCTTTCTGCACCAAGGTGAATAGGTGGTCCGAGCTCTGCTTCCTCCTTCTCCTTGCCATGAATTGTTGGCAGAAGACTTGGGCCAAGCTCTTGAGTGACCCAATAGACTGATTAGGAAGTCCATTGTACCACCCCTTCATGGCCTTCTGTGGAGTTGTTTGGAAAGCCCGACACAGGAGGAAGTTGTCGGCCCCTTGTATCTCCATCACTCCTTTATAGTTCTGGACGTATTCATGTGAATTGCCTGAGCCATCATCATTGTCTAGGTCGGGCATCTTGAATATAGGTGACATAGAGGCCGAGGTGATTCTCTTCTTCAAGAGGGTTTGATCCTCATCCGAGCTGTTGGAAAAGCTTGGATGGTGGAGGCTGTCTTTCTGAGCTTTCCATTTGAGGCCTTCGTGAGACCCGTGACTTTGCCCACGACTTTCTCTATATCGATCATCAACTGGAGTAGGACGGTGGTCCTCACCTCCACCGAATGAAGGCTACGTGCCCTTGATACCGGCTGTAGTTGAGATGTGACCCCCCATTCTTGCCATCTGAGTTCCATTAGGATGAGGGGAGATATGGCACCGTTGCTGTTGCTGAGAAGGAGTTGAGATGGCTGGTGGGCTCACGGTTGGCTGGGGCTGCTAACCCATTAATCGTTCTATCATGTCAGTTAGTGCTTGAATGTTAACGCTCATTATTGGGAAATGTATGCCCTCGAGGCCAATTGATTATAATTAGTGCATCTTGTTCAAAATGATAGTATGCTATCTGGTAATGTTTATTTAAGTATAATCATAATGTTTGTCTACATTATATACTTAAATAAAGTCCTGAGACTTGGTGCGAGGTTGAGCATGTATCGAGATGTGGATCTCAATTACGGAGAAGTGGTTCAACCACTAGTAGCGTAAGTCTAAAAATGTTCGTAGTCGTAAATGCATTGAGAAAGGACATCGATGCATCATATAGACTGTTATGTGCTCTGTCTTCACCAAGTGTTGGTGACAATGATCTCATGATCGTTTGATTTAGCGAAATTAGACACGAGACACATGTACTCATTAGAGAATGAGTTCACTGAACGACCCAACAGGAGTTACTACATGGATAACGCATACTAAACTGTCAATGGTAGCTCTCAAGTGATGATAGGCAAGCTGGTCCTTTGACTTGAGGCCATTGTACAAGCCCGTGTGTGAACGGTGTCACTTGGATCTTTGACCTAGCTTCGAGGCAAGACCTACTGAAAGGTCTTAGGTTAGGTGACACTTGAAGCATACACATGGAGTAGTAGCCAATAGAGGATTCATCACTCCAGTATGTGGGGAGTTAGTGTCGTGGAATCAGTACGGTCCTTAGCGAAATCCTTGGCCAATGCGTGTTGAATATGATCCAATAAAGAAAGCTAAGATCGAACGATGTTGATTGAGCACAAAGCTATTAGGTATTGACAATCAACCATACCCTATGATTTGCAGCGACATATTGTTGGCGAAGGGATTAAAACTGTGGAATTCATCACTGACATATCCAATAGTAGTCACGCCAATGTTTATGTCAAGGGGCATGTCACGTAATTATGATACCGAACCAGGGGTGGTAACTGTTGCTCGGGTCACAGTCGTCAGGGGCTATACGTCCCACATGTAGTAGGGTCATATTGTCGGGTTTCACACAGGCAGAGATCCTTCTCCAAGTAATAAGAGGAACTTGCATATGATGTATGAGAATTAGTATGGTCGCAATTAGTTGCGAAGAGGATTCGGTCACATATGATGTGATGTGAATATTGAGCCTTGAAAAGCATATAAAATGCCCAAAGCAGGGTCCGGAAATGTCCCAGACCAAATTGCCATAGCCCATAGGACAGAACTGGGCCAAAACACAGTTCTGGGCATGCCTGAAGGGCAGAACTGGGCCAAAACACAGCTCTGATATGCCTATTTGGGTGGAACTAGGCCAAAGCCTAGTTCCTGCACTAGCCTAGGGTGTTCCCAGGATTGGATTGGGCCCAAGGCCTAGTGTCACGCCCCTCTCTTCCAAATACAGAAGATACGTAGCATGACAAGGCCGCTGTAGTATGCAGACGCAAGGCTTTGAGCCATTGTACTACTAGGCATTAATTGTGATTAAACTAAATCATACACACAAGCCACTACGACATACTAAAATAGCACAGAAAGAAAAGCAAAGTACTCCAACAAAATTAAAATCCATAGACTAGAGAAATGAAATACTAAACATTACATTATATTAAACAGAGGTACATTATACATACGTTGTCTGTACAGGGTGTTAAAAAGTGGGGGTACAACAGAAAGAAAACCCCAACCCCAAAAGAAAGACAAAAGGTGTCCACACACTAAACAACCCACTCTCTAGTCTACCCCTGGAAAGTCTAACTGGACAAAATCACCCTCGGTGGGCTCCATCAGTACCTCAGTATGAGAATCGTTCTCTTGAGACTGCTCCTACACAGGCAATCATGATGCTATCCTTGGAAAAGTAAATGGGACACGTCAACACATGACCCAGTAGGAAAACTTAACTAAACTCGGTAAAGCCTAGTTTCAGAATCGGTCTACCTAACTAAAAGGGGGTCGGTCTACTGGAAGTACACATGTCCACAGATTATTGCATAAATATAAAACATGTTACATCATACATGTGTTAAAAAGTAAAATAGATGAATATAAGAAAATTAATTAACAATATTTACATGATAATGACATAAAGTTAAAGTTTTACAATTAATTAATATTCAGAAACCCGTGTAAATTGTAGGACACTTAAGGAGCTGGACTTCACCCATGGTGGGTGATCATAGTGTTACCCCTATCAGTGTCATAAGCACTGTATGGGCCTCTCGTAACTCCCCCATTTCGTGAGTGAGATGGTGGTACTCCTCTACCTCATGGTGCATCACGAGTACACCCATGAGCCTCTCTAACCCGCCCACTCCCCATACCAGCTGTCGGGAGTGCGCGTGAGATTAATCTACATGTCCACTCCTTAACGCCTACATTTTACACATGTTTTCCCCAAACCTGTATCTGGAATCACACACATCTTTGAATAGATTGGGAATTCCATACATATTAACGATCATCTCACTCTCAGTTCCATCAGTTCAATATACATTCCATTTCAGCGGTCTCATTACTGCATTCATGTTCATTTCCAATTCCACATCATTAAAACATGAACAACTCTTTATGTTCATTTGTTCATTTCAATACATATATTCTTATCATGGCCAAATTCCACATGTGAAGTAATTTCAACAATAACATAAGTTTCCATTATTGCATATGAAATATGTGGGACTAGGAGCAACATGATAGTGTTCTCTTTCATGACATGAATTCGTAACATATGGGACTAAAATTTCATGATGAAATTACCACATGAAGCATACCAACAACATGGAATTTGCATAACATGATAATATAAATCATAACAATGAAAATGAATCACAAATCTGTCAGCAATTAGAAACTAGGCCACACGACCGTTCGGGCTACTCACATGGCCGTGTGAAGCAACACAGTTAAAGGCTCAGAAAATCAACCACACGGTCGTTTGGGGACTGCATACGACCGTGTGGAGTTCAATATAAAAAGGTTTAGAAGACATACTCACATGGGCGTTTGGTAGACCACACGGTCGCGTGGAGGAAAACTATGGCTAAGTCGAAATTACGTTCGACACGGTAGTTTCCACGATCGACAAGGTCGTGTCGATCGGTGGAAAATCTACAACATCGATCGACATAATTTAAAGAACTACGTGATTGCCACACGAC
The DNA here is from genome assembly GCA_030789695.1 of Scilla litardierei. Taxonomy (NCBI): domain Eukaryota; kingdom Viridiplantae; phylum Streptophyta; class Magnoliopsida; order Asparagales; family Asparagaceae; genus Scilla; species Scilla litardierei. The sequence goes on along the minus strand of JAULAV010000057.1, from coordinate 204,908 downwards.
GGTACCTACGTCGACACGACCGTGTGGGACTAAAAATACAACACAGTTAATGACACGATCGAGACACGACCGTGTCGTCTTCGAAATGACCACGACACGACCGTGCCACGTCATAATCTGTCGATTCCTATGGTGTCTACAAAACTAATTCCTATGCAATTTAAAACTGAAACCCTACTAATCTAGTTAGGAATGCTACCTCTGCAAGGCCTTCAATAGGTCTCTGGCCCTTCTTCTCTTTGAAGACCATTTGAAAGCTTAGTCCTCCTCTCCAATGGTCGAAAGCTTGGAGAATTGGGGCTGTGTAGCTTTGGTTTTTGGTGGAAGAAAGAGCAGCAAGGGATTTGGGTTTGGTTTGTGCATGGGCTGAGAGATGAGAGGGAGTGCTTTTTCTTTCCTTTTTCTCCTTCTTTTTCTCTAATTTTCTCTCTTTTAATCCCTCTTTAATCCTCATCATCATCTATCTCCTTCTCTCATGTTGTTAAGTGTAGGGGATTAGGTGAAGTTTAATGAGGTAATGACACCTCAAAGATATGTGTCTACATAAGGGATTTTTAGGAATTTTATTATTTAGGAAAATTGGTATACAAATTTAAATACCATATACTCCCCCATATGCAAGTATTTCATCCAATTACTTCTTTTATTTAAATCCAAATGGTGATTAAAATTTATTTAAAATAATTTTATTATTACAAAAATTTGAGAAAATTCATAAAAATACCCAAAAATTTTATACGTACGCATACATCCAAAAATATGTAACATACGCGTATATTAATATTAGTGCTCTTACACCCAGTCTAAAAATGATGCTGCAGGCACTGGGCTCTGGCCCAGATGGGGCCCTGTCATCCGCTGCGGACGGGCACGCCCGACCCGCGGGTTTCCCAGCCAACGGGCGGGCACGCCCGATCTGGGCACGCCTGACTCGCCAACAGGCAGGTCCCACTGGTGAGATCCCCGTGGGATGATGGCCGCAGATCTGAAAGTTGCACAGTTTTTGGTGCAACTTTGAGGCATCATTTGAGGGGTCAAACAACATCAGAATTGGGCACTATTTATTTTTATGTGATCTTTGTTTAATGCTTTTCGAAATGATATATCATTTTGATTCTGAAGCTAAACAAAAAGGAAGAATAAATTGCTCAAATTTTGAGTCCTCAAGGAGAAAAATGTGAGTCAATTTGAATTCTGTTTATTTGTACCACTCCAGATGTGATACTCCTCTGAAGGCGCATCTCCCAATAAAATAGGGAGCCACTCTTCTTCCTAAACTTGCACCAAGCCTAGATCACGGGAGCTGTCATGCCCTATTTTGCATTATACGTGTATTCTACTGAACACACGTGGTATTTCTACCTACGATGCATACGTGGGCATGAAATACGCGTAGATATCGATGTATGTGACGTAGTGCAAGGGGGATTAGGCCGTAATACGTGGCTAAGGGAAGAGAATGCGAAATGTGAATGCGGGAGAAGTGCAAATGACGTCGTGGGTGTAAAACAACAGGAATGTATGCATGCATGGATGTGCGTGGATGTGTGTAGGAAGAGCCATGCTAGTGCGAAAGGGGTTAGGGGTCAATGGCAACCACCGTAAATTTTTAGAAAGGTTAGGGGCAAAACAGTCATTTGGACTAAAGCTGCTGTGAGTACATCCTAAAGTGGTGTGTGCATAAAGTAATGGCATACTTGTAAATACTTAAATGTGTAAGGGGTAGTTTGGTCATTTAATAATTAACATGGCTTATGGGATAAGCCATGGAAACCCCTATTCTAGAAATCTCTCCCTCTTTCTCTCATTTTCTTTTCTTTTCTTCTCTTTTCTTCCCTTATCCTTATCTCCTCTCCTCCTACTCAACTCCCACCCCCAATTTCGTGCTCCCCCTCCTACCCCTCTATGTTATTCCAAGAAGAAGAAGAAGAAGAAGAAGAGGAAGAGGAAGAAGAAGAGGAGAAAGAGAAGAGAAGAAAGAGAAGAGAAGAAGAAATGGGGTTTCTTGAGGTAGGAATCCAACTTGGTTTTGGAATTTTAATTAGTGTTTATTTCTATCATGTTTACACATCATGTTTACTCAATATGGATTAGGAGTAATCAAATTAATGTGCCATAATTCAATTTCATGTAAAAAAACCCTTGAAATTCCAAGCAAAACCATCCCTTTTGAAATTCTGAAATTCGGGTGTGTGATATTGATGTGATTACGGTTACTGTAGCTTGAATTAGGTTTCGAAAAAATATGTGCTTGTAGATCTTGAAGTTCTACCCCAAAATCATATAAATTTTGATATATATTCTATTCAGAAATTAGGAGTAAAATTCCATCTTTATAACATGTCTGTTTGATTTCCAGTTTTGACACAGTTTAGCGAAATTGACCTAAACACCTGCACACACAATGGAATTTTATGTTCTTGGTCTCGTTGGAAAGTTAACAAGTTTATCTATAATTTCATCAGGGTGTTCATATTTCAAATTTCTGGCTGCAACATTCCGAAAATTGGATTTCAATACAGACCCCGAAATCTGTCTGAAAAACAGATTCGACACACTTCACCAAATAATTCACTATAAATCATATACTTAATATTTTTGCCTGAAATTTTATCGGTGAATCCAGGACTAATATATCTATAACTTTTATTTGGAACATTTTGTCAAATTCTCAATAAAATCTGATGATATGTGCCCATGTATCGTTAACTTCTGCAAATTCCAGCAAGTTGAAGTATTTAAGTGGTGTTATGAATTGTGTAATGTTGCTAATTCACTCTCTATAGTGCATGATTATTGTTGTTACATGAAAGGTAGATTATTGGTATGTGTTTCAATGGATTTGCTAATGTGCTTATGGACATACCCGTCATGTTCACCACGTGTTTGTGAAATTACCACAATGAAATGAAAGTTGAAAAATATGAGAAATGGGCTTGTAAACACTTGAGTTATGAAATATGTTGTGAAATAGTAATGATGGGGTCATGTAAAGCATGGTTTCATATGTTATGAGTAATGAATTGAAATGCCCATGATGAAGGGCAGACACTTTGGTGCATGACCCATGTTGATATGTGATTACGTTGGAGGGCATGACACTTCGGTGCAAGACCCATGTTGATAGGAGTGTGGAATGTGACGCCATGCGACATGATTCCTTCATTACTAAAATGATAAAATGAACTTTTGAATGTCTCAATCCTCTCTAAGGAGGGCGAGTTAGCAAAACCTGGGTTTAGGTGGGACTTGAGTAAATTGTGGATATGAGGCCTGAACTGAGAGGTTGGGGGGAAATGATTATGTGATATGTGATATTTATACCTACTTGCCTTTACCGGGAGTGGAGGGGACATACAGAGGTTGTGTTATTATATGGAGAGCCTCACTCCTGCCAGTGACGGGGGAGCTGAGAGGCCCGGTGTTGTACAGTGCACGTGTCCACTGCGCCGTGTGCTATATTCACCCCAAATTTGGGGTGAAGTCCAGGTCCTGGTATCACACAGTTTACCAAAGTTCCAATTAATTCAATTATAAAATAATAAAATGAGAATTTGGCATGTTACTCCTTCTGCTGGCAGTACTTCCATTTTTCATTTACTTGCTTCACCGGTGACACTGCGTTATGCTTCTGACACTTGTGATTTTCCTTTTAAATTGTGGTTGCATGAATATTTGTATCGTTACTCCTTTTCTTGCATCGGCTCGACATTGGACCACCGGTATGATCCCTTTGCTTAGCTATTTACTTTTCATTACGTTACCTAGTTTGCATGCCTTATTTCTCTTGCCTTGTCTTGTGGATTAATAACCTTATAATGGTGTTTCAAATCCAAGTTGGTTCCTACTGGGGCTCACATTAACGTGCTCCTCCCTATTTTTTAGGTAGCAGTGGCAGTATGGTTATTGGTGACTTGGAGTTGGGTTTCAGGTATAGCACTTGGTGTGAGCGGTAGGTTGTGGTATGACATGGTTGTCTTGGGAGGTGGAGAGTGACGATCTATATGTAGTAGTGTACTTGGAGTATGTATATTAATGGAAGTTGTTATATGTATGATATGTTGTTGTAGATCTAAGTTATTCATGAGGTTGTTTTGATGTTACTGTGAAGCTTCACTTGTAATATCCCAGCATGTGCGCAGTGGCCTGCTTGTTCAGTTTCTCCTTTCTCATTTTTTCCTCTCTCATCACCCTCACTCTTCAGGATACTCGAAAAACAAATTAGATGTCAGGTATTCTGGGGAACGGGGCGTGACAGGAGCTCACCTGAAATTAAAGTGAGTAAACCCAGATATAAAGGCGACCAAATTTTTTCCTCTTTTCCTCTTTCATTCCTTTTAGGTTCTAGCAAAACTTGAAGGAAGTTCAGATCAGAACCGAAACTTGGGGTAGGGATTCAGCTAAGGTGAAACTTTTTGGAGCAAGTGGTCGCCTCCTTACAAAGATGTTGGATCGCTTCGGGTCGTCATCCTAAGAAAGAGTTTTTGCGATTGCAAAAAATAAGGTAGGCTTTTATGCTTTATATTTTATAGCTGAATTAGTTAGAACTATCTTGGCAAGATAGGTTTGCCCTTCTCCTTAGATAATTAAAGATCATGTAAAGACGCATTTTTTTTCCGTCGGGCGTTTTCATAAAAGCGTTTTATGTTTTTTCTTCTTCCGCTGCTTCCACATCTGCTAAGCCTTGGCTAGACAATGGAAAATTTCTATGGAAGCTTGCTCAAAGCCCTTCACTCAGCTCCCGTGAGAATGCATGGAGTTGGTCCAAAGTGATCACGAATTGTGGCTCGAACGTTCCATGAATGGAAGAACTTGGATCTAAGGGGGGTGCCGTAACATCTGTTGTCCATACAATAATTGGCCTTTTGGGCATTTGATTGGTGGGTCGAGTTATCGTCTGTGTAGTTGAGGACATGGGTCTCGACTTGTTTCACACAGACGGCGCCAATTGCTTAGGAGTGTTTTCTCACACTTGAAGTTATTGAATGATTGTGGGGCTGCGATAGCCAGCGTAGGATGGCGTCAGCAGCTTATTGGGTGCTAAGCGAGATGGCCTTGGGCTAGATAGACCTCTATCCGAGCTACCGGCAACTGGCCAGAGACTGAGCAAGCTACTGGCAGCTGGTTGGAGACTGGGCAAGCTACTAGTTGCCAAGTCCTTGATATTCCCACCAGGTCCACGCTGTGTCTGAGCTACCTTCAGCTTCCTGCAACACGAAGAGCTCGTTAGGGAGGGTCGGATATGGGGTCTGACCCAAATCACATTCGATGCGTAAGTCAGATGGTGACTCTTTTCGACCGATTTGTTGGGAGATTAACCGATAATTATCGCGCCAAGCTATGGAGGAAATGTACAAGTTTAGATCGGAGCAGATCTTGGTTTAGGAGTACCTGATTGTCAGAGAGTGTTTCCCAGATTGTGTGTCCGTCACCTCTCTCATTGTCTGAGAGACTATATATATGATTAGAGGGTAACGTCCAAACATTTATGGTGATTTATTGCTTGAGCAATCGACATTGATGACGAGCTAACGGTCGGTCGTTGAATGCCAGATGCTTTAATTGAAGGAGCTCAATGGTTGGCTGAGCCGTTGTCTTAAACGAGGAGACGGTCGGCTTGACTCGAAGCCCATCGTGTTGCTGGGGCCAAAGTAGTGGGTGTTGCTGCCCAGGCCGGCCCTGTGCTGTATCACAACTCAATTTCACTCACAGAAGAGGGCAAGGCTGAAACTTTAATACATACATGAGCTTATCTTTTTCAGTTTCACCGTCCAGCGAGGCGAAACCAGCGGGAGATGCGAAAACACGACCTGCCTTATGTCATTCTTCTCCAAAAGCTGACGCAGCACGCTGGGGATCGAGAGAGGAGATGATGAATGAGAGAGAAAACTCGAGGTTAGAGAAAAGAATTTCATAGGGTATTGATGATGAGAGAACGTGGAAGGTGACAGATTATGACTTAAGGGTATTTTCGTTAAATCCGGTTTGTGAACTCAGCATACCGCACATTCTTATGATTTCACCACAATTGTTAATTTTTTCCAAATTACAAATTTAACCTTGTTTAGATTTTAACTATTACACTTAAAATTGTTAATTAATTACAACTTTGTCGTTTGATCTTTTGATTTCACCGCAAAATTGCTTTCCTATCTATGTCTTTCTCTCGCCACAATTTTCCTCTCTATTTCACCACATCTTCTTCTTTCTCCTCAATTTTGCCATTTGTTCTTAAGATTACGAACTTTTAGGGTTCGTAGTGATTGTACATGCATTGATTATCGATAGAGGAAAAAAGGGTTAACAACTAAACCCTATATTATTTTTTGTTAATTTATTTCTTCAATGTGCTTTTTTCCAATCCAAAATTTTTGTATGTTTGGTTGTTATCAAATGCATCCCATCCAATTGAAAAACTTTGTTGGATGTGCTTTTTCCCCCATCGAAAGTGTGTATGTTTAGTTGTTAACACATTTCCAGAGACAAGTAAGTGATGGGATAGGGTTTAGTTTATATCAAATGGATCAAGGTATTTGATTTTTTTAAAAATTTGCTGTTATTAAAATTTTATAAATAGACGTGAAGTAGTATTTTTCTTGCATGCCAACTATTTGATGTAATGCCTGAGAGGCATTGGATTAAGTTTTATTTCATTCACTTAATTGATATGTTAAGAACTACAACCAATGAATTCTTTTTTCATTGACGTGTTTGGCAATTCATTGCCTTTGCCTCCGTTTGATGATGACTTGCACAAAACATAAACAAGAGAAGAGAAATAGTTGATCTGAAAGAGAAATAATTAATTTCCCATGATTTTTAAATTTAAACATGATTATTGCGTTTGGTTAAACCGCCACAATTTCGTGATTTAAATTTATGTTTGGTTAAACTTCCGTAATTTCTGCTCATAATTGTTTATCCATTCACATTTTCTAAAGGCATCTAAATTGCTTCCAAAAACTGACGGTTGGGCACAGACCACAATTCAAAATTATTACTTTATGTTCTTATTTGTTTTCTATGCAGTTTTAGCTCTTTTTATTTTTAATTAAATTATGTAACCATCCTTATGTAGTTTTTTTTGTTTATTTAAATTTCCCATGTTATTGTACATCTATTAATCAATCTCATTTATTTTTTTCTTTAGGATGATGGTTGTGTTGTTGTTGAACCGATTATTATTGACTACACAGATGCTTTTACAACCGACACTGTATTTTCAAGTCGACAAGAAATTCTTGACTGGGTACGAGATGTCGGAAACGCCAATGGACTTGTCATTACACTAAATCGTTCACAAAATGCCAAACCTGGTAAAAAGCCGAGGCTCTATTTTGCATGTGAAAGAAGTGGTAGTTATCGCGGCCCATTCGGAAAATCCAACGGGGAGAGTCAGGTTTCTCATGGAACTAAGAAGTGTGGATGTCCATTTTATTTGAAAGGGATAAAGTTACCTACGGATGATGATTGGCAATTAATGGTTGTATGTGGAATGCATAACCATCCAGCTGCAGAGCATTTGGAGGGACACTCATTTGCTGGAAGGTTACGTAAGAAAGAGCTTGAAATGTTGATTGATATGTCTGTGGCTCAGGTACGGCCTAAAGAAATTCTAACTATGTTGAAGTGTAAGGATGAACATAATGTATCCACCATAAGAACTATTTATAATGCACGACATTATTATAAAGTTGCTGAAATGAGTGGAAGATCTCGAATGCAACAACTTGTGAAGAACTTAAAAGAAAGTAACTATATTGAGATGCATTCTTCAGATGAGAGAACTTCATGTTTGAGGAACTTATTTTTTGCACATCCAACATCCGTGGATTTAGTTCGTGCTTTTCCAGAAGTATTGATTATGGATTGTACATATAAGACAAATAGATATCGACTTCCGTTGTTGGAGATAGTTGGAGTAACATCAACTGAGAAAACATTTTCAGCTGCATTTGTTTTTATGGATGATGAGCGGGAGGTTACCTACACATGGGCATTAGAAAAGTTGCGTGACTTGTTCCATGGGTGCATGATGCCTCGTGTGATAGTGACAGATAGGGAGATAGCCTTGATGAATGCTATATCTCATGTCTTCCCTCAGACTGAAAATCATTTGTGCGGATGGCACATTTCAAGAAATGTATTGGCAAACTGCAAGAAATATTTTGAAAAAAATGAATTGTGGGAAGCATTTATCTGCAGTTGGAACTCGTTAGTGATGTCTCATACTGAGGAGGAGTACTTGCATAATCTTATTGACTTCGACACTAAATTTGTTGGAAAGCAGGAAGCTCTCGATTATGTGAAGGGTACATGGTTAAACAAGTATAAGGAGAAATTTGTCTCTGCATGGGTAGATAAAATCATGCACTTTAGGAATGTCACCACTAACAGAGTAGAGACTGCGCATTCAAACCTGAAAAGGCATTTATGCACATCCACTGGTAGTTTTGACACCACATGGACATCCATTCATGCTATGCTCAAGCGCCAACATACTGAGATCATAGCATCTTTTGAGATGAGTTTAAATACTGTGCAACACCAATTCAATCCCGTCATGTTCATGGAGCTGAGAGGATTTATCTCACAGAATGCATTGAATATTGTTTTACTTGAGTTAACGAGATCAGAATCAATTGGGGTGGATGCAGAAGCATGTCAATGTGTCATTCGCCATACACATGGACTACCGTGTGCTCATGAAATTGCACAATTTAAACAGGAGGGTCGACTAATATCTTTGTCTAGCATACATTCTCATTGGAGAAAACTTAACATGGAGCCTACAAAGGATGATCGAGTTTCAGGGTTGATAGATGTCAAGTTATTCAGTGCCGAGTTGCACAAAATTATGTTGCAATTCGAGCAAGCGGATGATGCTAGTAAAGTTATCCTTATGCGAAAGGTAAAAAAATTTCAAGTCCAGAAGTCACTTCTCTTGCCGAACCAAAGGAAAAGGTGAAAGTGAAGGGTGCACCAAAGAAAAAGACAAAAGGAAGGGTAGAAACTTCAACACGCCGTGATCCTAGCATGTTTGAACACGTATTATCCATTGAAGCCAGTAAGTTACTCCCAACTAAATCCTTTATGCCATTGAAGAGGAAGAAAAAAGAGAAGGTGATTAGGAAGCCGTTATCAACACTTGAGAAATATTCTATCCAATTTCCTGTTGAGATGAGGCCATACATTAGAAATATAATTGATGTAAAAGCAGATGGAAATTGTGGATTTAGAGCCATAGCAGCTCTGCTTGGGATGGGTGAGGATATGTGTGGCAATGTCAGAATTGACCTCAGCCGTGACTTAAATTTACATCACAAGGATTATTTGGGAATGTATGGTGAAGAGCGATTTAAAGAAATACAAACTGCACTGGCTTATATGGAGAATAATCCTCCATATCAATACTGGATGACGATGCCTTGCATGGGTCATATTATTGCTTCTTGTTACTCATGCGTTTTGATCTTAATATCTTCAACACAGTGCCTGACCTTTTTACCTCTTGGAGCATTGCCGGAACCTCGAGCTTCTAGATGTCATATTGCAATTGGTTTCGTTAATGGTGATCACTTCGTGCAAGTTCTACTTTCTAACAAACATCCAATGCCTCCAGTTGCGGGTTATTGGTACCAATACCGACATCCATGTGCACATGGATGGGAAGTTTCATACAATGCGCAAATTCAAGAGTTCAAGGAACTCATTGGAAATAAAGTGGCAACACAGGAGATAATCGCAGATATTGACTAATTGTATTAGAATTTTATTTTGCATTGCATGGTCAACTTATGAAATAATTTATGTTGTTTGGACTTTTTAACATATGCTGTTACTTATTCAAGAGTTCATCCTCTCACCTCTGCTCCAATGCTTATCACGTTTGTTCATTTTGTGCTACTGCCTCCTTTTCCACATATTATGGTTTTTTTGATACATCGAAATAGACCACAAATTATGGTTGGAACTATGTTTACTCTGAATAGGCCAACATAAAGAAATTAATTGTAATTTGACATTCACTATATCAGGCCAACCAATTTAAAGCTCTATGTGAAAACTAAAATGCAAATAAACTATATCCCAAATGTATAATTCACGCATTTACGATGTTTTGATGTAACATGCAGGAACATAAATAATCAAACCACTGCAATCAACATGTCCAATTTCTCTCAGTGGATGGGTAATGACAATGATCCAATGGTGGATGATTCCAGTTTCAATCACAGAATTCTCAATACCGGGTTCTAGAAAGCAATGCACATCAGAATCAGCCCCAGGAAGCTAGCAATTCGCCGTTGCCTTCTGTTCCCAGACACAGCTTTGGACCTGTTGCCCAGCACCAATATATTTCTATTCAGCCAATACAAGCACAGAACTTTACTCCAAACAGACAAAATCCGGCCATTACCTAATCGACTCTAGTCAAGGTTTGAGCATGAAAGATAACTCATAAGACCCTAATAATTCTTGAATAGACAAGGTATTAACTGGCTTAAACATCAAAAATGTAAAACATGTGTGTTTTTATTAGAAAAGGACTTTATGCAGAACACACGGTCAAATGATGATAACAAATAAAACTAGGCATGACATAAAATTTCCAGAGTAAATAACACCTGATCGTGGTCTCAGAGCTCCTTGCTTTGCATCATCTTGTTTTGAAGATGCTTATTATAATAATAATGCTGGGTTATAATAATGTCAATGTGATGATTAGTGCCTTCTACGCAATTTCGAGGCTATTACGTGATGAGATCTGTTTCAGAGTGTTTTCTCACTACAAAAGCGTTGACCGCGGATAACCCGGTCAACGTGGTCAAGGGGCCCACGGGGGTCCCTCGGGTGTGTCGAGTCGGTGCAGACGAGGCGCGAGTCGGAGTTGCTGACGACGTGGAGCGCGTCAGCTGGGCCGAATCGGGGTCTCCGGTCGCAAGGAGGGCGAGGGGAAGCCTCGACCCGATCAGAGACGCTCGGCCTCGGACGGTCGGACGACGAGGGGAAGCCTCGATCGTCCCGCTGGTTACGTGGCCGGTCGCGGGGCGGAGGGGAAGCCTCGGCCCGGTGTGAAACGCTCGGCCTCGGACGGTCATGCTCGGCCTCGGTCGGGCGGATGACGAGGGGAAGCCTCGGTCGTCTCGCTTGATGCGTGGCCGGCGAGGGGCGGAGGGGAAGCCTCGACCCGTGGATCTGATGTCCTCCTGCGTAGACGAGAACCATCGTCAGGGGGGCTGGACCTTGGTTCCGGCCAAATCCCCTCCGATGCCTAAGTCAGATAGAGATCTGAGAAGGGTGGCCCGGCGGAGACGGTTCGACTCGAGAGGAGATCTGAACGGCGTCTCACGGCGTGAGCGGGGGAGGAAGGAGATGAAATGGGGGAACTAGGTCGTTGATGGAGTACCTTAGGTTTTAGATACCTGAGATGCGGTCCTTTGTCCAGTCGTCCTTCTAACCCTTTTATAGACCTCCCGCCGTGATTGCCCCCGACCCACGTCGCTCGTCCGCCCTCGATCGTGCCCCCTCGATCCGCCCCCCCGTCGCCGCTCCCTGCGCCATGCCAGCACCTCCCCATAACAGCCATCAAGTGGTCACGGGATCGGGGGAACGGTTATCGCTGGGGTGGGTGAGTGACTCGTGCGTTATCGGGGCCGGGTCGGATCGATGTTTGGGGGCCCTCTGTGGGGCTTTGTCGGGCGGGCCTGTTCGCGCAGGTGGGCTTCCGATCGGCGGTCGGGCATCCGGGCTCGTATCTTTCGGGCTTCGTTCGGTTGGCTGTGCTTTTGGGCCTATGTTGTTGGGCCTTCGCGAAATAGACGTATCAATTGCCCCCATCGGTGGGGCCGATCGGCCTTGGCCGGTTCGGTTTGACCAATGTGACTCCTGGGGTTCCGAGTGGCGCGTCAGTCGAGGCGTGGTTATAAATGAAGGTAATGATGAGGCGGATCGATTGGACTTCCTTTGGTGCCGATTTCGAAACGCCGCCGGTTCTCTGAGGCCTGCCACGCGTTCCTGTCAGGCGCTTCGAATTCGCCCCTGAGTCTGGTATATAAGATCCCCGGCTGTGTGGATCCCAACTTCTTCCGTGTTCTTCCCTCTGTCTTTGCTTTCCGCAACTTGGAGTCTCCCATCGCCTTTGTTTCCTTGCCTTCTCCAAATTAACAAAAAAGGTAACTCCTTTCTTATTTTCATATTATGGCTGCTCTTAGGATAGGTGGTTCCGGCCAAGAGGCGAGGGACCCTCCTGAGTCGAGGCGGGGCGGGCCCCGGCTTGTGGGATCAGGTTCCTCCTCTGGGAGTCGTTCCTTTCGAGATAAGGGGAAGGGGAAGCTCTTCCTGGACTACGCCGGCGATGATGTGGCGTCGGCTGCCGTGCGGCTTAATGTACCCCCGGTTATCCTCCGAACGCCGTCGGGGTCTCTTCCTTCAATGGCCACGGAGATCCGAGAGAGGTATCTCTGCTACCCGTACGATGTTCGGTTCCGTTCATCGACGAGCGGATCTGCCTTTCGAGGAGCAATGAGGTCGACGTCTACGTCGAGATGTTCCGCCTGGGTCTTTGTTTCCCGCTCAATGCCTTCCTCATCCAGGTCATGGAGTATCTCATGGTCCCCCTTTCCCAGTTCACCCCCTGTTCGATTGCGGTACTGACGGGCTTCGTGATGCTCTGCTGTACCCGTGGTCTGGAGCCGTCTCTCCCCCTTCTCTTTTACTTTTATCGGATCCAGACGGTCGGCCCTGGGTCATGGTTGCAACTCCGAGCCCGCTCGAGGAGGGAATGCCTGATCGGGCTACCCCGCTGGTCAGGGGATTGGAGTTCGGATTATGTCTTCGTGGTCTTCCTGGAGGGTGCCCAAATTCTGACAGGCTGGGGCGGGTCGGTCCGGCCCGACTCAACGCTAGCCCTCTCTGAGGCGGAGCTGGCGGCCGCCGCGCTGCTGTCGACCCTCCCCTTGGAGGCGAAATCCATCTGGTCTTTGTTGGACGACCTACTCTTGAAGGCCGTCTTGTGGTCTCCGGGTAGGTCGCTTTTTCAGTCCTGGGTTGCCCCGTAGCTTACCCTGATTTCGGTTTCCCTTGCAGGAATGGCTGGTCGTGAGTTCACCCGTGATGTTGATGAGCTGATCCGTCGCGGAGCCGCTCGGAGCCGGGGTAGTACCTCTGGAAGGGCGCCTCGGCGGACCGTTGAGGAGGAGGTGCGCCGAGCCGAGCCTTCTGTGGGTAAGGTGGTGGCCGCGCCTCCCGCCTCTTCTTCTGGCGATCTCCTCTCCAGGGGGGTCGCAAGGGCCGGATCCGCCCCGCCAGCCCAAGAGGCAGGGGGTAACGACGGGTCCGGTGCAGTCCCTCTTGCCCTTGGTGTGCCCCCTCTTGTTCCCGAGGGTGGGGACGGTGTGAGGCGGAAGCGCTCCCCTTCGGCGCCCGCGGAGCCTCACGGAGGGAAGAAGAGGAAGGAGGATGTGGATCCCTCCAGTCCGGTGTGTTCCGTGCTTCCTGCGGCGACCCCCGGGGATCTTCCGGTGGCCCTGACAACCACCCCCGTCGCAACGTCCCCGCGTCCGCTGCCGGGAATCGGAACCCTGTTGGCGGGCAGTTCGGCTTCCCTCGAGGTCACCCCTGGGGACTCGGTGTTTGTCGACCGAGCCCTGGCCCAGCGGATGGCCGAGGACTCCGTCCTCCCCCGGGACCGCAGTCTCCTCGAGAGGATTCCCGCCGACAAGATGTCAGACTCCTTGGTCTGGATCCTTCAACAGGTTCGGCTATCTTGCTGTCCTTTCCTTCCCTTCACTCTCTTCTTAGCCCATGTCTCGTCTTCCAGGGTTCAACGCTCGCCGTGGAGTTGCAGTGTCGAGCCGTCCGCTTGAGGGAGCTGGAGGAGTCCTCTGTGAGGGCCCACAAGCGGGCCAGGGCGGCGGAGGTAGCTATGATGGAGGCCCAGATGGAGTCTCGGCATCTCAAGCTCCGTGTGGCCGAGCTGGAGGGACGAGTGGGTGACCTTCAGGGAAATTTGGAGGACGCTCGGTAGTCGGCTGAGGAAGCGGCGGAGTCGTTCCGCCTGGAGAGGGAGGAGATTCAGAGGGAACTGTCGGATCGGCGTCAGGTGGCGCGGCTTGCGGAGGAGGTGGAGAGGGGTGTCGTCGGGACCCTGGGGGAGAAGATCTTCGAGGTTCTCAGGGAGGCCTTCGGTACGTATGAAGACCTCATCGCCCCTCGGATTGTCGAAGTCGTCCAGTCTTCCTTCCGGGATTATGCGGAGCGCGTTCGGCAAGCCGCTCCTCCGGTCGCTCCCTCTCGCTCCGAGCAGGGGGAGGCGCCAGGGGACGCGGCCTCCCGATCTCGGGCTCCTTAAGTCCTCCTTTCCCGGCCTGCCACCCTTGTTTTTATCCTCAAATTTTTTAGCATCCGCTTCGCTTTGGGCCAGTCTACTTGAAATGGATCCCTGCCCCTGCTATCTCCTTCGGCTTCGCTACCGGCTCCCTGCTTCAGAGCCAATAATTGCAGGTTGCATGGATGTTCGCTTAGGCCGGCGACTTTGGGTCCTTAGCCAACAAGTTTCGCTCTGTCGGGGTCGCCCTAGCTTCTGTAGGTGACGAACTTTGTTGTCCGTCGAGAGCGGATTATTTGTAGAGAGGTTTCTTCGCTTCGATTCCCTGTAAATAAGACACACTTTTGTACATTGGTTAACTGTTATAAACGAAATTGACTTACTCGGACTTCTCGCGTATTTTGTTTTGCTGCCTCGTCCTCGGCCTAGGACTGGTTGACGCCCGAGCTGGCTGGGGGAATTGCCCCCAGACTTATGAGCGCAGGAGTCGGTTGGCGAGGGCAAAGCTCCTCGGCTTAGGACCGGTCGGCGTCCGTGCTGGCTGGGGGAATTGCCCCCAGACTTACGAGCGCAGGAGTCGGTCGGCGAGGGCAAAGCTCCTCGGCTTAGGACCGGTCGGCGTCCGCGCTGGCTGGGGGAATTGCCCCCAGACTTATGAGCGTAGGAGTCGGTCGGTGAGGGCAAAGCTCCTCGGCTTGGGACCGGTCGGCGCCCGCGCTGGCTGGGGAAATTGCCTCCAGACTTATGAGCGCAGGAGTTGGTCGGCGAGGGCGAAGCTCCTCGGCTTAGGACCGGTCGGCGTCCGCGCTGGCTGGGGGAATTGCCTCCAGACTTATGAGCGCAGGAGTTGGTCGGCGAGGGCGAAGCTCCTCGGCTTAGGACCGGTCGGTGTCCGCGCTGGCTGGGGGAATTGCCCCCCAGACTTATGAGCGCAGGAGTTGGTCGGCGAGGGTGAAGTTCCTCGGCTTAGGACCGGTCGACGTCCGTGCTTGCCCCCAGACTTACGAGCGCAGGAATCGGTCGGTGAGGGCGAAGCCCCTCGGCTTAGGACCGGTCGGCGTCCGCGCTGGCTGGGGGAATCGCCTCCAGACTTATGAGCGCAGGAGTTGGTCGGCGAGGACGAAGCTCCCCCTCCCCCTCTAGTGAGGCGGCGGACTTCATTCTTTTGCACCCATAGTGAAATGTTGATTCCGTCGAAGATTAAGAAAAGACAAACGGGAATGCAATTGTACTCTTAAGGGCCCTGTCGGACTAGTACATTTGGAGGAAAGGAAAAGGAAATAAAGCTAGACAGAGGGATGTAAACCTAGATAATCCCCTCGGACTAGGCTACGGCTGGGGGGAGGGACCTCGCCCGATCACTCTATGATGCGGAGGGGTCCTTGGACGGTGTTGATCTTCTTCCCCTTGTCTGGCTGCATGGAGGTCCCTTCTCCGTGGGCCGGCTTGTCGGCTAAACTCCTGGCGTGCCCCCGGCTCATCAGCTTCTCAATGTCCTTCTTTAAGTGCCAGCAGTCTTCAGTGTCGTGGCCATTGTCCTTGTGGTACTTGCAGTACTTCTCCCCATTCTTCCCACCTCTTTTTGCCTTCGGTGGGGGGCGATCGGTGCGCTCTTCCTTCTGCACTTGAGCGAGGACGGCGTATGGGGTGGCTTCCCTCGTACCCTCTCCCCGCTGCCTGTTTCTCGGCCTCTTCTCGGTCAGGTACCCTTCGGGGCTACCTCGTCCGCTGTCGCCGCGCTTGGTTCCTCGAGTGGCCTTTCCTGCCTCAATGGCCAAGGTCTCCTCGGTCAACATGAAGCGCTCGGCCCTGGCCATGATCCCTGGGAGGTCCTTCGGGGGATCGTTGTGCAGGGATTTCTTAAGGCCTCTATGGCGTAGCCCTTTCTTAAGGGCCGTTTGGACAACAAGGTCGGGAGGGCTGTTCACGTTCAGCCTTTCCGCGTTGAAGCGGCGCATGAACTGTCGGAGCGGCTCAGCTGGGCCCTGCACTATGTTAAACAGATGTTCAGCATCAGGCTTTACCTGTCTCCCTGCCATGAACTGTTTGCAGAACAGCTGGATGAGTTCCTCAAAGCTGTCGATGGAGCGGCTGGGTAGGCTGCGGTACCAGGTCCTTGCCGCTCCCCTGAGAGTCAAATAGAAGCCCCGGCAGAGCAGGTCATCGTCGGCTCCTTGGAAGGACATGTCCCCCTCGTAGTCCATCACGTGGTTTCCCGGGTCTCCTATCCCGTCATACTTCCCCAGCGCCGGGATCTTGAATCGAGAGGGGACCCGCGCGTCAGTTATTCTCCGTGATAGGGGGCACCGGTCTCCGTGGATGCCCCCGGGGGTTCGACACCCGACCGCCTCTGGTTCGTTTGGTGGTGGAGGTGGTACAGGCGCCGGCGGGGCTGGCTCCACGGCCCTCGCCACACTGGGGGTCGGGCTGGCCCGGCGTTCCCGGCTCCTCCGGCGGGAGCTCCCGCTCCACCGCGATCGGTCTCTCGAGTGGTGTCGATTGCTTCTCCTGCGGTGGGGTGATCGTGGTCGACGAGACGACGCGGTCACCGATTCGTCCCCCGTGCCTTCAGTTTCTCTTCGGCTCCTTTCACGACGAGGGGAGGAGGCGCGCGATCTCGCCTGACGGGGGCCGGACAACGTGAACCGACGCTCCGTGTTCGGTCTTTGGTTCCCGTGGTCATCTACCACAGCGGATCGTAAGAGCGGGGGACCCCCCGCCCAACGATGGTCGTCGCCCAACGCGCCTCCGTTAGCTGGCGCAGTGCCGACGAGCTGCTGTACTGCCGCGACCAACGTCTGGATGTTCGCGTTGGTCTCCTGGGCCAGGGAACGGAGTTGTCCCTGTGTGGCCAGTTCCGACCCGCCAATCTCTTCGGTTGAGGGGGCGGGGTGATTGCTGACGGGGGTGTCTTCAAGGTTGCCGTTGGATGCGCCGTTCCCCTCCTCCGGGATGGGGGGCATGCGTCTCTTTCCGTTGCTGGCTCGTGCCATTGCAGGTGCGGTTTGTTTCTTCGTGGGACAGTATGGTTCCCACAGACGGCGCCAGATGTTTCAGAGTGTTTTCTCACTACAAAAGCGTTGACCGCGGATAACCCGGTCAACGTGGTCAAGGGGCCCACGGGGGTCCCTCGGGTGTGTCGAGTCGGTGCAGACGAGGCGCGAGTCGGAGTTGCTGACGACGTGGAGCGCGTCAGCTGGGCCGAATCGGGGTCTCCGGTCGCAAGGAGGGCGAGGGGAAGCCTCGACCCGATCAGAGACGCTCGGCCTCGGACGGTCGGACGACGAGGGGAAGCCTCGATCGTCCCGCTGGTTACGTGGCCGGTCGCGGGGCGGAGGGGAAGCCTCGGCCCGGTGTGAAACGCTCGGCCTCGGACGGTCATGCTCGGCCTCGGTCGGGCGGATGACGAGGGGAAGCCTCGGTCGTCTCGTTTGATGCGTGGCCGGCGAGGGGCGGAGGGGAAGCCTCGACCCGTGGATCTGATGTCCTCCTGCGTAGACGAGAACCATCGTCAGGGGGGCTGGACCTTGGTTCCGGCCAAATCCCCTCCGATGCCTAAGTCAGATAGAGATCTGAGAAGGGTGGCCCGGCGGAGACGGTTCGACTCGAGAGGAGATCTGAACGGCGTCTCACGGCGCGAGCGGGGGAGGAAGGAGATGAAATGGGGGAACTAGGTCGTTGATGGAGTACCTTAGGTTTTAGATACCTGAGATGCGGTCCTTTGTCCAGTCGTCCTTCTAACCCTTTTATAGACCTCCCGCCGTGATTGCCCCCGACCCACGTCGCTCGTCCGCCCTCGATCGTGCCCCCTCAATCCGCCCCCCGTCGCCGCTCCCTGCGCCATGCCAGCACCTCCCCATAACAGCCATCAAGTGGTCACGGGATCGGGGGAACGGTTATCGCTGGGGTGGGTGAGTGACTCGTGCGTTATCGGGGCCGGGTCGGATCGATGTTTGGGGGCCCTCTGTGGGGCTTTGCCAGGCGGGCCTGTTTGCGCATGTGGGCTTCCGATCGGCGATCGGGCATCCGGGCTCGTATCTTTCGGGCTTCGTTCGGTTGGCTGTGCTTTTGGGCCTATGTTGTTGGGCCTTCGCGAAATAGACGTATCAAGATCAAAATAGGGATTAAAATTATCTTGTCATGAAATGAAATGATCAATCATTTTATCATAAGTTTTGAGAGCATCGGTTGGGGCTTCGAACTGCATCACAGCTCTCCGGTAGTCTGGTCCTTCTTGCTCCATCCGTGTACGCCCACTCTTTCTCACGCTGTATTTTCATCTAAATGGTTTTACTGTCAATGGACAGAAGCCTCTTGCAATTGGAAAATCTTTTGCTGAAATCACAACGTCGAATATTGCTAACTGAACTAGAAATAACTCGTGCACACTGTGCTGGCAGTGCACACTGTCGGCATTTTGACAAACACCTTATCTGCGCCTTGGGCGAAATGTCTCACAAGATATCGGCAGCCATGCAACTGAAAATTATGAAATGAACATATCATTCTTCATTTTTCTTGACAATTAATCAATTAATCAAATTACCAACACAATTCTTGAAAGCAAAATCAATTAATCAAAATTAACCCCGGGCAGGCGGCGAGCTATCAGCGGAGAGCAATACGTCGTTGCCATGATGCTCACCGAAGTGAGATCAAGCCGAAGTGAGCTTTGAGACGGAGGGATGCCGAGGTGTTTTGCGGTGAAGTCAACAGAAAACAAAAGAGAACGAGAAGTGATGTAAAGTTGATATAAAGGGTAGAAATGAAAAAAATAGAGATGAATTAATAAATAACAGATTTTTGATGCGGTGAATTCATAACTACAGTGAGTATATAAAAGCATGCTGTGCAACTAACAGCCCTCTTTAGAGATACACGAACGATAAAAATTTAGACGGTCTGTAAAATCAGCAAAAAAGCCTGTTCGCGTAGCAATTCCCGGGGAACCTTATCTCGTCTTGCATGCTGGCAACTTCTTAAAAACACAACCGCTTCTTCTTCACTTCCTCGTCTCCGTTCTCGCCGGGAGGGGAAAAAGGGAAAAAAATGTCAGCAACTAATCTCTTCAAAAGCCCTAATCCCTCACCTCATCTCTTCCCCGTCTCACAGTGCCAATTCCACCGTCACCATCAAATCTGCCACAAATTCCCATCATCAAAACATAAACCTCGGCGCCCCTTCGTTGGTCTCACCATTCCCCTCCCAAATTTCCACCGCTTCCAACTAAACCCTAATTTTAAAGTACAGGCCAAGAATGAAGATGGTGACCTTGATGGCGGGTTGGTGGTAAATTTGGATGATTTACTGGGGAATGATGAGTTCCAGTCGCCGGTGGATTTCAGCATGACGCGAACTCTGCCCCCTGCGCTAACTCTCAGTCGTGCAATGGAGAAATTGAGAGAATCAATCGAGAATTTGAAGCTGGAACCACATTCTTCTCGTAGTGGTGTTTTGAGATATCAGGTGTCGTATGAAGTTCTTAAGAGCAAGCAAAAAAAAAAGAAAAGATCATCGTGATATTCGTATATAACAATGGTGTAATGTAATGCTGCAGGTGGCCGTGCCTCCTGGTACAAAAGCATTAGAGTGGATTTGCTGTCAGCAGAAATTTTCGGGAGTGTTTCCACAATTTTATTTCTCTGAAAGACGAGATTGTCAGAAATATGATGAATTGGGTTCGGAAAATGGATGCAGCAGAGTTTCTGGAATGGGGGCTGCGGCTTATTTTCATGGTTCTTCGATGAATGGATGCAATTTGATGAAAAGGTTAGCTTCTGTTATTAGCACATTTTACTGCGCATAGCTGCCCTCTAAAGTAAACAGATGAAAACGTTTCATTTTCACAACCCTGAGTAATAAAATAGATGGCAGGTGTACAAACCACTTGTAATGCGTGTGCAATGAAGAATGGGATACTGATTAAATGTCTAATTGCGGATGTGAAAGTATGTTTTCTTGAGATGATGTGGACATAATTTGATCAAGTCTATATCATAAACCCTGTTGAAATTTGGTTAGGCAAAAAAAAGTTTGATTATAAATCATGTCTTTAAATCTGTTATAGAAGAATTCCTAGACATTAGTTAGTAAAATTTGGCGAATGTTAATAATGTAATAATTGTGAACACGTGGATCTACCTCCACACTAAGCTAAGCGAGGGTGACAGAACCTCACATCTTCATGTCGGTGGTGTGGTTGAAGATGATGAGAAAGGTTTGATAGCCTAGATAACGAACAGAAGGTAGCATTACCAATCTTGGCTGGAAGAAAGCCAGTCCAAGGCATGGCTCTCGGTTTCGGCCGAAACCTCTCGGTTTCTGCCGTTTCGGATTGGTCTTGGAGGGGACCGATCCAAACTTACACATAAAACTCGGTTTCGGTAGTTTCGGCGGAAATTGGCCGGTTTCGACCAGTTTCGGCGGAAACTGGCTAAAATCGGTCAGTTTCGGCTCCTACCGAACTTAAAAAAGTTGAACAAAAGAACAAAAGTAGAAGAAAAAGAAGAAAAAGAGAGAGGAAAGAGAGAAATAGAGAGAGGAATAACAAGAAATGGCAACAGATTCAAAGAAGAAGAAGAAGAGAGGAGGGGAAAGTACTTACCTCAGTATTCCTCCGACGCTCCAAAAAATGGCTGTCTGCCTCCAAGAAAAGAGAGGGGATGGGGGGCTTTAGGTATAGCCTGCCTCCAAGAAAAGAGAGCGGGCGGTGGGCTTTAGGTCAAGCAAGACTGAAAGTTGGCCATTTATGAACGTGGGCCACTCACATTACAGACTTTACTAAACATATTTACAAGTATACCATTGTCTTTTACAATTTAATGGCAAACTTGTAAATAAATAATATGTTTTGCAAACTGTGCAATGTGAGTAGCTATTGTAGCTATGTCATTTAATGTTTTTCATCTTTCTCTCTGCATTACCTAGTTCAAAAAATTTCAGTTGGTTCAAAAAACTTAACCCAAATAGCAAAATGTATAATGCAAGTAGCAACCAAAGCATTGATGAAGACTCCAAATGTAAAACAAATATGTGAAATTATCGATACGGACAAACCGAAACTTACTACCGAAACCACCGAAACGGACGATACCGATACCGAAACCTAAATTTTCGGAAGACCGAAACCGAGACCTAAAACCTTGGTCCAAGGTCTTTAAAGAAAGCGATAGAAAATTAAAAGGAGTCAATGAAATCATGAAATCATGGACATGATGATACCCCAAGATGTGGATGCAGACTCCTATTTGTAAGGCGAGAGACACCTATTCATGCATGTCACCATCAACATATGTTAAATACTTAAATAGGACCAGATTTTGTAAATACTTAAATAGGACCAGATTTTGTTGTCTGTCATTTAGAGTAGATATAACGTTTCTTTGACTTTGGCAACAAACGCTTTATAACAATGGTGATGCTTACAATGATGTAGAAGGTTTGATAGCATCCAAAATGGACATTGTGTAGTGTCGCTGCACTAAGAAAACCCTCTGAAGTAAATCCAAGATCCAAGAGAAATAAATGAATAGAGAACAAAGGGAGCTAACAAAAACGTTGATGATACCTGAAACGACCTTTGTTTATAGGATGCGAGACACGTGAAGTGGTTGGAGTGGGCTCTTGGGTATTGACAACCACTTTTGATTGCCACTTTTGTATGTCATGCCACGTGAAGCAAGACACGAGAAGTCATGCCACTTTTGTATGTAGTGGGCTCTTGGGTATTGACAACCACTTTTGATTGTCATCTCTCTAGTCAAGTATACTTTTGTAAGCATCATTATTGGCAATACTTGTTAGCTGAAATTCTAACAGGAGTAGAAACTTTATGAACTTCTCTATTTTTGGGGCTGATGCATAATAATCCTCATACAAGCGCAGCCCTGACAAAAGTTGATTGCTTGGCTTCTAAAGGATCCCGTGTCACTACAAACAAACATCAGTTGAAGGAGATCAACGAGTCATAGTGCTTGCATATACAGTTCCAATTTGATGTAGTTTTCAAACTAAAGTTGTTTCTATAGTATATCGAGCATGTGTTCAGAGAAAGTTTCTATTTCCTACGACAATTTGGGAAGGTTAAAATGCTCAACCGCTTGTCATCTATATGCTCAAGTGGCCAATTTTTGAATGTTTGTGATAACGGATCCAAAATAAACGATGACTATACCTCAAGATCGGGACGGAGACTTTTATTTATAATGTGAGAGATATGTATAAGGTGGTTATTGTAGTTGTACGATTTGAGTATGCGTTAAAAATTTAAATGGGGGACAAATGTTGTGATGCGGATCCGGATCCGCATCCACAAGGGGAAGGGGCCGACGGCTACTTGGGGGGACCCACCCCCCTTTAGTCACTTACGTGCGCCGTAGGAGGCGCGATAGCACGTAGGAGGGTTAGTGAGGGGTATTCTAGTCATTTTAGACTAGATTAGTAATTCCCCATTTTTCTATAAATTAGGGCTAGCCGTCTTTATTTTATTTTATGCTTGATTTGTCTTCGAACAATCTAGTTATCAATTTGATGCTGTTTAGGCTTTTAGGCGTTCAATAAAAGCTAGGAGATTGATTCGTCTCGAAGAATCCTTATCAAGTTCTCAATTTCTCATTGTTCTTCCACTATTTTCCATTTTTTCCACCTTTAAATCGCTGTTTTGAACAATTAATCGCTGATTTGATCCAAACGGCAAGCGGTTCGTATCAAATTGGTATCAAAGCACTAGATCCAAATGGCGGCAAATACTCGATCGAAGGCGGATGCGGTTGAAGAAAAGATTCAAGGGCTACGGGAGGATCTCAATCGGGAGATCGAAGAGAGGTTCGAGGGATTGAAGAAAACGATGGGAGATTCACTCAAAGATTACGCCCATTCACAAGAAGATATCCAAATCGAACTTCGTGAGATGAGGACGGACGCCGCGCAACAAGGCCGAGATCTCCGAGAATTGAAAGAGATGATTCAAGCCCTCACGGTGGCGAAAGGGGGAGATCGAGGCAAGGGGGTCCAAGAAGGGGGGGGTTCTACCCTAGAATCAGCCCCCAGCGGATTTCCAACACAAGACGACCACCCGAGGGAGCAAGGAGGGCCGGTGGGGCCAACCCTAGGGTCGCGCGAGTCCGTATGGGTGCCGGCAGACCCGCGCGGGTCGGGAAACACATCGACAGGCCCGCCTGGGCCTGTCAGGGCTTCGGCGGCCCCGCCCGGCCCTCCCCAGGCCTGGGCGAGGCCGCCAGGCCCCCTGCGGCCACCGGCGGGCCCCTCCGGGGGCAGGGATGGCTGGGCGAACCCCGGAGGGGGTCTCGACACCTCGGCAGGCCCCTACGGGGGCGGGGAGACATCGGCACCCCCATCCGGGGGTGCGGACAGGCCGCCGGGGCTGTTTCGAGCAGCGGCAGACCCCGGGGGCTTCGCAGAGGCGGCGGCACCCTCTTTCGGGGGTGCGGGAGGCTCGGCGACCCCAGGCGGGGGTCCGGCTTGGTCGACAGGCCCATCTGGGGGGCCGACGAGTAGGGCCGGCCCATTCGGGGGCCCGATGACGACGTTCCAGCCCTTTGGGGGTGTGGCGGGGATCGTACCCCACTTCGGGGGAACTTCGGGGATGGCGGGAGGCGGATGGGCCTCGGGAGCAGCTATTGGGGCCCCGGCGGGCCAGTTTTGGAGAGCAGAGACCTTTGCGCCTGGGCCGAGGCCCAATTTGGCACGACCCCCAGAGTTTCCGGGGCACTACTACCAGCCCGAGGCGTGGGAGAGACCTGCATGGCCAGAGGACCTGTACGGAGCTGACGCGGGAGGCCCGAGGGAGGCTCGGGGTGGCGAGATGGTCCGGGGTGGTGACCGGGGCGGAGATAGGGGGCAGCTAGGCGACATCAACGCAGATCGGAGGTTGATGAAGCTGAAGATGCCGACCTTTGACGGCACCGACCCTGATGGGTGGATATACCGAGCGGAGAGGTATTTACAGGTGATGGGTCTGACGGAGCAGGAGGTCCTGAAGGCCATCGGGATCTACTTTGAGGGGAAGGCTCTGGCCTGGTACCGGTGGAAGATAGCCAGGTCCCCCTTTCGGGCCTGGGAGGAGTTGTCAGCGATGATCATGGATCGATTCCAGGAGACGGCAGTGGGGGATTTCTACGAGCAGCTGTCAGCCCTGAGGCAGGAGGGGACAGTGAGAGACTATGTAGAGAGATTTGAGATGCTGAATAGCCGGGTGAAGGGGGTTACCGACGAGGTGATGATCGGGAACTTCATGAGGGGGCTAAAACCGTCGATACGAGCTGAGTTGCGGATGCAGAGCCCGGCTACCTTGGAGGACGTCCTTCGCTTGGCACATAAAGCGGAGGAGAAGCACACGGAGGAGAGGAGCACTCGGGGAACTTGGGGAGCCCAGAGCCAACGTAGTCAGACGGCACCGGTCCCACCTCCGGGGGTTACAGTAGCACCAGGGGACGCGGAAATGGAGAAAGAGAAAACCCGACCAGTGATCCCTGGTAGGCGGATGACTGAGGCTGATATGAGGGCAAGGCGTGCTGCAGGCCTCTGTTTCAGATGCGATGAGAAGTTCAGTCCCGGTCATCGATGTGCGAGCAGGCTGATGCAGATCGTGATAATGCCGGACGAGGGGGAGTATGCAGAGGAGAGAGAGCCAGTGATGACGGAAGAGAGCGAGGTTGAGCACGCACATCTGGATGTAGCGGAGGTGTCCCTGAACTCCTTGGTAGGGGTAACCACGAACCATACCATGAAGTTGTCAGGGCGATTGGACGACGCGCCGGTGACGATACTCATAGACAGTGGGGCTACCCACAATTTCATCTCTCGACATTTGGTGGATCGTCATAGGTTGCAGGTGAGCACCCTGGAGACGTTTACGGTCCTCTCCGGGACAGGAAGGAGGGAGGAGACCAGTGGGATGTGCAAGGGGCTGAGTCTGACCTTACAAGGAGTGCAGATCGTGGAAGACTTCTTGCCCCTTGAGTTGGACAATATTGATGTGATTTTGGGCGTGCAGTGGCTGAGGGGGTTGGGCGAGGTGAAGATGAATTGGAAGCAGCTTAGGATGGAATTCCAGGAGGGGGGTCGCACGGTGGTTCTGACAGGTGACCCTAGCCTCTGTTTTCCCTCGGGGGCCTTCAAAGCCAGATTTCCACCTTGAGGACAAGGTGGCTCTTTTAGGGGGAGGTATTGATGCGGATCCGGATCCGCATCCACAAGTGGAAGGGGCCGACGGCTACTTGGGGGGACCCACCCCCCTTTAGTCACTTACGTGCGCCGTAGGAGGCGCGATAGCACGTAGGAGGGTTAGTGAGGGGTATTCTAGTCATTTTAGACTAGATTAGTAATTCCCCATTTTTCTATAAATTAGGGCTAGCCGTCTTTATTTTATTTTATGCTTGATTTGTCTTCGAACAATCTAGTTATCAATTTGATGCTGTTTAGGCTTTTAGGCGTTCAATAAAAGCTAGGAGATTGATTCGTCTCGAAGAATCCTTATCAAGTTCTCAATTTCTCATTGTTCTTCCACTATTTTCCATTTTTTCCACCTTTAAATCGCTGTTTTGAACAATTAATCGCTGATTTGATCCAAACGGCAAGCGGTTCGTATCATGTTGATGTGGATCTCACTATCTTTAATTTGGGCGAGGGTGAGAGAGGCTTGACTTTTTAATTGGACGGTGATGTTGAGATCATAAGGAAGGCTTGGTAGCCCACAAAACAAACAATGTAGTTTCACAAACAACGTAGTTTCACCGATCTTGGAAGAAAGAAAGCCATTTGATGCTTAGGTTAGTCAAAGATACATGAGAAAGGAACGAAATTAGAAGAAGCTAATGAAAGAGATGATGATATTTCAAGATTGGAATTTGGACATCTATTTGTAGTATGAGAGACATCGTAACATGGTTGGAGAAGTCATGTGATGTGGATTTTACGGGGGAAGAGTTAAAGATATATGATTTTTGATGGAATTTGGGAAAAAACTAAAAAGGTAAGGTTTGATATCTAAGATAAAATTTAAAGCAATATGTTTCAGATTATATTGCACATACATGGACACATTGATAGATGGGTACTTAGATAAGTTTTAAACTATACATTAAAAAATATATCTATCATGTTCTATACATGTTTACCTAACATGTATTCGACGTGTATCTGATACGACATAGCTTGACCACTCATCGACCTTAGACACATCACAAGCAAAGAGATTCAAAAGAAACGAGGGTTCATCACAAACCACTAAAATTCGCTCAATTTTAATTTTATATTTCACGCATCAATAATCTATTTTATGATAAAAATGCATACATACCTTTTTATAGGAAAACAAATCTTGAAGTCTAAGAAAACTAATCTTACCAGTATTCTGATGGGAACTCTAGGGGTTGAAGAACAAAAGATGAGATTTTTATAAATATTGAGAAGAGGAAATACAAGATAAGGGTTTTATTCACGAGGGAACCAACTCACCAAGCTTGAATCTAAGAGAGAAAGCTTACTCTCACTTGATCTATTTGTTCTACTCTCTAATCTAGGGGTTTACTATCAAAATAAGCATAAAACTCAAATGAAAACCTCTCCTCAACATATAAGGACAGATTTAGCCCAAATTACATTAAGCCCTCTAAAAAAAATCAAACATTGCAAAAATGCCCAACAGTTCACAAAAATGCCATTGGCCTAATTGTCCATCCCAAAAACCGTCTTGTGTCGCCGTCTTTGGTACGTGATGATCTCATCATTACTCCCCCAAAAGAACCACATTGTCCTCAAGGTGAAAGTCCGGGAATTTCTGAGCAATAACATCGTAAGGTTCCCATGACGTCTCATGATCTGAAAGGCCGGTCCACCTAATCAACAATTCACGCCCCCCCGGAGCTTCCATGGAGAAACTCTCTCAGCTCGATCGGCTCTAAAAGCACCTCTATGTCATTCGTGAGTGTCGGAGGCAGTGAAGAGGAAGAAGCATGATCTCCAATGGCCTGGCGGAGTTGAGACATATGAAAGACGGGGTGGATGGCTGAATTTAGAGGTACTCTCAATCTATACGCCACCTTGCCAATCCTGGACTCCACCTCATATGGCTCGAAGTATCGGGGCGACAGCTTCTCGTTATGCCTATGTGCCAAAGGGCGTTGTTGGTAAGGACGTAACTTCAAATACACCATGTCTCTCACTACGAACTGTACATCCCCTATGCTCATCCGCCCGATTTTTCATAAGCTTCTGTGCTATCGTCAAATGTCGCTGCTGTGCTATCGTCAAATGTCGCTGCAACTGCTCCTATGTCTGGTCTCTCTCAAGATACTGGTCCACCTGGGAAAGTGGCGTGGAGCGGTGACCATAGTGAAGCAAATGCGGGGGATCCCGTCCATAGAAGACTCTGAAGGGGTGGTCTGAGTAGAAGTGTAGAAAGATGTGTTGTACCCATACTTTGCCCAAGCCAGCCACTTCACCCACTGCTTTGGGGACTCAAATACGAAGCATCACATGTATGTCTCGAGTCCCATTGACGATTTCTATCTGGCCTTCTGTTTAGGGATGGTAAGCGATGCTACTCTTCAGTACTGCCCCCTTCGTCATGAACAACTCCTTCTAGAAGGAGCTAAGAAATACCTTATCCCGATCCGTCACAATAGAGCATGTAATCCCATGAAGCCTCACGATCTCCCTGATAAATGTCGTTGCCACTGTCAATGCGGTAGAAGGATGTCGTAGCACCACGAAATGTGCATACTTACTGAGTCTATCCACCACCATCATGATGACAGAATACCCTTCCGACTTTGGCAGGCCATCGATGAAATCGATGGTCACCTCTTTTCAAACTTGGTCGGGCAAAGAGAGAGATTGTAACAATCCCCCATGAGCTGTCAATATGTACTTGTTGCGTTGTCATATGTCATGCTTCTCAACTATGGCTGCTATGTCCTTCCACATCCCCTCCTAAAAGAGCTCCCTAGATAGGTGCTGATAGGTCTTCAGGACCCCCCGAGTGGCCATCCATCGCGCTCCCATAGAACTCCTATAGTACACTCAGAATATGAGGCGAACCCCTCGGTAACACCAGACGTCCCTTGTATAAGAGATGTTGCCCCTCCAACGAATACCCTGGATGTGCGGCTGGATCCTGTAGTAGTGCTACCTGAATCTTTGCTAGACACTCATCCTCCTCGGTTTTTCGTAGCAAGGGCTCCCAATCGAGCAAAATAGGCACCGACAAAAATAGGCATCGAGAAGGCCATCAAGTGTGAACCCACCTCTCCGTGATAATGCATCTGCTGCCTTGTTCTCGATCTCCGACCAGTACTGGATCTCAATCTTGTATCCCATCAACTTGGTCAACACTTTTGATGCTTCTCAGTGACCATCCTCTGCTCCAGGAGGTATTTGAGGCTCCTCTGATCTGTCCTCACTATAAAACGCCTGCCACATAGAATGGTCACCACTTCTGCATCACAAAAACGATCGTCATCAGCTCGCGTTCATAAATTGAGTTGAGTGTGTCCTCGCTGACAACACCTGGCTGAAATAAGCCACCGGTCTGATCTCCTGCATCAGTACAACCCCCAAGACATAACCGGATGCATCCGTCTCCAACAAAAAAGGCCGACTAAAGTCTGGAAGTGCTAGCACTGGGACGCTTGTCATGGCCCTTTTAGAGTCTCAAAAGCTCCGGTGGCCTCATCGCCCTAATGGAAATTGTCATTCTTCAGCTGCTCAGTCAATGGCATGCAATGGTACTGTACCCCTTGAAGAACTTTCTGTAGTAGCCTGTCAGCACTAAGAATCCCCGCAATGCCCGCAGTGTGGTAGAGAGGCCAATCCACCATGGTTGCTATCTTCGAACCGTCGGTCGACACTCCCCCGTCAGAGCAATATGACCTAAATACTCTACACTTCGCTGGCCAAACATGCACTTCTTTCTTTGGCATACAACTGATGTTCCTGCAGCTCTCGCAGTACGGTCGTCAAATGCTTCACATGTGCCTCCGTAGACCGGCTGTAGACTAAAATATCGTCAAAGAACACCAACACTAACCTCCTCAGATATGGGCAAAACACCCTGTTCATCAGCGCTTGGGAGGTGGCGGGCATTGGTTAAGTCGAATGGCATGATGAAAACTCGTAGTGGCCCTTATGTGTCCTAAAAGCGGTATTCGTCACATTCTCAACTCTCATCTGGAACTGATGATACCTGGATTTCAAGTCAATCTTGGAGAAAACCACTACTCCATGTAACTCATCTAGCAACTCATCGATCACAGGGATGTGAAATTTGTCTGGCACCGTCTTCTTGATCAATGCCATATAATCAACACAAAATCTCCAGCTCCCATCCTTCTTCATTAGCAACATCAAGCTAGAGAAAGGGATCACATTCGGCTGTATCAACCTAGCCTGAATCATCTTTGCTACCATCCTCTCAATCTCCCCTTCTGTACTTGTGGATAGCGGTATGGCCGTACACTGATCGGGGAGACACCTTTTCAGAGCACAATGGTATGCTCATGGTTTCGCGGGGGTGGAAGCCCGCGGGGAGTCTGAAACACTCCCTCAAACTGAAGTAAAACCTGCCGTAGCTCCAATGGAATGTTTCGCTCTAGCTCCTCATCCAACCTATCCCTGTAACTCCACTAAGAAGGCTCCACCTCGGACTGGAATGCACTCACCATGGTCATCAAGAAAAGCATGGATAAGCACAAACAGGGGTCCCCCCTGAAGTGTCACCACTCTCCCCCATTGCTGAAACTCCATCCTGAGCAGCCGTCAGTTGGTCTTCGTCTCTCCCAACTGCAACCATCTCATGACCAAAATCAAATTCGTGCTACCAAGGTCGAGCGACAGAAAATCCTTCATGACATGCATCTTCTGTAAGGTCAAAATCACGCCTCACCATACTCCACTGCTGTGCTCTACCTGCCCGGTCCCCATCGGTATTAACTAACTGCAATCCCTACTGCTCCACCACGCGGTTGGATATGAAGTTGTGGGTGGCTCCACTATCAATCAACACAACAATCTCATGCTCCGAGATCCTTCCGATCAACTTCATAGTGTGGTTCAGAGTGAACCCCACTACGGAGTTGAGTGACACCTCTGCTATGTCTAAATGCGAGTGCTCTTGCTCCACCTATTCCTTGCTCAGCTCCATCACCACCATCTCATCATCCTATACCAGCAGCACCTGAAATATATGGTCTCATCAATGATGACATGTGGTATACTTCTCGTCACACATGAAACATAACCCCTTCGCCCTCTTGTTCTGTATCCCTGCCTCGGTTATGCATCGTAACTGTCTACTGGGCTGTAGACCGCTGCTCCTCTCCTTGCTAACCTGAGCTCCCCCGTCTGGCCCCCTCTTGTAGGGGCTCGTTGCGCTCCTAGAGGTGGCTGGCCACGGAAAGTAGACCCGTCCCAAGATCCCCTGGCTCTCCAATCCGCCGCGAGTTTGTCGTCCACCACCTGGATTAAGTCCATCGTCTTCAACATCCCCTTCGGCCTCTGCACTCGATGCTCCCCCGGATTTCAGGTTTGAACCCCTTCATGATTTCCCCACCAACATCTCCTCTGTCATACCCCTCACACGGCCAGAAAGTGCCTCAAATTTCTCCTGATAATTCTTGACAGTGCCAATCTGCTGAAGGGCCAAGAGCTGCTCGTGCCAATTCCCCTCCTGCGTGTCTATGAAATGGTCTAGTAATACTTGAACTCCTCCAATGATTGTACCGGCCACCACTGTTGCATCCAATGATACCAAGCAAACGCCTTCCCCTCCAAGCACATGTCTACCGCCTGGATCTTTTCCCACTCCGTCATGTGATATGCCTCAAATTATTGCTCTGCACGACAGACCCACCGTGGGGTCCTCACCATCAAACATCGACATTTTAAGTTTTCGTACCTTGTTATCGGTCCTAGTCAACCCTTGCACTGCTCTTCCCCTTTCGGTTGTCCGAAGTGGAATTGTTGATATGCATTCTGTGTGGTCCTCCCCACGGCCCCCTTCCAGCTTCTCCTTGGTGTCCACAGCCACCAGTCATCCCATATGGCTCTCTGCCGCCTTCCATCCAGCCCCAAGGGCCTCCTTCCCAAACACCGTGCCCCTGGAATTGGTTATCGTTCTCCCGGGTGGGTCGTCGGGCTCCAAAACCCCTTCGTGTGCCTTATCGAACAGTGGGACCCCAAACATTGGGCCTCCTCCTTGGAATACCGTCGGATGCCGTCGGCTTGGGAAATCTCCAGAAATCCTGTCGAAAATCTGCGTCGGCGGGTCCTGTGGTTGCGGAAGAGGGTCGTCGTCATCTTGTGGCAACGCAGGGGCCATCGAGGCCCCTGCGGTTGCACAGGGGGCCTGCGCCCCCTGTGGCCTAGCCGGGGGCTCACGAACCTCCCAGGAAGTTGC
The DNA here is from genome assembly GCA_030789695.1 of Scilla litardierei. Lineage (NCBI taxonomy): Eukaryota > Viridiplantae > Streptophyta > Magnoliopsida > Asparagales > Asparagaceae > Scilla > Scilla litardierei. The sequence goes on along the minus strand of JAULAV010000057.1, from coordinate 173,163 downwards.
CGGGGCCTTGCGAGGCCCCCAGGAGTTTGTCGGGGTCTCGCGAGGCCTCCAGTGGGTCACTGGATCCTCGTCGGGCCTCGGGAGGTCCCCAGTGGGTCGTTGGACCCTCGTCGGGGTCCGGCCGGTGCGCCTGGCCTAGGCGATGTCAGGGGAGTGTCGGGGAGGGTCCGCCGCCGCCAGTGAGGGTTTTTCAGGGTGGTCGGCCTCCCAGCAGCTGCCGATTCCCCCTCCCATGCCGGTGGAGGGGGATGCTCTCACGCACGCCAATCTTCCTCAGATTCAAGCGGATCTTCTTACACAATCACCATTTGCCCTTTTTCTTGTTCAAAGGCGCCTCCTTTCGCCGTATATCTGAAATATTTCTTCGGATCTCGTTGTTCTTGGGCCTTTCCTCCTTGCGGCACTAATTTCCTTGATTCTTCATGAAAGTCTTGAATATGTTCTCCAAGGATGACAAGCTCCCTTTTAATGGATTCCACATCACCATCCAGTTTTTGTTGATGCTTCTTTATGGCTTCCATTTCTCCAATCTTCTCCTCTAGGGCATCCATCTTCTCCTTGGATCTTGTGGTTGTCATGGTGGATCTATGATGTGATACCAATTTGATGAGAACTCTAGGGTTTGAAGAACAAAAGATCAGATTTTTATAAATATTGAGAAGCGGAAATACAAGATAATGGTTTCATTCGAGAGGAAACCAACTCTCCAAGCTTGAATATAAGAGAGGAAGCTTACGCTCACTTGATCTATGTGTTCTACTCTCTAATTTAGCGTTTTACTCTCAAAATAAGCATAAGACTCAAATGAAAACCCCTCACCAACATATAAGGGAAGATTTAGCCCAAATTACATTAAGCCCCTTTAAAAACCCAAACATTGTAAAAATGTCCAAAAGTTCACAAAAATGCCATTGGTCTAATTGATCGCCCCACGAACCGTCTTGCGCCGCCATCTTTGGTACGTGATGACATCATAAAATTCTAAAATTTTCTTTGTATATGTAAGCCTAAAAAAAGATTCAAATTAAAAATAAACAGAAACTACAAACCTTGATTTGACTCCAACTGTAAAAGAAGCAGAATGAAATGGAAACCAAAAGCACAAAACAAAGAACTTAAAAAGGAAATCTTAAACAAATTCAAACTTTTAAAATACATAAAAGAGAAATCCTAATAAAAATTCTAATCCTTCCCTTTATTTGATCGAAATTTCTCCATGTGTATAACTTGCTTTGAGCTTTATAATAGGGTTACATGTGCACGTAGTTTGTTTCACATCATCATGACACTTAAGTGTGTTTTGGCAATTGAATGGTGACAACTAATTTTGGTTATTGTACCCCCTAGTCTAATAGATTATAGTTCGCTTCAATGCTGGCTCAAGTGAGAAGACAGTCCAAGAGGATTCACATTGTTCAGAAGACACACAACCTAAATTCTAAATAGTCACAAATTTTTTTTCAACTTCCATAGGAGTTTTGAAGCATTACAATTAATAATCCAAGGGCTGAATCCACGCAAGGCTCATCTTATTAGCTTCTAAAAGAGCTCATTATTTGTGCAAATGGATATTGGATGAAGGAGATATGGATCGAACAAGTCTTTCCTAGATGCTATCATATCAAATCCAAATTAATCTTCGAATTAAAGTTGCTTTGGATAAGTTATAATCCAATCAATTTGGTTGAGATCCATGTGGATCTGCATTTGGATTTTACTTTTGGGAAAACTGGACTAAGTTGGATAATACAATTGGTTCAGCACATGGTAGTTGCCAATTTTTTTTGATTTGTATACAAAAGATGCAGGCGGTTAATATTTGACAATCTTTTTAAATATGATGAAATCAAGGAAGAAGATGACGAAAGATTAATGTATGTCTTAACCTCTAAGTAGGGGCCAAACTGATTATGGGAAACGTGAACGGAATAATGAAAATGAGAATGATGCAAACTCTAAGGGGATGGATCTTACAATGGAGACAACCATTTAGATGCATGATGTGATAAAGGAGAAGACTTAATTCATTCTCCTTCTCCATGATATCCCAACCCATCAGCTTGTAAACTGTAACATTTCGTCATCCAAGTGGGCTATTGGTACAGGTGGAGAAGGATTGACTTGCAATATATGACCTATAAGGCCATTCCATACTAAAGTCAACAATAAAAGTATCTGAGGTTGGATCAATCGAGGATATACACTAGAAAGGTTTATTAAGTCCATTCATTCGGAGATGTAATTCTTTGAGATCAAAGTGAAACCAATGGAAATAAATCTTATCCAAATGGTTTACTGACAAGGGATCTTCTACTTCTACCTGTATCCCTGGTTATCTTCCATTATGCAGTAGTCTTTCATGAATAGCAACGGTCCTTCAATAACCTAACTTTACACCAAATTCGAAGAAGAAAAGTCATTGTCTTGAGATGTCCATTCTAAATGGGTTTTAATGCGTACACTACTGCACTTGCATTTGATGGAAGAATACTTTTCAGGAATACATGACATGGTAGACTGAATATTCCCATTTTTCTATTTTTCTTAATCAATTCTACGGTGTAATTAATCAGTTCTATTTAATTTTCTTGATATATTCTCTTATCATGTCTAGTGTTACGACAGATTATCAGGTGATAATGAATGTTTCAACTTTGTAAAAAAAACGTTCAACTGTTTGAATCCGTGCTTTAGTTTTGGAATAAACTTGTTGTATATTTGCATATTCATGTTATACTATTTTCAAACAGTATAAATGATACTGGATTACATAGCTGAAATTATGATGTGCACGACTGATCCTTCTGCAGGTATCTGTCAATTGGTTCATATCTAAGGGCTTATGGATTCCTAGGTCTCAGCCAGGATAGGACATCATCTTTGGTCATGCGGCAGCCTGGTTCATTCTATTTTTTAATTCCTCAGGTGGGACACGTGCTTTCTGGCTTCATATATATATATATTATATATATATATATATATCTGTATGCTATTAGGTAAAATTATTAGCATGTAGTTCAAAATGCTAGATGCAAATCTTAAAATACCAAAAATTAAATTTAGGAATAATACTTTATTTCAATGCAAATGTAAGATAACATTTATATTGCTGAAGATCTTAGATAATCACAGTTATCACACTAGATGCCAATGGTATCTCAAGGATGGAAAAACACACTAGAGGCCAATGGTATCTCAAGGATGGAAAAACTAGGCATTCTATCAGTAAGTGATGGTATCCCATTTGCCTTACTGCACATGGACATCTCTTAATTCTGCGTGTTGATATCTTAACATATTATCTAACAAGAATGCTGCCATTTTAAATTTTTTTGGCTAACTCCTTTGGTTTGGCTGCTATTGTGCTCAAGAATACATCTTGAATTTAAACCCCAAACAACTATTCCACCTTTACCATCATGCCATTTGCTTCTGTCGTCAGTGCAAGTAATTTGGGAACTTTGATTTTCTTGAAGTTTCATTGAAGTCTATTGATACGATTAGGGTTAATCGTATCAAAAAGTTCAGATTTTTAGTGGAAGAACGAAAAGAAATTTAGAGTAAAAATTGGAATTGATGATAATAAAGAGACAATTGATCTATTCTGGAGTAGATCTTCTCCCTAGCTTGAATTGATGGATCAAGCCTAATCCCCCAAACCCTAGCCGTCAAATGACGAATTGTTTCAATATCTCGATAGCTAACACAATTAGGGTTAAGCCTTTTAAATACTCTCCTAACAAATTACTAAACACACAACTTAAAAACTTAGAAGGTAGTGCATCAAGCAAAAATAGCAAAATACTAAGTCGATCCCACGACCGCTCCCACTAAGTCGATCCCACGACCGCTCCCACGACCGAGTCCTTGCGCCTTCTGCAGTACACGACCGCATCATTACTCCCCACAAAAATTGAACCTTGTCCTCATGGTTGAAATCTGGAAACTGCGCTCTGATGATGTCCTCCAGCTCCCACGTAGCCTCGTGATCGGGCAGTCCTACCCATCGTACCAACCCCTCTCGGCCCCCACCCTCAATGCGCAGCACCCGTAGAATATCCTGTGGCTCCATAAGTACATCTGAATCAGCTGTCAAAGTAGGTGGCAGAGCAGCCACCGGCGTATGTGCTCCAATCGTCCGTCGTAATTGAGAGACATGGAAAACCAGATGCAATGCCGATCCTGGGGCAATGTCAACCTATAAACCACGGGCCCAATCTTCGCCTCATCTGAAAGGGGTCGTAAAAGAGGGCAGCTAACTTTTCGTTTCGGTGCCGTGCTAGTGATCTCTGACGGTATAGCCTCAGCTTCAAATATACCTGGTCTCCCACCTCGTAGTCAACCTCTCTGCGATGTCCATCCGTCTTTGCTTTCATAAGCTGCTGAGCCCTCGTAAGGTGCTTCTTCAGCTCCTCCAAAATTCCCGCTCGCTCCTCGAGGTACTGGTCCAATTGTGATACGGATGTCGACCCGCTACGGTAGTGGATCAACGTCGGTGGGTCCATGCCATACAATATCCGAAATAGCATCTTCTGGGCCGCAGAATGGAAATAAGTATTGTACCAGTACTCGGCCTACGCCAACCACCGATACCAACTCCTCGGGTAATCTGACACAAAGCAGCGAAGGTACGTCTCAACGCTCCTGTTGACGACCTTCGTCTGTCCATTCGTCTGGGGGTGGTAAGCGGTACTCCTTCGCAGAACGGTCCCCTGGACCCTGAAAAACTCATTTCAGAACTGGCTCAAGAAGACAGTGTCCCTATCCGACACAATAGAAGTGGAAAACCCGTGGAGACGAATCACCTCCCGTATAAAAGCCGCAGCGACTGTCACTACCGTATAAGGATGACACAGTCCGACAAAATGCCCATACTTGCTCAAACGGTCGACCACCACCAAGATCACCGTGTATCCCTCCGACTTGGGTAGCCCCTCAATCAAATCCATGCTGATCCCTTCCAAACCTGCCCAGGAAGAGCTAAGGGCTGCAACAGTCATGCCGGTGCAATGGCCAGGTATTTGTGACGCTAGCAGACGTCACAACTGGCTACCATCTCCGCGATGTCCTTCATTCTCCGCCAGTACAGCTCTCTAGCCATCCGCATATATGTCTGCTGGACTCCTGAATGGCCTCCCACCGCGCTCCTATGAAACTCCTGAAAAATCAACGGTTTGTGTACTGAAGCCCGCGGTATGACTAGCCTCACTCGATACAATAACCACTGCCCCTCCAGAGAATAGCCCGGACGCTCAGCCACCCCATGAACCAAATCCTCTCGGATCCTAGATAGCTCCTCATCGGTGTCAACCTCCCTCCATAAGGGCTCACATTCCGCTAACAGTGGTACTGACAAGGCTGCCAAGGAGGTAACCTCCTCTCTTCGTGGTAGCGCATTCACAGCCTTGTTCTCCAATTCCGACCGATAGTGTATCTCAAACTTGTAGTCAACAAGTTTAGATAACCACTTTTGATAGTCTGCTGCCACCAGCCTCTGCTCCAGCAAATACTTCAGTGACCTCTGATCTGTGCGCACAATAAATGACCGTCCCAACAGGTAAGGATGCCATTTCTCAATTGACATGGCGATCGCCATCAGCTCCCTCTCATACACGGATTTCTGCCTCATCCGTAGTAACAAAACCTGGCTAAAGTAAGCCATTGGTCGCTGATCCTGCATCAGCACTGCTCCCAGCCAGTATCCCGAGGCATCGGTCTCTACCACAAAGGTCTGCTAAAGTCGGGGAGAGCTAGCACCAGAACTGTCGTCATCGCCCTCTTCAATGCCTCAAATACTGCAGTCGTCTCCTCGTTCCACTGGAACCCATCTTTCTTCAACTGCTCTGTCAGGGACCAGGCAATGGTACTGTAACCCTGCACGAACTTGTGGTAGTACCCAGTCAAGCCCAAAAATCCTCGCAATGCTCTCAATGTTGTTAGCTGCGGCCAATCTAACATGGCCTCAATCTTGGTTTTATCAGTTGCCACCCCTTCTGCTGAAACTACGTGCCCCAAATACTTCACCTTCTCCCGAGCAAAAGTGCACTTCTTCCCGTTGGCATAAAGCTGGTGACCCTGCAACTCCTGCAACGCTGTCTCCAAATCTCGCACGTGCTCCTCCACCGTATGGCTGTACACCAGTATGTCGTCGAAGAACACTAAGACAAACTGCCATAGGTATGACTGAAATATCTTGTTCATCAACACCTGAAAAGTAGTGGGCGCATTCGTCAGCCCAAAGGGCATGATGAGGAACTCATAATGCCCCTCATGAGTCCTAAAGGCAGTCTTTTGCACATCCTCTGCCTTCATCCGGATCTGATGATACCCTGATTTCAAGTCAATTTTCGAAAAGATTGACGCCTCATGTAGCTCATCCAACAGCTCATCTATAATCGGTATAGGAAAACGATTCGCCACGGTGTCCTTGTTGAGGGCACATCAGTCTACACAGAACCTCCAGATACCGTCCTTCTTCACCAAGAGCACCTGGCTGGAGAAAGGACTAACACTTGGTCGTATCACTCCAGCCTGTAACATCTTCCTGATCAACCGCTCAATCTCATCCTTTGGAACATGTGGGTACCTGTAGGGCCGAACGCTGACTGGAGCCGCTCCCTCACGCAGCACAATGGCGTGCTCGTGGTCCATCTGAGGCGGAAGCTTTGCGGCATCTGAAACACATGCCCATAACTGTCCAACAACTCCTCCACCTCTGGTGGCATCTGCTGCTCCTTCGCCTCCGACCCTAGCTCCTGATATGTCACAAAGTAGGCCTCTCCTCTCACTAGTACTGCCTGAGCCAAGGACTTCAGAGACGCCGCGCGGCAACACAGGCTGGGGTCTCCCAACAGAACCACGGTCCTCCCATCCTCCCGATCCGTCCGATACTCCATCCTCAACACCTTCCAGTTGAACTTGGTGTCGCCTAAGGTCTGTAAGCACTGCATTCCCAACACCACGCCCACCTTTTTCAACTCCCGGGGTTACAATCTGCCACTATTTGCGTCCCCTTTACTGCCAGAATCATTGCCCTGCAAACACCCCTGCTCTCCTCCCTCTGGCCTGTGCCCAAAATCACCCCAAAGGTGGCTGTCTCACTCACCTCAAGCCCCAGCTGCCCCACCAACTTCTTTGAGATGAAGTTGTGGGTTGTCCCACTATCTATCAATATCGTCACCTCCTGATCTGGCACCCTGCCTGTCAGTTTCATGGTGTGATAGGGAGTAAATCCCACCACAGAGCTAAGTGACACCTCCACGTTGTCCAAACGTGGCTGCTGCTCTGTCACCTTGTCCTCTTCGTCGAGTACAATTGTAGGGTCTCCATCTTCCTCCTCCTCGACAGCCATCTCTAATTGCATGGCTCATCTCGCACACCTGTGTCCAGGTGTGAATCGCTCGTCACACTTGAAACACAGCCCCTTGGCCCTGCGCTCCCTCATCTCCGCCTCAGTCATCCGACGGGTCTATTCCCCCTACGTGTCTCCTGGCCAGTCCCTCTCGCTGGTGTCAGTGTGCCTGTAGGAGCCTTGGGTGCCCTTGCCACTGTCGGACTCCGCAAAATAGATTCTCCCCAAGCTCCCCTCGCCCTCCTATCCTCCGCCAGCTTGTCTTGGCTATCCTCATCATGGCAGACAATCCCCTGGGTTCCCATAGCTCGGCCCTGATCTGCGGCTTGAGACCCTTCAGGAAATTTCCCTCTAGGGGCTCATCGGAAACTCCCTCTACTCGGCTCGCAAGCCGCTCAAAATTCTCCACGTATTCCCGTACTGTTCCCTCCTGTCGCAGTGTGTACAACTGCTCAAATAGGCTACCAGTCTGTGTCTCCTGGAACCTCTCCATAAGGCACTTCGTCAACTCTATCTATGTGCGGATAGGTCTCTGCTGTTGGCTCCAATGGAACCACCCCAAAGCTTCCCCCTCGAAGCACATTCCCATCGTCTGCATCCTCTCCGCCTCAGCCAGTCCCAAAACATCGAAGTACCTCTCCACCTTGTAGATTCAGGCATCTGGATCATTTTCCTCAAATAGGGGCATGGTCAGCTTCCTCAACCGGCTATCCGGGCCGGCATCGCCACGTGTGCCTCCCCGATTTCCCTCCTGGTATCTCATGCGAGCAGGCTCCTCCATCCTCCATCTGGGTCGATCTGGCTGACCATACGCTCCCCAAATCTCCTCCCATGCCCTCTCAGCAGTCCGCTGCTCCTCAGCATCCCACTCATCTCCATCACCCCACTCCTCCTCCCTATGAAGGTTATCGGCGTAGCGTGTGTATTCCTCGTACTCCGACACATGACCCACATCCTCCCCGGTCTCCTGAAGTCTCCGAACATTCTCTTTGGCGCGTCTCAAGGTCTCCAACGCCCCTTCCATGCCCAAAGGAAGCCCCAAGGAGGCCTGTCAGCCCAGCTACATGCCGCCGGGGGCTGTTACTGCTGCGCGGGGCCCCGAGCGTGTCGCCAGGGCCCCGCCGCAGGCTCCCGGGCCTCGCTAGACCTCGTCAGGGGTTTGGCGGCCCGCCAGACCCCTGCGAGGGTCGACGCGGCCACAAAATTGGCCGCGCGGGTCTGCGCGGCCCAGATCTGGGCCGCGTAGGTCCGCGCGGTTCAGATAAGGGGCACGCGGCCCCTGGCGGTCTGCCAGGGGTCCGCCGCCCCCTTGGTGGTGTCCCGCCGCCTGCCGGTAGTCGTCGGATGGTTTTAGGAAGTGCACAAGGCGACGTTCTGGCCCTTCGTTTACCGGATCTTCTCCATGTGGCCCTAGATCTGAGGAAAATTTCAGATTTGTCGACGTTGATGCCCTAGCTTCAGATTCGGGTGGTTTTTGTTGCTGTCGAAGGATCTGAAGAATGGCTTGGATGTCGGAGGCTTTAGCAACCCCCTTCATCTCCTGATGGATGCCTCGGATCTCGCCTTGAAGCTTGTCGATCCTCTTGTGCACCTCTTCAAGTGTGCCGTCGAATTTCTCTTCTACAAGTTCCGTAGCCGTCTTTGCCCTAGTCCCCGCCATTGGATCTGAGTGATCTGATACCAAATTGATACCATCAGGGTTAATCATATCAAAAAGTTCAGATTTTTAGTGTAAGAACGAAAAGAAATTTAGAGTAGAAATTGGAATTGATGATAATAAAGAGATAATTGATCTATTCTGGAGTAGATCTTCTCCTTGAATTGATGGATCAAGCCTAATCCCCCAAACCCTAGCCGTCAAAAGACGAATTGTCTCAATATCTCGATAGCTAACACAATTAGGGTTAAGCCCTTTAAATACCCTCCTAACAAATTACTAAACACACAACTTAAAAATATAGAAGGTAGTGCATAAAGCAAAAATAGCAAAATACTAAGTCGATTCCACGACCGCTCCCACGTCCGAGTCCTTGCGCCTTCTGCGGTACACCGCATCATCTATCTGCATAACGCTTGGAAAATTTAGTACGATATCTTATGATGAAAATTCTTAAAATTTAACATACTTGCTAGAATCTCAGCAAGGAGCACAAACTTTATTTACCATAAGAACCTTCATTCTTGTACTTGCTATCTGTGGCAGTTTTTGGGTGCATCACTGTTAGAATTTAATTTATATTATAGAGGGTGATTTGTGTACAATTAAGTTGTAATATCACCATATATAATAATGCATATGGTTGAGAACGGATTGGCTAACTCTATGCACTTACATGGTATCCACGCATTACTCAACCTTAATCTCAATCCTAATTAACTTAGCCCAAATCTTAATTCTAATTCTTTTTTGTTTCAATCTTCCTCTTTGTCATCTTCAACCACAAATCCGTTGGATTACGACCTCCAGCAACCTCAATGACCTCGCACCATCTCCATCGACTTGCCTTGCCACCATCTACCAACTTTCCACCACCCTCAAGACTGCTGACAACCTCGCCAACTTCTTGATGACCTTGTCAGAAATTATTTTTAGCCAGATATGATCACCTGGAGTAGATTTGATCTCATCTTAGCATGTCCAAGCCATCATGAGCAGATCTGAGCAGTTCCAATGTCATACGGCATCGTTATGACCTTTTTCGAGCAGATTCAGGCCCCTTTAAATAAATTTGACCATTTTAACTTCGCCCGATGTTTTTGGCCAGATTCAAGCCCATTTCCTCGGCTTGTTCTTCATTGACTTATTTTTCTTTCTTTATCTCAGTTATCTTATAAATGTTTACATTGTTTTAGCTTGTGAAACATTGAGTTTGTAACAAAGTTGCAATAAATAGAACTGTTTTAAAATGTAGCATTCTAGGTTTCTTGATGAGATCACGTACATGGTCATTTCTGAATTTTTGGGCGCATCAATGTCATTCTCGTAATTTTAGGGGCAATGGGGGTATTTTTGGAATTTTGCTGAAAATCTGATTAGTATTTACGGAGGGCTAGAGAGATTATGAATTTTATGTTGAATCATGAGAGAGCTTGTGAGAGGTTGATCGTGAAGCCCAGATTTTTTAAAAAGGCCCAAGGCCTTTTCTGTCCTTTTTCTCTTTCTTTCTTTCTTTCTTTTTTATTTTTTTCTTTCTTTTATTGCTCTCGGCCCAGCCCACAAGGCCCTAAAAACTAAACCCCATCCTCTCTCTTCCTCTCTCCCCCTCTCGATCTCTCTTCCCTCTCTCTCTCTCTCGCGATAGCAGCGCGCGCATGAAAACAGCCGCACGGCAAAAAAAAAGAAAGAAGAAGAAGAAAAGATCAGATCTGATTCTCATCCCCTCTCCCTACATATGCCAGCACCTCCTTGGAGCAAATCGAAGCTCCTCTTCTTCCCTCCACCTCCTACTACACGTGTCTTGTCTCAAACCATAAAATTTTGGGGTTTTGACACGTTTTGCTTCAAATCTGATGGTACGGGCTTCGTGACACCTTCTTAGCTCTTCTACAAGCCACCTAGTCTCATCTCTACCCCAATTTAAGCTTGGGTAAGTCCAAAGATTTCAGCTTTTTATCAAAAATTTCATTTTTTAAACGGAAAGTTGCCCTTTTATGTGATTTTGGGGGATTTCTCTCTTCTTTGGGGGTGATCTGAAATCTGAAGTTGTGATCTCTATTATGTTCGTTCGATGAGTCTGAATTTCAGGTAAATCACTCTCAACGTCTGGAATTTCGGTATTAGATGTTTATGTTTCATAGTCTGAATTTCGGTTATGATGCTTTCTGAGCATAAGTTGGTTGTTCTTGGGCTTGGTGGCAACTCATGCCACCGTCCTATGCTCTGTTGTACTTTTATCATGATGGTTTGAACCCTATTTGGCTTTGAAATTTCAGCCAAGCTTTTTCTTGGCTCTGTTATTCCTGTTAGGCAACTTTTGGGTTTTGGTATGAACCTGCCGATCTCTTTTCTGAGCAAGGCTGAACCCTCTTTTGTGCCATGGAGACCATAGACTCATAAACCATGACTTATTGGATGATTGGTTGTCTTTTGAGCTATGTTATATACTTTGTCCCTTAATATTCAGAATACCCAATGATGTTAGCTGAGGGTTCCGACCCTTAAGTTCCTAAATGAATGCTTGAAGGATCATAAAACTTAAACCATGAACTTATGGTTTGATAATTAAGTCCCAATGTTTGCATAAGGATGAAATTGAAAACCATGAAAATATGGTTAAGTCCCGCAAAAGATGATCAATGATGACATTTAACTGAGATCACCATCAATGACCCTTCTCCACTTGAAATTCCATCTTAATGAAGTGCCAACCGTTGCATGTTTTTCATATTCAGGTATTTATTACTTAGTGTTTTGTTTCAATTAACATCCATATGAAATACTACTGCACACAATATCTGTTATTTGTAGAATGCCGGATTAATTGATAACATGATTGCTACCATGTTACTTGTCGCCATGCTAATATTTCGTGTTGAAGCTATTGTTATCTGTTACACGTCATTATGATTATGTTAATGATTGCACTTTAAGTCCATGACATTGAATTTAGTTTTATGATGGGTGAATATAGACACTTGAAGCAAGTATTGTTGAAATATCTTGCTATGAGTATCCCGTGCAACATCTTGATGTTTGTTAAATATATGGTACCACATAGCACACCCACATAATGTCTACACTCAATGTGACTATAATTCAATTAAGAATTGAATACTTGCCTCATGTGATAAATAAAAGAAATGGTATCAAATTAGTATAACACATGTGACATATCATTGAGAGGTTGAGTGTTGCACACTTGGCTTACACTGAGCACTTGAGACTCATTGAGTATATGGTAAATCATATTAGCAGGAGTACGTGGGCGACTGGAGCCATGATTTGTTCCACAAGATAGTGTTACTCCGGTTGTTAATGTGGGTCAAATGAGTCAATGTGTCCGCCCTCCTATTGTTTTCTATGGGCTTAGCCCGGGTGAGCACCCTCGTGGCCTGTAGTGGACTCCTTGGTTGCTTCTGTACTCCCCAATATGATTCACGGCCTAGGCTTGGTTTAACTTGTAGAAATGTAAGAAATCTACCACAGAATGATGCATGTTACTTTATTTTTTGTCAGCTTGAGTAGTTAGTTCTTTGGTAAAATGTACTCTCATTATTTTAAGCTTTGTTTTCAGTAATTTTACTTACGCTCACATAAATGTTTAAACACCAAAATTCTTGAAGTTATAATGATTTACCTGGTGCTCCTACTTTGCATTGAACAACAGGTGAATAGTTCTGAGGAGTTTCCTGCAGTCGGGGTTCTGGAGCCAAAGGTGGAGTCTGCTGATCTTTGACTTAGATGTAGTCATGTGTGTTATCTTTGTAGAACTTTTTGGTGGTCTTAGAACACGATCCTATTTTGTGATGTATATAGATCATGTTCTGAGAGCCTCTTTTGTAAACTCGCTTATATAAATAAAGTGAAGTTTTTCTTTTACGCATTTTTTGTACATATCTGCCCATAGCTTATATTGTTAATACTGGTTAATTGCATGACCTGCCAACTTTGTGAAACATGCTGCGGCCCCGGGTTGCGGGGCATGACATTGATAGATTCTATATTTTGTGGAGAGTGCAGCTTCTTTTTGAATAGAAGCTTGACAGAACGGTCCACCTCTTGCACATGGCTAACTTTATCTATGTATTTCAGTTTTTATTAAAAAAATTCAATCTTTCCCCAAATTCACTTTCTAGTCATAAAAATCCCATCTTTCCACTAAAAATCCAATCTTTTTCTCAAAAATCATATTTATCTATCCAAACCCTAGCGGATCCTGCCAATTCGGCAACAGAGTAGTACGATCCATGACGACGGCGGCAATAAAAAGGTGGAATTTTTGGAGGAGAAACTCGATGGCATGGTGGCGGATCTAAAGAAATCAATGGAAGAAAGCTTAATGTCATTTAGATTTGAGATTAGGGCATCGATCGAAGAAGGGTTGAGGACGTCGGAGGTAAGGATGAAGGCGAAGTGAATGCAAAGTTGGGAGCTTTCATGCAAACCATAAGGCAACAATTATCTCAACGAAATCCGGATTCAAAAGCGGCAAAGAATTCAGATTTGGCCGACAATCAAGATCTAGAGTAAAAGGCGTGATCTTTGACGAAGGAAAAGGAGAAAGTCGATGACTTTATGCGAAATGCACCTCAGAGCGGCATAGATCTAAGGCGAAAGGGGAGATTTTTGGCCGTTAACCAAGAAAAATCATCGTTGTCGAGGAAGAACAATTACCGACGCCAGATCTGATCCCAACGATGACACTGACACATATTTAGGGCACTACGACACTCGAAAGGAAGCATAAGGGGGACGACCCCCTCACTGGTTGCCATGGGCACCTCAGTCCCGTGGCAGGCTGCCGGTGTGACGAAGGCACCTGGTGGACCGCATCTGGACGAGCCGCCCAGGCTTCGTAGGGCCTGGGCAGGTCGCCCCGACCCTGGTTGGCCCTGGGCAGGCCCCTTTAGGGCCTGCGAGCCCTGGGCAGCCCCCTATGGCCAGACAACACTTTTAAGAGGCCACATGTCCATGATTTTGAGTTGGAATACCTCCTAAGCATTGGCGTCAGTTTTTTGGGGGCATAGAATCTTCAGTTGGGCTGGGTGATCATCGTAGCGTTTATCCGAGCTTTGTTGAGGACAATGGAGATCTTGGGTGATCACAGTGACATCTATTCAAGCTTCGTTGAGGGCGATGGAGATCTTGGGTGACCTTACACTAACAGAGGAGGCCCGCTAGGTTACATTTGAACTGTAGTAGGCCTACATGGTGGCGACAACCCTTTCAAGATCAACATCGATGGCGGGGGACGCCTTTCGGGTTTGACCCAAGAGGGGACGAGCACCCTTGTTCGAAGAAGCTGGGCCCGCAGACTTCATGCACCATCTTGTGGATAAGATGGTTCTTCGGGGACGGAGAAATGATGAGATCATGTACATGGGCATGTCTAAAATTTTAAGGGGCATTAGTGGCATTGTCGTAATTTTAGGGGCAAGGGAGCATTTCGGTAATATTGCTAAAAATCTGATTAGTATTTATAGGGGCTATGAAGATTAGAGATTTTCTGTTGAATCTTAAGAGAACCTGTGAGAGGTTAATAGATTTCCTCTTTTGTGGAGAGTCCGGCTTACTCTCGAATAAAAGCTTGGGAGAGCAGTCCACATCTCGAATGTGGCCAACTTTATCTTTGTATCTCAGTTTTTATCAATAAAAATCCAAACTTTTCACCCAAATCTACTTTCTAGACCTAAATATCCCATCTTTCCACTAAAAATCTCATCTTTCTACTAAAAATCTCATCTTTCTCCTAAAAATACCGTCTTTCTACCAAAAATTCTATTTTTATCTATCAAAATCCAAACTTTTCACCCAAATCTACTTTCTAGACCTAAATATCCCATCTTTCCACTAAAAATCTCATCTTTCTCCTAAAAATATCGTCTTTCTACCAAAAATTCTATTTTTATCCATCAAAATCCCAGTGGATCCCATCATTTCTTGCATCATATTTTTAATTTTTGACATGTATCTTGGTTCCGAAGGGAGAATCGTGTAGTTTGGATAAGGTAATAAGATCTTAAGGGAAGATTTTGATTGTGTGGTTGTTGGATACCAATGATCTTGATTATCAAAATGTGATCTTAAGAGGGATCCCAATGGAAGGATCCCATGTTAGGGATTGTACTGTAGTTGTCGTGTGATTGATTGGAATGATATGATAACAATATGATTGATGAGTTGAAATCTAATACACGACACTGTTTAGGAGTTTGTGTTTGGAAAGACTATTAAGTTATAGATCAAAATTTAGTGGCATGTGGTACTAATTTCTTATAATGGCATAGGCTTGTAGAGAACTATATTATTAGCTGGAAGAAGAAGCACCAAATTGACAACATTTAGACTTTATAACTAGATGATGAATATCATGAAGCCACATGTGCATAACATGGTATTTTAAATTATGACTATCAAGTGGTTGGATTGCTTGATAGAGTTTTATGTGAGATCCCATAATTTCAATAGAGCTTATCAGATGATATAAGAGCTGTTCAGAAACATTAAAAAGAAACATTAAAAAGAATGAACGACCTTTTTCATAGTTCTATCGGGACTACAACAGGTTGTGTAAGGAGATGGAGACAGTATTCCTTTTCAGTACTGATGCATAGAAGATGAATAAGCAGTTGAACCATATTTTTACTGGATTTTCTTAGAGCTTGTTGTTTGAATATGCATATGCACAATCACATGTTATCGAAAGGTCAACAATTAACTCCCTATTCGAGACATGCAGCCTACTTTGAAGAATTCTCTAATGATCCCTGCTATAACTGTGGAGTTGCAGATTTAAAGTGCTTTGGTAGAGACGATTTGTTGAACCAAAAGAAGATCATAGTGTTGGACCTATAGGAACTGGTTGTGGCATATGTGATGGTTAAGGATGTGCTGTTAGAGCGGGCCGAGGGAGCAATGTTAAGAGTATGTGTGGCAGCTTTATTATTGTTGGCAGAGTGAGCTTTGCTGAAGTAAAAGATACGAGGGTATGCCATTAAGAAATTACAGAATAAGATGTCCCATTCCAAATTAACAGAATTTGCTTTTGTTGAGGAATCTCATTCGGAGATGCTAGACATATTGTTATCAAAAGGAGTATAGCAGATGGTTAATGTTTCATTAGTTTCAGGCTTCCATAACATCATCACCGCAACACCCATTACTATACTGGCCAAAGTTGATATCTTTACTATTTTATTTTCTCTTCACACTACGTATATCGATACATATTTGTATGATAGATTAAGGAGCTTCACATTATATGATTAATAACATTAGTATCTTATTCTTTACATGGTGTTACTTTAGTAACTATGTCTGTTTCCTTAGTTCGTAGTGTTGGCACTATGCATGTAACATCTGACAGGTTATTATCATTTGTTTGTTACTTGATTTAGTTTCTATTTAATTTGATGTCTGTTGGTGATCTTACCAAATCTTTAAGTAACCTTCTTTCTTACACATTATGCTTGAAGAGATTGGGAGTGCGTAGATGATTGGCACATGGTATGAGTCTGGCAAACTTTATCACCTTAATGGAATTAATGATACTATTACATTATCTGGTATCATGTCTTCAATCAATAATTATCGTCGGGTGGAATATCATTCTTTATATGAATTTAAATTGTTAGTTTCTTCTTTGAGTCATTTGTTATGTTAAGAGTGATTCTTGACAACAAGGTAATCACCATTAGGTGCTGTCGTATCCTCCAAGGGTTAATAAGAGAGCAAGTAAACCATATGTGCTTGTTCATTTGGATGTATGAGGATCATGTCCTATATAAATGAACTTGATTTTAAATAGATCATTACTTTTTGTTGATTTCTCTTGTGTTACGTGGACTTATTTGCCTAAAGATGGATCTGAAGTATATCATCTTTCAAAGTTTTGTCTTTCAAAGTTTTGTGCAAAGGACTCGTATATTCAAGTTGTGGATATGGTAAAGTCGTCGATTTTTCAAATGCCAATTGGGCACAATTGCTTATGGACATGGGATCCATTACATGCTTTTATTAGTGGTAACCTTGTGGCTTGGAAGAATAAGAAACAAAGTGTAATCTCTTGATCGAATGTAGAATCTGAGTTTCAAGATATGATGAATGCCTCACGTGAGTTGGTTTGAATCAATGATATGATGACAGAACTGTTGGATCACTTGAGATGCCAAGTACAACAGTAGCGGTGGATGCATATTGTTTATGAATTGTATGAACTCATTCAGAAATTTCTATCTCAGATTTCAATTAGAGTTAAATAATTAAGTTTTAATCAATAATATACTGCAATATAATGTATGCATCAAAAATTAAACAAAGCAAGAAAATAATCACAACACAGAAAGGCAATCACAAACATAATCATTTATCTTGGTTCAGTTATCCCGTGATCTACATCCAGTCCCAAGTCCCACTTGGCTTAATGGAAGAATAGTACATCACACCAACTCTTGAGAATTTTACAACCATCTCTTTTCAAGAGGATTTCTAAACACCTCAAACTTAAGGATTTTACAAATAACTCTTCTCACAATAGTAAGTCAGAATATACTTACAAAGCTTATTGATACAATTACATATATCCCGAGTTGAAGCTCTTGTGTATATGATGAAGCAATAGGAGAACTTGATCTCAAAATGATAAAATTGAAGCTCTTGTGAAGACTTAATCTCAAACGACGAAAACTTGAAGTTTTTAGAGATCCAAGAATTGCCAAGAAATTATTTAAAAATCTTTGAAGAATTTTGGCCAAGAGAGAGGATTTTCTTTAAAAGACTTTTGGCCAAAAACTATTATCTCTTTTGCAAAAATGATTTTTCTCGATGTCTAAAAAAAATGAGAAAATCCCCTCTGTTTATAGGGTAAAAATCGGGTCAAAACTATTTACCAAAATATCCATTCAACGGTAAAAAATGGCTAGTTAAAATCTTCCTATTATATGCTCAATGGTTAGTCATAATCGACTAGAGTTCGTCTCTTAATCGACTAGGCCTCAGCTAGTCGACTAGGTGGAAGCCTCTGGTCGACTAGTCCAAGTATGTCAAGAGACTGCATGCTCTTTGCATGCTCTCTGTCTTTTCTAGTCGACTGGAGTAAGACGACTACAATATACTCACTAGCGACTAGTTTTTGTACTCTAGCTGACTAGCTATTTTACTCTAGTCAACTAGCATGACATGCTGCTAGCCAATGTATTCCATGTTGTACCTAGTCGATTGGGTATTTTTCTAGTCGACTAGTTGTCCTATAAAACAAGGGTTTTGACCTAGAAAAATTAATAAATCTTTTAAAGAAACTTTTCTAAACATTTTGAAAACATATTTAAAGAATTTCTGTGTGTGTATGAGTATTAATTAAGGCTTTAACATGCTAAATCAAGACTAATATAAAATTGCATCAAATATGAATATTACATCGAGCTTCCAAATGTAATCTTGAATCCTTAGCTTTTTCTCGTGATTTCCATGATTGCAATACCTTGGTTGAGCTCATTTTATTTTGAGTGTTCTTGATTTGCTTTATACTCTCATTCCTTCAATGATAGATAATTAGACGATATGTTTACTTATCATCAAAATATATATGGAGTGACTCAATATCTAACAAGAACTTCAGCTTACAATCTCATTGCTTATGTGATTATACTATGACAATACAACAACAATTCATTTTATAAAGAATACCATCTTTCATGAGCATATGAATCATATTGAGGTTAATTGTTATCTTGTCTGAGAAAAGGCGGTTAACGATAATTCTATGGAGACTCTTCATGTGGGTTTAGTGATTCAATTAACAGATAAATTCACTAAGCTACTTGATAGTTTCCATATCCATTTCATTTGTGATAAGCTGTGCATGTACAATATATATGTTTTAGATTGAGACTGAATGTTCAAATATAATATTAATAGCATCAAGGGTGATTTGTGTAAAATTGAGTTGTAATATCACTATATATAATATATATATAATAACGTATCTGATTGGGAAAGCATTAACTAACTCTCTAACCGTGTCTCGCAAAATTCTTTTCTGTACTTTGCGAACACTAGTAATGCATACTCAAAGTTTTAGTTATATTTCTACCCCTGGTTAGTTTTCCAATTATTCCTATTCAAAGTTAATTAGGTGTAGAATTTCTAGTTCCAATGGCTGACACTCTGACATCACCTCTAGGAAGTTGTTTAGATCTTTTGGATATTTAATCTACTGGAGGGGAGGGTCTTGCCTCGAAACCTATAAGGCCAAGGATATGGTTCATGCTTATGCACTTTGGATCATGGTGTATGCTCATGCAATGTAGTTGGATCATGGTGTATGCTCATGCAATATAGTTGGACTTGGGGAATTTTATTTGTCCCTTAGTCATAGAAGGCGTAATGGAGATTGGAATCCTATCTCCCTAGGAAAACTACGTAAACAATCCATTTGGTTGAGTGGAATAATCCAGAAACGAATAGCACGTTATGTAGTAAATAAGAAAAGTTCCGAATTTTTATTTTTCAGCTACCCTAATCATCACATCATCCTGATCTAAACGTGTTCCATCAATATGGGTTCAATTATAAAGCAAGATTTAAAGAAGAACTAGTCATAACTCATGCCCGCGGGTACGGTTCATTTAAGATTTCCCCGCGAAATGTTTGTTTCCCAAAAAATTATTTCCACAGCCAAAATTACGCGGAACAACAAACTAGCGTAAAAATATTTAGCGGCACGGGCGTATTCGGCATGAAACAACAAATTCGATACGGACGCCTTTGGCGCGGGAAATTATTCTCATCTTTTTGCCCCATACGTCGAAGAGACGGTGGGCCCGCGTTGAGGGAGAGATCATTTGATCTGTAGCATTAAGTGTAAGTTAAAGTTTTTTCCCAAATGTATTAATTGCATGCACTCTGCTATTCCCCAGAAACTCTCATTCTCTAGAAATTTTCATTTCCCTAGAAACTTTCATTTTCCTAGAAATGTTTTTCACTCCAAAACTTTCCACAAAATCTCATCTCAACCATTCATTCCTCAAGATTAAATCTCAGCCATTCTTCTATTAACCTTTTTGTCCTAGTCAGCTTGTCCTAGTCAGCCATAGAATTCAAAAACAGTCATCAAATGTAATTTAGATTTCAAAGTTTTACGACCGTCTTTCAAATCTGATATCGGCCCTTTGATAATTAATGTTAACTTTTGGGTTATAATGAAATCAGATATGAAGAATTCACAAAGAAAGATCGAGGAGAGCTAGTTTTTTTGTTTCTATTGAATTTATTATTTATAGTGTTGTATTGGTACTTTTACATAAAACCCCTTTACATAACCTTCTAACATAATATATATTATATTATCTCAACATTCTTCTCAGGCTGGAGCATGTAGGCCACAGATGCCCAGCTTGTCATAAGTACAGTGCACTTTCTCCATTCCCAGAGGCTTAGTAAGCATATTTACCAATTGACTTACCGTCATTAATATAGTTCAATCTTTGGTGATCCAGATTTGGGAATGTACCATGAATCAGTCTGTGCCAACTGAATCGTGGTACGAAGACGGCTAGATCAAATTAGGTAACATCGGCCCATGTTCTAATTATTATTTAAGGGGGGATTTGTTGTATTTCGATATAAACCCTAGATATCTTTTACATATCCAAATCATGTAAGTAGCTTTAAAAAAAATCCCTCGGTATTCGTTGCTGTTAGAATTGTGACAATGTAACATCAAGAAAACAAAAATACCGTCTTGAATAATATTAGGGCAGGAGTTTGAGGAGAGAGATTATAGTTTCATTTAGAATCCTAAAATCATAGACATATCAAAACAAAAGAGAAGAAAGCGAGGGACCAGGAACCAGAGGTTAGAGGAAATGATATGGACGAGGGAGTTAGATGTGTGTTGTAATTAAGGGTTTTGTGGATTGACAAGAGGT
Organism: Scilla litardierei; assembly: GCA_030789695.1. Classification (NCBI taxonomy): domain Eukaryota; kingdom Viridiplantae; phylum Streptophyta; class Magnoliopsida; order Asparagales; family Asparagaceae; genus Scilla; species Scilla litardierei. The sequence continues at coordinate 152,225 of JAULAV010000057.1, read as the reverse complement.
GGTTGGGTATTTATCATTGAGTTTGGAAGAAGGGTAGAGCTGGAATTTTTACTTATAGATATAAAAATTTGACAAAAAATTGAATGTCATTTAAAATTACTTTTTAACTTAACATGCGTTTTTTTTCCAAATAACTTTGATGCTTTTTTCCTTTTTTGGAGGGTGAGGGGGTTATATAGAATTGTGAAATTTTTTCCCCCACAGGGTGTGTAGTGGGGGGATATAAAAGTAAGGAATATACACATCAAAGAGACCCTTCTAGTTGTACACACCATTTATTATCATATAAAGGCAATTGGTACATCAATTCAGAACATATCAACCATGTCTTTTTCGTAATGTATACATACCATAATATGTTGTTGAATTATTTCGATCACCATTTAACCACACATATGTTACTTCTCCTTGAATTCATATATACTGGTTTTCTTGTCATGGCATAGATTCCTGTTCTCCATTAAATTTTGACTTTTATTGGCAGAAACTGAACACAAAAATCTTTTGTTTGTTATTATTTTCAGATCGAACTGAATGAATTTGAGAATGGTTCTTTGATATCATTGACTCTGGTATGGGATAGTTCCTTAGCTTGCACTTTTGGGAAATCAGTTAAATCTTTGGAGAAATGTTTACAGCAGGTTTGTATAGTATTATTCTCCTTTTATCGAACTGTATAATAGTTTTGTTTCCTTGATAATCTGACTCAGTTAATTACTGGTAAACATGACGAGTTAGAGGGATGCTTCACACACACACACACACTCTCTCTCTACGCATACACACGTGTGTGTATGCATATACATACATATGCACGTACCACTGTTTTAAAAAGCCTTCTATGAAGCTTGTTTCACTTCACTTTGGAGCGTGCAACAGATAGAATGACAGTTTGTTACATGGTGGTTAAGCTATATTACCATTAAGCCTTTGATATTTCAAGTAATGTTTAAGCTATCTGAAATGAAGTGTACGCTTTTGCTCTTTTTACAGTGAAGTGTGAACTTACATCCTAGTACTTATATTGATAACTTCACCTAATATACGTTGTCTCTTTATATTATGATATCTCTGATGCCTTATTTTTCAATACCAACATTATCAATCACAACACAAATTTCTAACAATCGTACTTTCACATTATCATTTTCTCTTTTGTCCAATTTTTATTAGTAAAATCAAAAATTTGAAGCTTATCCTCCGTCTTGTGAAATTGTTGAGTGCTTCACTCGATGCTTCAACTTTTTCTAAACATTGACACATTCGAGACCTTTGGGACCAAATCCTGACGATTAGAGTTAGATAGAGCATCCACTTTGAATATCAAGTTCATTGAAGTTGATCCATATCATTTTTAGTGCTTAAAAAATTTAGATTATCTTTTAGGTTTTCTTGTCTATGCATCAATTATTGCAACAAAAATGGTCAAAGGTAGTGAGTTATTTGGCTTTATGGTCTAGAATGATTCAAGCTCAACGATAATTGGTTTCCAAGGGGTATAAAGTAAGGTTTGAGGTCTCGGTTTCGGTCTCTGTATCGCTCTCCGGAAAATTTAGGTTTCAGTCTCGGTATCGTCCGTTTCGGCGGGTTTGGAAGTGAGTTTCGGTTTGTCCGTATCGGTAGTTTCAAAAATTGTAAGTTACATGTAACTAACAATATTAGTTAAAATTGGTTACTAATAAGATATGACAAACTAATAATGATAATTTGTAACTTATAACATAATTATGAACAATATTAGTTTAAAATATGATATTCACGTTAACCATTTAGCTAAAAACACTCTTACAATATGGCAAACTTGTAAATAACGCGTACCATGTTTAGACAAATGTAGGGTGTGAATAGCGTGTCAATATCTCATTTTTGGGATTTTTAGAGAATTTTTATTTAATTACACTCTTCTTCCTCCGTCTTCGACCGATACTGAACGGTATCGGTCGGTATCGGTCGGTATCGGCCGGTATCGGCGGGAACGGACTGATACCGTTCAGTATCGGTCGATACCGAAACTGACCCCTAGTTTCGGTCTCGTTACCCACCGATACCGAAACGATACGGCCGATACCGAAGAGTATTGGCCGAAACCTCAAACCTTGGTTTAAAGTGTTCATATGATTAGATTATTATTGAAGGGATGAATTTTTAGTTTGTTTACCCCGAGCTATGTCAACAGAACTTTCACCCAAATTTTTTGGCCACTTAGTGCATATGTAAAATTTTATAAAACATTTGATTTTTTTTTGTTTTGGGCCCATTAAATTATTATATCCCATTAAATTGTAAGGATCATTGATCATTCATTTGAGTGGTATAACATCATTTCCAAGTGATGTGGTCTATGTATTCAAATCCTGTTAACAGGGTCTTAGTCGATCTCTTCCTGTGTATATTATTTTGAGATTAAATAACGCCCCATGTTAAAACTCCTCCTCAAGCTAGGTTATGCATATCATATTCTCTTTAGCTTGTACGCTTATTCCTTACCCTTAGACTTCCCAATTCGCTAGTAAGTGAGTCCACCATTTGCTCATTTGATTTTACTACTGTTCGAAGCACTTCTTCCATTGCTTTCTCTCTGACAAAGTAGCAATCAAATTCAATGCGCTTATCATCACACAAAATCGTCGAATGTTACTGCTTTTCGCATTTTAAAGCAATTGGTTGTTGATGTTGAAATCCAAGTTCTTAGAACAAGTACTGCAACCACATTCAAATTCAAATCTAGGAACTTCAAACTGAATTACTTCATTGAACTTATTTAACATCATATGAAGTGCCTAAAATTAAAAAAAAAACGAATGACGCTCTTACTTACATCTGTGGTCTGGAAGTATCGAAATATTGGATCATCATCTACATGTTGAAATATTCGCAAATTAATTTATGTTTCATTGGAGACATTTTGTCAATTTAAACAATTTGCTACTTTCAGTTGTCCTTTTTGTGGCCACAACTTTTGATGTATTAATAGGAGACCACAACTCTAGTTTTTGGTTGAAAACACTTTGAATGATGTATATTAACTTCGATGCGGTGGATGTTCAGTTGGATTAATCTATAATTGGATTTGAATGTGAAGGCTTTGATTCAATATCCTAACACTAACCTCTTTCTCAATCTTTATCATCATCAACATCAACATCATCAACAAACAACAGCAACACCAACTGTTTTATATTAGTTTGTCTTTTGCAGATTGTCAGCTATATTGGACAAGTTAATATGAGCTATCATGATTTATGGATGAACTCCATTTCTGGAGACACTGAATCAAATGCTTATGATGTGCAAATGGTATGCTAGCTTCATTATTGTTTGAACACATTGATTTGAGTTTTTTTTCCTCTGAAAAGATATATGGTGTGCAAACTTATGGTGGTTATATGATTTGAGCTTGTGGAAAAGCTTAAAGTTTCACTCTGTTTAGGTATATGTTGATGCTGAAGTTCTTGCTCAAGTAAATGCTAGAGCCAAATGCATGCAACTGGTATACTCTTTATCCTGGTAATTATCCCTGGACATAACAGTACATATTCTTTGGTCTGGTTCAGTTGGCAATGCTACTAGTCTATTATTCTAGTTTGTTACATAAAATATTCTTTGGTGGCACTATGTTGTTCAATAACAGGAATTGTCTATTCATGGAGGTATTAATTACATATGTAAGCAATCCTTCTTTATGCTCTATTTTCTGTCAATGCAGGAAGAGTTTCCAACTGGTTATCGATGCTATTTTAGGCATTCTACTGTAGATTCTTTTGGAACCAATGTGGTATGGATCTGCAACCTAATCCCCCATTTTTTGGATCATATATAGTTGAACGTTTTTATATATACCAGACTATAGCCAACAACTGGTTAGGATTCATCAGTCCTGTATATTAGCATTCGGCTACTGTTGTCATAGAAACTGATAAATATAGCGGATTTATTCCTACTAAATTCCTATCACAAATAGCATACTGTCATCATGTATCAAACAATATTATGATAAACCCCTTAGAATATGGAAAGTAGTTCTTAACCTGGAGACAGAATATCAGCTGTTCACTGTACAAACTAATTATTAATTTTGTTGACTCAGTTTGCTGCTAGTCCTCATGAATTCAGTTGCTCAGCTAACGACTGTGCCAATATCAATATTATGTGGGCCTCACTTATAGTTGAGGAATGTGTTCGGCTTGGTTTGACTGTAAGTATTGCATATGTGACATGATAAGCTTTGAATATATTTCTAATTACTTCTTTATTTTAGTATTTCTGTATAGCTCCAGGATCAAGATCATCTCCACTTGCAATTTGTGCATGTCGTCATCAGCATACCACCTGCATATCATGCTTTGATGAGCGTTCTCTTGCTTTTCATGCTGTTGGCTATGGAAGGGGATCTTCTAAACCAGCAGTAGTTATTACTTCATCAGGGACTGCTGTGTCGAATCTTCTCCCTGCGGTAAGAATAGGAACTCTTACTATGAGATCATTTTTACCTAGATATCTATATTGTGACATTTTTCCCCTGTCACTTCACTTTCTTGTTGAAGTGCTAAAGTGGATTAGACATTAATGGTGGCTTCTGGTGTTGATTATTTTATCTCGTTCCCACTTTTGAACTAATTTTCAGAGTTGCATAACTCAACTAGTTTGGATATTTTCTGGAAGCTATAAAAGTATATTGGTTTCATGGCTGATTACCAATTGTATCAAAGTTCACTATGTATCGTGAATTTAGCATGCAGGTTGTGGAGGCTAGTCATGATTTTGTTCCACTTATATTACTGACGGCTGATCGGCCACCGGAGCTTCTTGATGCAGGCGCAAACCAAGCCATCGATCAGGTTTCAGATACTTTTCCAGTGTCATACTTAGCTCTAGTTTTGCGCATTATTACCATGCATTTACATGTTTATTAACATATGTAATGGTCAAATTCAAGTCACATATGAAATGTGTGTAGACCTGGAATGACAATAAACCAGTGAAGTGATTTACGGTCATCATTGCCCAGAAGTTTTTCCTATCAAACTGGGCTGGCTATAGTGCACGATTCTACACTGAAAAGGTTATGCTAAATTATTGTTTGAAGAGGGCTAAAATTGTTGACTCTTGGATATCTTAACGAAGGAAGTTGTGCAACAGAAAGTGTCTTTCAAAAATATATATCCATGTATAACCTAGACTTGCAGCTAGAAGTGGCAAGCATATAGCTCAAGCTCATGGAACTAGAAACGATCTCGCATAACTTCTAGAATAAGGAAGAGTATACAATGAATATGGAAAAATGCTAACTGTTTGCTATAGTGATTTACATTTCATCCGTGCAGGATATAAGTTGAGAAAGGATCTAATTGAATAACATAAATGCCTATTTTAAAATGAAGGAGATAAATATCGGTTGATACCACTAGGTTGTCATGCTTGATGTCACAGGTGTATCTGATTGATCAAGGATGCTAACATGCCGTTAAAGACCTAATTTTGCAGTGATCTGCAATGAAACAAATGGTTAGGGTGCCAAGGGTACCCTGGCAAAGGCCTCCAATGGTCAACTCCATTAGCAGTCGCGAACAATTATCAGCCGATGATATGATCAAGCAAAGGTTGAGTGGAGAATTAATTGATACCTTGCGACTTGGTTGCGAACCACTTTATCCAGGAAGAATATCTATAAAGCAATTAGGGTGTTTAGGCCACATCTGATACGAGAAAGTTCTTCATAATATGAATCAAATACGCAAGATGGATTCCAACAAAAGATATATGCGGCAATGATGAACATCATTTCATTATAAAGTTTGTCACAATAACTTCAATATTACTTGGGCATTGAGAACATCACATGTGCAACTGGACTCGTTGGACCTATATCATGCAAGTTTATGTGGCATTGGTAACCTAGGACTTACAGCCTGCATGCATATGTATATCACTGGACCCGTGGACATATGACATGTATGCACACACACATCTCACCAGTCTTGTGGACCTATAGCCTGCGTGTGTATATATGTATAGTACATGTCTCATAGATTTACAGCCTGACTGTCATGATTTGATTGTATATGTATGACACCGGTCATGTAGATCATCAGCCTAAATGATGTAAGCAACAAAACCATCAACCTCTGATTTAACATCAACATGAGTTCAACTTATTTGATGTCAACCAATATAACGGTCATGCCATGACCAACATCATATGAACAATAAGATATAATCTAAGTTAGAGGTATATCAAGACAAATCTAACACAATGAATAAAGAACCTACAAAATGGAAATGATGGTTCCATTAGCATCACATGAAGAGTTTGAAATCATGAATCCTGATCCACTACCAATATTAGGGGGTCGAATTATAGCGTAACTGAAGCGGGATGAAAGATCTAGGGAGGAAAAATAGGAAAAACTAATAGATATCGGCTTCTAAATTAGGAAAATGGAGAAAATTAGGCAAGAACAGTTTGGAAAAATTAGGAATTCTAAATAAGTAAGGAATGTTAAGAGTATCTCGCTCATGACATCTTCCGACCATTCCAACAAATTATCATGATAGAGATTTAAAGATTAGGCATCTCGTTAAGGCTCTAGCGTGCATACTCACTCTCATCTCACAAGAAAGATTTAAAAGAAACATTTTTCTTAAAATAATTCTTTTTCGTTCATTAACTAATTAACTTTCAAAGGATACACCTTATTTATAGTTTAAGATACATGCACGACACGTGCTTGCATACATAAATCTAATAAAATCTTAACAAATAAAATCATATGAGATTCATTGAACTTGATCCTTATCAATCTTTTTGGTTTGAAAAATTCATCATTTGGTGAATCGTGGTAAGGGAGTGCAAACATGTAGTAGTTAGCAGTCTTTTTGTTGGAAAATACTTGTTCTCATACATTGAAATAAATCAAAATAAAGCATTACAGATGAGCATCTTCATGCGAATGTACCAAAATCATGAATGAAAGAAATGCATGTAAAATTTGCTCGCTGGTAGGTTGCAGATGATCAGAGATAATGAAGTTGATGTATTTAATCAACTTAAGAGATGCCTTTATCTACATCGCTGACGTTAGCTCACAAGGTGGCTCAAACTGGAACTCTAGTCCAGACTGCTGTATTGGATCAGGATTCCATTGATGCTTTATCTTTAGTTTGGGTTCAAACTCAGGCTCCAATGTAGGCTCAAGCGCACTTTTTGTCATAGGTTTTAGCTCAGATTTGGGCTTACACTCTACCTTAGACTTTTGTTCAGGCTAGGGCTCGATCATGGAGCCAATTGTAAAGACAAATTTGGGTTTGAGCTATTGCACAACTTATTATTTCATTTTTCATCATTTGCAGAAGTTTTTTGTGGTCTTCATGAATCTTTTTAATCTCCCCTTAAAGGTCTATTATGATTTTATTTTATGCTTTGAGTTTGAGGAATGTTGAGGCAAATGCTAGATTGGTTGGAGTTTGGAAAGATACCCACATTGAGCTTGAATATTGATCAAGCTTGAATATTGACCAACATCGAAAATGAATCTGAAATTACTTATACCAAGATAACACTTTTCCATTTAACTTACGATATGCATAGATGTATTTCTTTTCATTTGGGAAGTTAAAACATGAAAATCTTTCAAATGGTACTTCCAAATATATATATATATATATATATATATATATATATATATATATATATATATATATATATATATATATATATATAATCAAAGCCATAAAAGAGTGGGACTTATTTAAATATTTCATGCTCGTAATCTATCAGAAAAGAATAGCACATGTAGTAATACTCATTATAGTACATAATGCAATTAGCTTCAATCTTCTGCAAAATAGCTGAAAATCCTTAGAAAATCATCAAGTTTAGAAAGTTGATGTGGCATATTGAAAATCCTAAAAATCTGACACATCATTGCATCAATTTTTTGGAAATTGTTTACTCTATTTTGAATTTTTTTCTTTTTTCTTTTTTCTTCTCTTTTTTGGAATTTTTTCTTTTTTCTCACTTTTCTCTCTCTTTTTGATTCTCTCTCTTTTCAATTTTATCTATTTTTTCATGTTGATTTTTCTTTTTTTACTAAAAAAGAACTAATTTTTTTAAGACTAAAAAAGAGAAGGATGAAGAAGGTCATGGCTAGAGGTAGGGTGAAATTTATTTGATTAAACCATATTTTTTAGAAAGATAAAGAAGATGAAGAAGATAAAGAAGATGAATATTAATAATTAGGAAAAATAAAAACAGGACTTAGTTTTGAAACCAAATTGAAGCAGGATGAAAGATCTAAAAAGAGAAAAAAAGGAAAAACTAATACATCTAGGGTTCTAAATTGAGAAAATATGACAAATTAGGGAAGAACAAATTAGAAAAATCAAGGATTCTAAATAAATAGGGGATATTGAGAGTTTCTCACTAAACCATTCGCCCACTACAACAAATCAGTATACCAGAGATTTAAAGATCTAGACATTTCGCCAAGGCTTTCTGGCGCTCACTCCCTCGCATCTCACAAGATTTAAAAGAGAAATTTTTCTCAGAACAATTTTTTTCATTCAGTGATTGATTAACTTTCAAAGGAATACAACTTATTTATAGTCTAAGTTACATGCACAACATATACTTGCATAAGCAAATCTAAGCAAATCAATATAATCTAATAACATCCCAACAAATAAAATAAAATGAGATTCATTGAAATTGGTCCTCATCAATTACTCAACCATGCATCCATATCTAGATCTCACGAAGAGTTGGAGTCATAAATTACGATGTCTTTTTCTTCAATGGTGTATGAACTACGTTTCCTTTCATTGCAGGTTCTTCACCTTCTTTTCGTTGAACATGTCCTATAATTCTTAAACACAATAGTATCAACATTCATTCTCCTAATTATTTTTCTATCAGTTTTATCAATCAGTTCCTTCGGTTCTCACGAAATTTGATTTCTGTTACTCCTTTTAATATTCATTTAATTCCAGCCAATTATTGTATCCACCACCCTTTGATATAGGTCATTCACTGATTTCACATACAAAACTTGATCTATTAGGGTCACCACTAAAATTAGCATATCTCACTAGCTATCATGCATATGATACAACATATACAATTCATTAAGTCAAAATAAATTAAATAATAACCATAGCTCATGCACAAATCTTTTTAAATTTAAACTAAAGATATATAGAATTCTCATTTTGAAAAATAAAATCTTCACCTCCATCCAACAACTTAGAATTGCTGTAATTTACATATTTAGAATCTGGTTTGAGACCTACACATTTGGAATGCTTAGTTCGTCAGCTTTATAATGAATCTAAGATAGTACAAATTGGATATTGGGTGAAGAAATCACAACCAACAAGTAAGCTATGTCGGACTATCTAGATCCGGCCTGAACCAAACTATTATGATTTTTCATCCAATTATTTCATATTAAAAATATTACTTTTTAATCTTCATATTTAGAAATTTACCCATTAAATTGATTTAAGGCATGTAATTTTACCCATTATATTAAACTTTTCCATTTTGCCCATATTTCCAACTCTTTGATCTCTCTTTTCCTTTTTCTTGCTTTGAAGAACATGATGCTAGGATATTGGGTTTAATTTCTTCCTTTAGATGATGGGTAACGAGAGAGGAGGATTAGAAGACAAAGCAATATAAATGTAGAAAAAATTGGATTGGTTGATGTTTGAAATCATTCTCCATAGATTTTGCGTTTTCTTATTGAGAGAGTGGTTTGAGTGAGTTGTAGAAGATGAGGGTAATCGGGCCATTTAAATAAAAAATTATTCAATTAACTAGCAAATAAGGAAATATTTCCTTTTAATTAATCAAGAGGGGTAAAATCTCATAACTTTAGTGATTTGGGGGGCAAAATTTTAAAAGTGGAGTGAGGAGGGGTATTTATAAATATAAGATTTGAGGGTAAATATTCAAGAAACCTTTTCATAAATTCCAATCATGAAATTCAGTTTAACTAATTATACCCATGAACAATACTATAAATCCCATTATGTAATTAGAGTAAGAGGTTATACCTTAAATTTGATAGTTTCACGATTGACTCTTTGTGCATCACACCCGAAGCCACTCTCGATCGATCGCCACAAACCTTGCCCCCCTAGAAGATTTTGATTAGGGTTTTGGATAGGGGCCGAATTGGCTTGGCCAGTAAACACTTGGCCTTGAAAATGAGGATGTGGGTTCAGCTCAAGCTTAATAAACTTAGCCACTCTTTGCTCAAGTCAGACCAAAACTCGATGAGCTCGATGGACGAATAATAGTGACTTTACCACCACAGAAACTTGGCCAAGCAAGGGAAATGGTATGGCCTAGCGGTGCTTGGCCAAGTGGAGCCCAACCACTTTTGGCTTGAATTCGGCCCCGGAAGTAATGAATTTGATCACAGAAGGATTTGGCCTAGTTGGAAAGAATTCAACCACAATTGAACTTGGACATGGTGATGGCTAGACGATGATGGAAGTGGTGATTTAGCTCAAATCTAGGAAGATTAGGATATGACACATGACAAGAGGATGTGATCTTAGACTTCAATTCATTAGAGAGTAGAAATATTGGCTTTTGGTAATTTTTGGTATTTTCTACGATTTTTCAGATTTTTTAAAGAAAATTCTTATAAAGAGGAGCCTTTGATCTCTATTTTCTCTAATTTCCCCAACAAGAAATAATTTTAGGAGAAATATATTGAGAGTCTAATAAGATTTTTGGAGATATTTAGTCATTATCTCTCTTAATTCAATGCTTATTCTCTTGGTCAAATCATGATGACTCATATTTATTTAAATTAAAGAAATCTATAGAATTATCTAGATGAGAGCTTAATCGTTACTTTCTTAGTCTATACTAACGTGCTTAGTCAACCTTGACTATCATCAAGAAATGTAACAACCCTTCATCATCTCCCTTTCTTAGTAATTACCATTCAACATGATGGGTTGGCCCAATTTTCGCATTTACTTATTTATCCATCCTTTCTCTACACATTTGTTAGCTTTAATAAATTTATCTGATCTAAATTGTTTATTTATTCCTTAATATGATTTTGGCCCAATTATATTTATAATGATCAATAATGATTGTAATAAATTATTAAAATATTAATGGAATAATGTTTATACAAAAATATTATTAAAAATTCTTATGATTTAAAATTTTGCCCACAGAATAACTCTTTTCTTCTCAGAATTTGCCCCAAAAAAATTTCTAAAAAAGGTTTTCGGGCCTCATATTTAGCGTATAATTATTCCTTTATGTCTCAAGATTGGACGAAATTTACGAGTATCACATGCTATCTAGATGAATATATATTACTGTTATACTATTCCACCTGAAATGCACTCAGCAAACTCACTTGAGACCTAGTATGACACTGAAGATAGCATAGACCACCACACTCATCTCCCACCAATCACTTTTTGATGGTCGTGAAAAATACGCAACTTAAGAGAAAAAGGTTACAAAATAGTTAAGAGAATTAGTTAACATACAAACATAAACAAGATTGAAGGAAATCCCATGTACATAATGAACTATGAGGAAGTTAATGGGGAAGTGAGATTGCCGGTACCAGTGCCAAAAACAAAATTTGAAACTAATATCCGAAGAAATAATCAATGGTGCAGTAGAACATGATGGAGAAGCAGAAGAGCGTATATGTTTACCATCCATATGTGTAAAAGCCTCAGAATCTATGATCCGGTAACAAGGTATACTTGAGCCAAAATGATTATATCTAAAGTGGGTGCTGATGACATTTTCTAGATTAAGGATTCATATTTAGTTCTAGCGAGTGTAATAAAACCATCGGGATGTGGCAATAAGTTCTTTAAATTAAATGCGGCTGCGATGGTCAATGAAGAAAAGCTAGAAGAACCATCATAGAATTAAGCAAACTGGGAGGCCTATGCAGGTTTGCCTGGAACTGTCAAGTTCTGTTAACTATGTGATTGGTCTTGCAATGATTACACCTGCAAGAATTATCGTGCTCACGCTAGCACCATGAGCTTTGGAAGTTGGAACCACACTGTCTACGAAATGGAACACTCTTAACATCTGAGGTTAGTATCCTGTCCAATAGAAGAAAGGCAGAATTCTCAATATGTTGTGTTAGAAGTTGCAAGTGAAGACTCCATTGCTTGAGATGGGCTAGTCCAGGCAGTGAGACGAAAGCAGTCGATCGAGGCAAGGCCGAGCAGGTTGCAGCATGGCGTGGCAGGATCAGATTGCATGTGGCTGTGGCAGAACAGAGACATGGCTACTACAGTGAGAATGGCTTAGGTCAACAGTGGCAAGTATGATGGCAACAATGGTCGAGGAGCACCTTACCGGAAACAATGTTTAGGGTCCAGCTTGAGTTTAGTGGCAACAATTCCTAAGTTTGAAGGAGGAGAAGAAAAAGGTCTAATTAGGATTGGATTAGGGTTATGGTTATAATTAGGGTAAGAATTTGGGTTGTTAGGTTTGGTAAGAAATAAGGTGATAACAGAAGAAGATTGAGAAGATGGTGAACATAAAACAAGTTTATTAGGTCATAATGTCCAAGTGTATTGCTTGATAACATGCTGTGGTAAAAAATACGGCATACCTTATATTATATGAAAAGCTAATGGCAGAACTACAAAGGTACCCTATTCTATTCCTAACTATATATGCTTATCCACACTTTTGAACTCATTCTAATCAACTTATTATCGTAATTTTCGTAAACTAATTCCACAGAATATGGTTTGCACTCCATATATGTAACGCCCCAACTCCCGGGGTTACTAGTGCAAGGGATGCATGTGCAAGTCCCGCATGTGCCAGTGAAACAAAGAGAACAGACAGGAAAGTAAAAGGGATACTCACATAGATGTATGTAAAACAGGGAAGAAACGGGAAACAAAAGCTAACCTACAACCAAAAGTACAAAAGGTGAGCCTCTGGGGTATCCACAAGCAAACCGCGCTCAACGCTTGACGTCCTGGGACAGAAACTGCTGACCTGACGTCTCTGGATAGCACTGTGTGTCACCTAAGTGGACAACAAAAGTTGTACCACGCTCAGAGGAGTAGACGACATCTAAAGCGTGCAGATAGTTCTACGAAAGGTAAAAATAACAGCATGCTGATAGTACTACGAAAAGTAAAGACCACATCAATTGAAATAAGATGGTACTGAAAGAAAGCATGCGATAAGCATTTTAATGACTCTACTACTTTGAGACGGTGACAGCTATAGTAAACCAATCCTAGTCCGTGAGTTATGAGGGGGAGTACAGTAAGCATCTGGGAGCTATATTGACCGCGAGGGTGCGACTCCGGGCAGAGTCCAAAAGTAGAAAGTACTGTACTGTAAGATCTGTGAACCTGTAAGAGCTGTGATGCTGTGACCTGTGGTGGGGCTCCAGGACCCATCAAGATGGTCGTTCCTGTCTGCCCCCGGACTCAGGACCCATCGAAAGGATGGACGTCCCCCCTAACTAGGGGCTATAGATCAGGTCCCAGTCGCTATCGTACTCCCCTATCATAAGTTTCCCAAACCCGGTGAGTCAAGCAGAAATTAACCATGTTATTAGTTTTATAGTGTCGTGAGGTGCAATAAGGTGCAATATGGGACGACTGCGTCGTCCAGTCATGAGACAACCTGTTCTGTGAAGAATCCCGCTCAAGATATTCCACTGTCGGGTACAACAACCCAGAGACCAACCATAAATGAATTGCAATAACGAATCTCAGAGTGCTAGTAGCTCAAGAGACAACACAATAAGGATACTGGCAGGTAATAAATAGTATGGATGTTTCTCATGACATGACATGTCAAAACTGAACTGTAAATAAAGCAGCAAGTATTTATGAGCCAACCCAACCAAACAAAGAAAGCAACATCTGAAAATAATAATAAAGCCCGAAAGTCTAACACATCATGGCCTTAGGTGCTCTAGGCCATTTGGGATCAGAATGTGGGTTTCTCATCAGATAGCGGGGCACCCATGCCCGCGAAAGTCCACGGGATTCCTAACATGGGGCTGGGGCTATGGGTTAAAACATCGGGGCTCCTATTCAAGCGAATCTCAGCAATGTCCCAAAATCAGCGATGAAACTCTCAGTCGGGTCTAATGGCAGCAGAAAAATCAGCAACCCTCAGATTCGATCAACACCGGCCGCAAGGAAAAAGGGCAGCAACAAGTATTTAGTGAGCAAAGTGAACGATAGCAAACAAGGAGCCATCGATGCTAGGGTCAGTAAGTAAAAGGGGCAGACCACAAACCTACGCAACCCCTAGGGCACCCCGGGACTCCACAACGAGCGGACGAGGGGAATCTACCCACTAAAACTATCGTAGGGGCTCGAACCCTACGTCACTCTCCCCTGACTCATCATCCCCCATAGAAAACCCAATCTTTATTCCGAAAAAATTCCTATATATCCCCACCGAGCAGCATGCATAAACTGAAGAAAAACGAAAATGAGAAGGGGGATGAAGTCTACCGTGACCAAGAAGAAATCAACGTGGGGTGGAAGAAGGAAGCCACAGAAATTCAGCCACAGTTCTTAGTGCAAAAATCCTCAAATCAGCAGCGACTTTGAAGGAAAAATCAGAGAACACTTAACAACAAGCAACTGAGAGGAGGAGTGGGAGATGTGGTTAAAATAGGGAGCTAAACCGCCTCAAGTGGGGTCCATATGACGTGCGAGGGAGCCAGGAAGGACAGAGGGGACGTGGTGAAGCGACGATGGCGGTGAGAGCCCATCATGGCCCCACGGTGACGTGCGGGTGAGCGAGAGAGGGAGAGATCAATCGACGAGCCCTCGAGTACTCGTCGATTTGCTGCGAGCATGCGAGAGGGAGAGACGTTCGAAGGCCCTCGAGGATTCTTTGCTGCGGCGACCGCGTCGGAGCTCTAGGGCTTGGGCTATCGAAAGAGAGATGGAGAAGGCCGCGAAAAAGAAAGAAAAAAAGAACGGGGAAAATGAGAGAGAGAATAAGAGAGAAAAAAGGGGCGGCGGTTAATATTAAAGCCCAACTGGGCTTAGTGGGCCATTGGCCTTACATTCTCCACACCTTACAAAAAATTCAGTCCTCGGAATTACAACTAGGATACAATAAAAAGGTAAGGATAACGCTCTCTCATCTCATCCTCCCTCTCCCAGGTGGACTCCCCGGAAGAATCTCTGTGCCACATCACCTTCACCAGGTGGACAGTCTTGTTCCGGAGAGCCTTCTGCTGCCAGTCGATGATTCTCTCAGGCTGCTGCTCATAAGACAAGTCTGGTCGCACCGTTATCTTTGAGTGATCTATCACGTGCATAGGGTCGCCCACGCACCTCCGTAGCTGTGATATATGGAATACATTATGCACACTTTCCAAGGATGGAGGCAATGCAAGTCTGTAAGCCACTTCGCTAATTCGTTCCAGCACCTCAAAAGGCCCGATGTACCGTGGGCTAAGCTTCCATCTACGACCAAAACGGATCATTCCTCGGTTGGGCGAGATCTTCAGGAAGACGCGATCGCCTGGCTGAAACTCCAGATGACGTCGTTTCGAATCAGCCCAATGCTTGTATCGGTCTTGTACCAGCTGTAGATTCTTTCTGATAATCCACACCATGCCAATAGCCTCCACAACTAACTCTGGCCCAACCAGCTCTCTATCACCCACATCATCCCAGTTCAGTGGTGATCGACACCTCCTTCCATATAGTGCTGCAAAAGGGGCCATTCCAATGCTGGTATGATAATTGTTGTATGCAAACTCAACGAGGTGTAGGTGGTCTTTCCACGACCCCTTGAAGTCTAACATACAAGCACACATCATGTCTTCCAAGATCTGGATTGTGCGCGCTGACTGCCCGTCCGTCTGAGGATGATATGCAGTACTGAAACTCAACTGTGTGCCCAGACGTACTTGCAAGCTCTTCCAGAAGTGTGATGTAAACAGGGTGTCCCTGTCTGAAACAATGCTGACAGGAACCCCATGCAGTCTCACAATCTCCTCCATGTACTTCCTGGCAAGCGTTTCCGTAGATTGGCCCACCCGGAATGATATGAAATGGGCCGACTTGGTCAATCGGCCAACGACTACCCAAATGGCATCATTATGCTTCGCACTCCGTGGCAACCTGGTCACAAAATCTATCGTGATGTGCTGCCATTTCCATGCTGGAATAGGCAGAGGCTGCAACAACCCAGCAGTGCGATGATGCTCAGCCTTCACCTGCTGGCATACAATACACTTAGCGACACTCTGAGCAACGCCCCTCTTCATCCCGTGCCACCGGTAGTGCTGCCTTAAGTCCTTGTACATCTTCGTCCCGCCCTGATGAATGGAATATGGAGAACTGTGAGCCTCTCTCAACAGTTCCTCCCTGATATCTCCAGACGGCACGCATATCCGGCTGCCGTACCTCAAGGACTTGTCTTCATGGATGCGGAATTCTGGCCTCTGCCCTGCTAGAACTGGCTCTATGATCCTCTGCAACCTGGCATCCCCCTCCTGGGCGGCCTTGATCCGATCCACCAAGGTCGACTAAATCTTAAGGTTCATCAAGATAGCAGTCCCCCCTAACGGTACCACTTCTATCCCCATCTCTCTGACATCTTGCTGAAGCTTCCACTGAGTCGTAAGGGTCATTACTACAGGAAGACGACTCAGTGCATCAGGTACACCATTGACCTTTCCAGGATGATACTGAAGGTCAATGTGATAATCTGCCATGAGCTCAACCCACCGACGTTGCCGCATGTTCAGCTCCTTTTGAGTAAACATGTACTTCAGGCTCTTGTGGCCGGTGAATACCTTCACCTGCTCTCCCAACAGGAAATGCCTCCAAATATTCAGAGCAAAAATAACTGCCGCTAACTCAAGATCATGAGTGGGGTAGTTTCTCTCGTGGACCTTCAGTTGTCTGGATGCATATGCCACAACTCGACCATGTTGATGTAGTACACAGCCGAGACCCTTGCCAGATGCATCGCAGAACACTTCAAATCCCCCCATCTGATTAGGGATAATCAAAATGGGTGCAGAAGTCAATCTCCTTTTCAGCTCTTCAAAAACATCATGGCACGCCTTAGTCCATATAAACATCACGTCCTTCCTCGTCAATCGCGTCATCGGCTCCGCGATCTTCGAAAAATTCTGAATGAATCTCCGATAATATTCAGCAAGTCCCAAGAAGCTTCGAATCTCTGTCACTGACGTAGAGGCTGGCCACTTCTGAACTGCTGACACTTTCTCTGGATCCACTGAGATTCTTTCTCCCGACACTACGTGGCCCAGGAAGGTCACCCTGCTCAACCAAAACTCACACTTGCTAAGCTTGGCGTACAACCGGTGGCGCCTCAAGGTCTTCCTCAAGTGCTCTGCGTGCTCCTGCCGGTTCCTTGAATATACCAGGATGTCATCGATGTACACCACCACGAACTTGTCCAGATACTCGTACAATACCAGGTTCATCAAACTCATGAACACTGCCGGTGCATTCGTAACGCCAAACGGCATTACCAAGAACTCATAATGCCCATACCTGGACCGAAATGCGGTCTTGGGTACATCCTCACTCTTAATCCTCGCTTGGTGGTAACCAGTTTTGAGATCCAACTTGGAATAAATACTAGACCCACCAGGCTGGTCAAACAAATCATCGATGCGGAGAATATGGTACTTGTTCTTCAACGTAACCTCTCATATAGATGTATGTAAAGCAGGAAAAAAACGGGAAACAAAAGTACAACTCTCAAGCCCGCTCCAACCTACAACCAAAAGTACAAAAGGTGAGCCTCTGGGGTATCCACGAGCAAACCGCGCTCAACGCCTGACGTCCTGGGACGGAAACTGCTGGCTTGACGTCTCCGGATAGCCCTGTGTGTCACCTAAGTGGACAACAAAAGTTGTACCACGCTCAGAGGAGTAGACGACATCTAAAGCGTACAGATAGTTCTACGAAAGGTAAAAACAACAACATGCTGATAGTACTACGAAAAGTAAAGACCACAGCAATTGAAATAAGATGGTACTGAAAGAAAGCATGCGATAAGCATTTTAATGACTCTACTACTGTGAGACGGTGACAGCTATAGTAAACCAATCCTAGTCCGTGAGTTATGAGGGGGAGTACAGTAAGCATCTGGGAGCTACATTGACCGCGAGGGTGCGACTCCGGGCAGAGTCCAAAAGTAGAAAGTATTGTACTGTAAGATCTGTGAAACTGTAAGAGCTGTGATGCTGTGACCTGTAGTGGGGCTCCAGGACCCATCAAGATGGTCGTTCCTGTCTGCCCCCCGGACTCAGGACCCATCGAAAGGATGGACGTCCACCCTTAACTACGGGCTATAGATCAGATCCTAGTCGCTCCCGTACTCCCCTATCATAAGTTTCCCAAACTCGGCGAGTCAAGCAGAAATTAACCATGTTATTAGTTTTATTAGTGTCGTGAGGTGCAATAAGGTGCAATATGGGACGACTGCGTCATCCAGTCATGAGACAACCTGTTCTGTGAAGAATCCTGTTCAGATATTCCACTGTTGGGTACAACAACCCAGAGACCAACCATAAATGAATCGCAATAACAAACCTCAGAGTGCTAGTAGCTCAAGATACAACACAATAAGGATACTGGCAGGTAATAAATAGCATGAATGTTTCTCATGACATGACATGTCAAAACTGAACTGTAAATAAAGCAGCAAGTATTTACGAGCCCTCCCAACCAAACAAAGAAAACAACATCTAAAAATAATAATAAAGCCCAAAAGTCTAACACATCATGGCCTTAAGTGCTCTAGGCCATTTGGGATCAGAACGGGGGTTTCTCATCAGATAGCAGGGGCACCCATGATCGCGAAAGTCCACGGGATTCCTAACAAGGGGATGTGGCTATGGGTCAAAACATAGGGGCTCCTATTCAAGTGAATCTCAGTAATGTCCCAAAATCAACGATGAAACTCTCAGTCGGGTCTAATGGCAGCTGAAAAATCAGCAACCCTCAGGTTCGGTCCACACCGGCCGCAAGGAAAAAGGGCAGTAGCAAGTATTTAGTGAGCAAAGTGAACGACAACAAACAATGAGCCGCCGATGCTAGGGTCAGCAAGTAAAAGGGGCAGACCACAAACCTACGCAACCCCCCGGGACTCCACAACGAGCGGGCGAGGGAAACCTACCCACTAAAACTATCGTATGGCTTCGAACACTACGTCACTCCCTCTGACTCATCATCTCCCATAGAAAACCCAATCTTTATTCCGAAAAAATCCCAATATATCCCCACCGAGCAGCATGCACAGACTGAAGGAACACGAAAATGAGAAGGGGGATGAAGTCTACCGTGACAAGAAGAAATCAGCGTGGGGGTGGAAGAAGAAAGCCGCAGAAATTCAGCCACAGTTCTTAGTGTGAAAATCCCCAAATCAGCAGCGACTTTGAAGGAAAAATCAGAGAACACTTACCAGCAAGCAACTGAGAGGAGGTGGGGAGATGAGGTTAAAATAGAGAGCCAAACCGCCTCAAGTGGGGGCCCATATGACGTGCGAGGGAGCCAAGAAGGACGGAGGGGACGTGGTGAAGCGACGATGGCGGTGAGAGCCCATCGTGGCCCCACGGTGTCGTGCGGGTGAGCGAGAGAGGGAGAGATCAATCGAAGGGCGCCCGAGTACTCGTCAATTTGCTGCGAGCGTACGAGAGGGAGAGACATTCGAAGGCCCTTGAGGATTCTTCGCTGCGGCGACCGCGTCGGAGCTCTAGGGCTTGGGCTATCGAAAGAGAGAGGGAGAGGGCCGCGAAAAAGAAAGAAAAAAAAGAACGGGGAAAATGAGAGAGAGAATGAGAGAAAAAAGGGGCGGCGGTTAATATTAAAGCCCAACTGGGCTTAGTGGGCCATGTGCCTTACATTCTCCCCACCTTACAAAAAATTCCGTCCTCGGAATTACAACTAGGGGAGCTTTTTAATGTTGCCCCTTTGGAAGAACAATGGAAACCATATCAAATTCTATGTTAAAATTTCTGAAAATTAATTACCGACATCATCACACGCATGAATGCACATGGAAAATCAAAACTTTAAATTTTATGAGGAAAGAAGTTGTCTACAAATCCTTAGGCTCTCTCAAATAACTTCCAGTATATATCTCTTTTAACCCTTCTCTATTTCTTGGACACACAAGATATGAAACCAAGCGATGATAAGGTTGGTTCATAAGTGATGATGAAGTGGGCAGGTAAGTTTTATTTGAAAGTTATCCATATGATCCCTGGGGTGTAGCATAGTTAATTGTGGGTCTTCATAATATTTCCTGTCCTTGTTTGCATCATATAATAGTTAAGTACCAATGTTATTCTCTTTCATGTATATAATCCCATGTAAAATATTTTGTTTAAATAAGGGGAAAACCATACTAGGATTCAAGAAAATTATTTTTTAAAAAATAAAGTTCCTAAGACCCGAGGAAAGAGTCAACACTCATCTTCTATTGCAAATCCTAGATTTTTGGGCTTGACAAAGACACCAACTTTGAAATCATAAGTAAAATTGCAAGTATATTTTCCAGCTTTGTCAGCAAGAAATTTTGAGTTCATCATTATATATTACAATGCTTTTATTTGTTGAATTTATCTTATAGATTTGAACTAATATTAAAGAGGTATGCCTTATCATGACAGCCTACTTGGTCAACAGAATATAGGAGAGAATACACGTAATTCAGAAGACGGATTTATTCATCACACTTATACGACATGCCCACACGCAGAGAATCCACAGGTAGCGCTACTATAAAGGAAAATGCTTGAAACGGCTATGGCCTCTCAAATAATCACATAAATTACTTATTTATCCTAAAATATAAGGAAACATTCCTTCAGGTTGCTTGCAATGAACTCTATTTGGTCAATCTAAAGTTTTGTTAGACTCACTGTTAGGTTTTACTTCATTTTTTTCTAGAATAGCAGTTCCTAACATCTTTGCATAACTCTGGAATAAAGGGAAATGGATTGTTAAAAATGTGATCTGGTTCTTTCCTAGTGATTTTAAAAGATTGAGGTTACTTTTGTGGTATGATTGTTGTACATGTGGTGAGATTTGATTGTCTTTGAGTTTACTGTTGAACCATTGATTTGTTTGATTGTCAAAGCATTAAATGATGATCATAGTGGTAATGTCTGGACTAATTTCTATAGGCCAACCATTTTGGCAAATGTGCGAGGTTCTTCTTTAGCCTCCCTCCACCCACAGATCAGATTCCTGCAAGAATGGTCCTCACTACAATAGATTCTGCTGTGTACAGAGCAACTCAAGTACCATTTGGCCCAGTGCATATTAACTGTCCCTTCAGGGAGCCACTGGAAGACCATCCACAAGAATGGACACCATCCTGCTTGAGTGGATTAGATTTGTGGATGTCAAAATCAGAGCCTTTTACTAAATACATCCAACCGTATGGTCTCACTGCATACCATGAAGATAGTTATTCTGTCACAGAGGTCTTACAGATAATCCAAACTGCTACGAAGGGTATTCTATTGATTGGTGCTATCTACACAGAAGATGAAATTTGGGCAGCTCTTCATCTGGCTAAACACCTTTTCTGGCCTGTTGCTGCTGATATTTTGTCTGGTCTACGGTTACGCAGGATATTAAGTTCAGTTCCAGAAATTGAAGACCATTTTCTTTTCATAGATTATCTGGATCAAGCTCTTCTCTCTGATTCTGTTAAGCACTGGGCACATCCAGACGTAGTTGTTCAGGTATTCATTATGGATCACCATGTTTGTGTCTGTGCGCGCGGGGGCATAAATCAACATTTGCTTAAAAACACAGTCTTGATAAGCATTGCAGTTCCACAATACTTGGCACCTAAGCATTTGCAGTTACAAAGTTGGTTAAAGGATAATGTTAGAAATGTTTTATATAATACTACTACCCTGATAAGTGATTTTTTGTGTGCTGAACTGAAGTAAAGAAGGAATTGATGAATTGATCTATATTCAGGCTCCTTATGCTTGGCCGAGAACATAACAACAGGAAATTCTCTTTTTAAGAGAGTTTACAGCGCACTGCTTGTGAGAATAATTTCATAAACTGCCATTTAGAAAAGCAAGAAGCCTTTGGAGAAGTCACTAGAACTTAGTACATCTAGTTTAGCAGCTGAAAATGTTTGATGTGGGTTGTTGATTGGGTAATTCTAGTTTAGCAGCTTTCGGGTTTCAAACTTTATGGATTTTCTAATTTTTGGGGTTTAAGTCTGGAAAAAGGTTTTAGAAAAAATTTAGAAAAATTAAGATAAATTATGAAAAATTAGAAAACCAATTAAAATAATTTATCAAATTTTTCGCTTCACATAATAGTTTGGTTTGGAGCTAAAACAACTATTATTTTAATCGGTCATAGTTCATTGATTTTAACAAAATATCTTTTAGATAAATTTATTCAAGCATGATATAATTTTCTATAGCTAACATGTATTTTTAATAATTATTTAACCAATTTTAACTAATTTTCTAATTAAAAATGAATTATTGATAAGTAAAAGTAGGATATTAAATTTCATATTTAGGAATCTTCATGTCAGATTCTGACGCATAAGCTAAAAAACATTCCTCTTAGCTAGTAGAATCACATCATATATTTGTTTTCGATTGCGATAAAAATAAACTATTTTTCTAAATTAAAAATAAACAATAATGATAAATAAAATTAAATATCTAGTAAAGTACTTGCCTAATTTTGTTGCACAAAGTGGTTAAATTTAATTATGACTAATAGAATCTGATCATATTGTTATATCTTAATTTCCATAATTTGCTATAGAAATAAACTATTTTTTTCTAGATTTAAAATAAATAACAATATTTAAAAAATTAATTTACTGTTAAAATACTTGCTTGATTATTGTCGCACGAAATACCATTACATTTCTGATAGATCTGCATTTTTGGCCCATTAGGGGCGTTTTGGGACGTAAGGGGTGTTTTGGGAATTTTTAGTTTTAGAGGGGCTTTTTGTAATTTTCATTTATTAGGGGTTTTTTTTTCGTAAATCTGCAATTTTCTGCAATTTTTCTTTATTTAAAGATAGGACCGACTAGGAGATGGGGCATGCTTGATTGTGAAGAAGAAAACCCTTGAGGTGAGATTATCACTCTTTTCATTGGAAAGCACGGTCCCCTCTCGAATCGGCGGCTTGGGAGAGTGAGATCCTTTTGAAAGGTCTCAACCCTTATCTTTGTATCCTTTATTTTCAGTTCATTTCTAATAAAATCCCTCCTTTTCTCTCTAAAACCCTAAAAAGCCCACATTTTCCCTTAAAAGCCCATCTTTCCAATAAGAATCCCCCTTTATAATCAAAACTCTAATGGATGGTATCAATTGGTATCAGAGAAAATGAAAAGAATAAGGGACTTTCCACCTAATACCAATTGGTTTTGGGTTGGATGCTAGCTAATACTTAACAATTGTGGTGTGAGCCCAATGTTATGGGCCTAGTATAGGATGAGTCCTTAGCAATGCTATTATTAGAGGCCTAGTATGAGATGTGTCTTTAACAATTGGGCTAGTGTTAGAGGCATAGTAAAGGATGAGTTTCTAACAAATGGTATTAGAGCAAGCACCATGCTATGACCCATGTTGCGGAAGGGATGACTTGTGGAAGGAGCGACTTAAGAGGGGACGACTTGATAAAAGACCAGAGTAGGCCACTATGAGTGGGCACCCCAGAGTGGGCCGTCGTGGACGGTGGTTGTCGAAAGTGGAAGGGACGACATGGGGAAGAGCAACCTAAGAGGGGGCGACCTGGTAAGGCCAGAGTGGGCCACTTAGAGTGAGTACCCTAGAGTGGGCCGTCGTAGATGGCATTGTCGGAAGTGTGGTGGTATGTTAGGATCCCAATTAGTTCCACATCGGAAAGAACAAGAGAAAATGAAAAGTACAAGTAATAGAGGGCCTCACCATCGAATACTAATTGGTTTTGGGTTAGATGCTAGCTAATACTTAACAATTGGGGTGTGAGCCCAATGTTATGAGCCTAGTATGAGATGAGTCCATAGCAAGGCTATTGTTAGGGGTCTAGTATGTGATGAGGCTCTAACAAATGGGATAGGTTAGGGGTCTAGTATGGGCTGGGTCCCTAACAATTTCTTATAACTTATGTATTGATGGGTTAGACCGTCAGATCGGCTGAAACTATTTTGGGGTTTTGGTTTGCGGGTTTATGGGTGTTGATTCGTTTCGACCTTAGAAAATATTAAAATATCATCAAAAAATTTATTTGTATTTTAAAAATTTTTAGGGCATGAAAATCCCATGAGGATGGGTTTGGGGTACTACAAGATCCGGTCCTAGATCTACTTTTGTTTTGCATCAGTTTCCCATTAGCATACACAAATATATGTGGTGATGATTAGGTGCTCTAATTATGAAACAAGCGAAGATTTAAATGCCGCCTTCCATATTTTACTAAATGTGTTTTCTAATCTTGAAATTTTCTTTGCATTAATGTCTAGAACCTTGATGTGATAAGGAAATTATATGATTTTTTTTCTTTTTGCTTGTCGAAAGCCCATTGGCTTTAAACTTTTTGGTTCTTAACAACTCACAGATTGGGAGCAAGATTACAAGCAAACGCATCAGTCAGTTCCTGGAGTTTTGTTCTCCAAATTCTTTTATCTTGGTTGATAAGCATCCATGGCGTCATGATCCTTCTCATATTGTAACCCACAGACTTCAGAGCACTATAACTGAATTTACTGATCTTTTGCTAAGAATTCAAATCCCGAAGAAGCCCAGCAAGTGGAGCATTTTTCTGAAAGCATTGAATACGATGGTAACGATTATATTTTTGCTTTCTTGGCCAGATTATTGAATTTGAAAGAATGCGGAAAATGGTGGGTGTCCTAGGAGTTGAAGTAGATCTTAACTTTTGATTTAACTGATTTAATTTCAATTGACTAGTTTGTATCCACGCTTTAATACAAATTTTGTTCAAATTGTTGTCGATGAATATGCTTGGTGTACAGTAGTTTATGTCTGCTTACATGTAACCGTCAAACAATTAAAGCAAGCCTCTTACCCACAATTGCTTCAACCAAGTGTCTGCCACCAGCTAATTAAGGCCTGTATCTGTGTAATAGAAAATATTTAATTCTTCACATAGCATTCTTAAATGGTCTCACTGAGATGGCGGGGATATTTGATGAGAAAATACAGATTGTTCCATTAGTATCATAAGCAGCATCTGTTGCCAACTTAATCACCCGAGGTTTAATAGCCAGAAAAACATGCATGCTTTTAGAAGTGAGTCCATGCAGTTTGAACAACCATCATTCTTAACTAAAAGGTTCTGCAGATTAGATTATGGACTAAACTCGTTGGTGGTGGTTGATTGATATTGTATTTATAACTTCTTCCCGAGCCATGGTTGAATTCCCTAATATATTAAGCAATCCACTTAAGCTGAAGTTCGATCTTTGGTAATACCCATCTGTAGAGCTGCAACTGTTTACTTAACCTTCTGCTACTCATCTTGAGAGTTAACTTCAATCCATCTTTTAATATAGAAGACACTATATTTAGGAATGGAAGTTAGCACCTGTCAGGACCTATTTCCACATCACACTAATAGGTGACATATAAAGGCTTTTTAACGAGGGGTATATATGTTACAAATTTCATTTCCTCTGTTTTGTTTTTCTAGTTCATGTTTATTCTAAATTAGTATTGATTGCCCATGTTAGAAATAACATTTCCTCTTCTTTTCTATGTTTTTCCTTTTTTACATAGGTTGCACATGAAATATCATTTCTTATTCACTCAGAACCGCGGCTATCTGAACCGCATGTTGCTCACATAATTGGGGAAGCATTTCATGATGAAGTTACCTTATTTGTTGGGAACAGTATGCCCATTCGAGATATGGACATGTATTGTAGGGGATGGGTGAAATCCACCACTAATGATTTTCATCGTAACACTAACAGAAATATTGGGTTCCATGGCATACAAGTTGTTGGGAACAGAGGTGCAAGTGGCATTGATGGTTTGCTCAGCACAGCTATTGGCTTTGCGGTAGGAAGCAACAAGAAGGTCAGTATTTCCATTTATACACAGGCAGTTAACTCAGCCTTCCATGAAGTAAAATTTCTTTTCATTTTTTTCACAGTCTAATGGCCTCCTACAAGAAGGCCAAACTTAATATGACTACTTTTTCGTTGTCTTCCCAACTGATAATTGTCCATTTTTTTTTCATTTTTCACGTGTATTGAATCAGAGATAAGAAAATAATTGTTAAGATCATTATTGCACAGGCAGTTAACTCAGCCTTCCATGAAGTAAAATTTCTTTTCATTTTTTTCACAGTCTAATGGCCTCCTACAAGAAGGCCAAACTTAATATGACTACTTTTTCGTTGTCTTCCCAACTGATAATTGTCCATTTTTTTCATTTTTCACTCGTATTGAATCAGAGATAAGAAAATAATTGTTAAGATCATTATTGACATTTTCACAAATTTATATGTGATGAGTGGGATGTCATTGTTCTTTTATATCCATTCTCACTTTGATCCCCAAATTGATATTCTTTGGCATCTTCGTAGCCAGTTAAGCAATCCTCTTCTTTCCTTCAATTATCCAGAACCTACAGTAGATTTTGCATCTACATGACTGACTTCGATTCCTGCAAACCACCACCACTACCAACCCTCCCAAAAATACCCTCATCTTCTTCTTACGTCTCCATAAATGTTGCAATTTTTTTCACCTATTACATGTCGGCTGGATTTTTTTCCTTCTCGCATTTATCTTCTTTTTCCGTTCTTCGTCGACATCTTTTTATCTTCTCCATGTACGATCAAGTTTACGAAGATACTATATTTGTCCATATTTTGGTTTCTTTATGGAAGACTATCATTCCCAGTGATCAAGAGCTGTTTGTTAATTAAGTCTGTCACTTCTTAATGTCATTTCTCTTTCTCTTTTTCCTCGGTAACTCTAAGAATTCTAATCCTACAATAAGGTGACTTTTACACTCACATAAAAAGCACATATCGATCGTGGTCCAAGACACAAAATTATTTGTTGAGGTCAAATTATTTTTTGTTCACCTTCCTTATCACGCATGTTCTTGTGTCACATTTTGTCAGTTGAAGCCGAACTCGGCAAAGCTTCTTGTCTTAATATCTTTCTCCATATATTTTCCCTCGTGTTAACCTTTTTTCCGACCAGCCTTTCTACCCATCACCTTTCCATGACTCCTTTTCACGTATCATTGAATTCTCAGCTTTTTCTCATAAGCTACATGTAGTTCTCCATACTTGACAGAGCAGAGTTCAAGAGACATAATCTCGTGTCACAACCCAAAGGAAGGTCGATGATCAATATTTAATTTCATAATATGACTGGACCCATGCTTTAAGGGATCATTGATCTTAACGTGCCTAATAATATGCTACATGGTGTGACCAGAGGCATGCAGCAATAATAAATATCAGTGGTATAATCATTTCAATAATAATAAGCACCATGGGCATAATCATAGTCCAAATGAGCAATCATCTAAATTAGTCTATAGCCCAACGAAAGCATGACCTAAGTCATTTTGACCTCAGTCAGGCAATAAGACTAATCATCTATGTATTGTGCATGTCCCAAAAACAACCTACATATAAAAAATACTCAAGATATGGTGTTAGGACGGAGTCATCAAAGATAGATATCTTCGTAGATGCAAAACGGCCATAAAGGGACTGGAATCGAACCTAAACATTACTTGATAAAGGTGAACAAGAACATCAACCTAAAAGAAAGCAAAGTACACTTCCAAGGGGACTCAATTCCATTTATTAATACATATTGCCATTACAATTCAATAATTATGCGGGTAATTTTTAGATTTAGGTTAAATTTTTAAAATAATATCAATTTTCGACCAACTTTTAAAATATTATCAAATTTCGACCAAGTTGGTCCACGTCAGCGGCCAGGAGCAGCTGGCGGTTATTTTTCCATATGGACGCACTTGGCAAGTGCGGTCTTTCTGGCCGCACTTGCCAAGTGCGGCCAGTTTGAGTTGAGGTGGCACTGTACGGGCCGCACTTGAGTATAAGGCACAGCTCTCATCCGAGAGCTGGCCATTCTCACAAGCAGCTGAAGCTGAAAATAGAGAGGAGAGGGGGCCATTCTCACAAGCAACCGAAATCAAGATGGAGAAAGGAGAGGGTCGCAAACGTAGGGCAACGATGCTGACCTTTGCAGAAGCAAATGCGCTACATGCTTTGCGTGAAGAGGATCCCGAAGCTTCAAGTCGTCAACCCTTATCGCCGCAACGAACGACGAACCCAGAAGGTGATAATCAAACTCTGTCGAACATCGACAACACACTATACTGGATGCGAAAAGCTATTAATCGCATTGAAGGGCGAGCGATTGAGAACCAAAATGATATTCGGAAAGTCGAGTGTCGCGTTATGGATATGGAGGACGAATAAGCTAAAATGAGTGAGGCTCTTCGACGGATCGAAGAGAAATTGGATTTAGTTGTTTTGGGGCCTCGAGACATTGCCCCGCATGATGCTGCAGGACCAAGCGGGTCACGATCGCCGTCGCCGCCGCCGATATAGGTTGCTGATGTTTAGGAGTGATAATAGTAAATGTATTTTCGTATTTTGTTGGAGAGTTTAGTGGGAGGTTGGATGTATGTAAGGAATATGTAAGAGCGATGTGTCTGGTTTCATGTTTGTATCATCGCTGTAATATTGAAGTAGGATTTTGTTGTGTATGTAAGAGCGATGTGTCTGGTTTCCTGTATCATCGCTGTATCATCTCTATATATATCGAACTTTGATGTCAGTTGAATTTTGTTGTGTAGTGGAATTGTGTGATGTAATTTGCACAACTTGTGTTGATGTATATGTAACATAGATGCAAC
This sequence comes from Scilla litardierei, assembly GCA_030789695.1. Taxonomy (NCBI): domain Eukaryota; kingdom Viridiplantae; phylum Streptophyta; class Magnoliopsida; order Asparagales; family Asparagaceae; genus Scilla; species Scilla litardierei. The sequence continues at coordinate 123,294 of JAULAV010000057.1, read as the reverse complement.
TGAGAGAAGAAAACTTAGGTGTTTTAAGCTTGGGTGGGCTGTCCTGAAATGGCCGCACTTGCCAAGTGCGGCCATTTCAGATATGAGCTACTGGCCGCACTTGGCAAGTGCGGCCAGTTTGGTGCTCTTTTCAGACCCGTGACCACCTACTGGCCGCACTTGCCAAGTGCAGCTAGTTTGGTGCTTATACCACTCGGCTGACAACTCATTTTCATTTTCTCCCAACTTATCATCCGACAACGTTCCCACTCTACAGATCCGGAGAAGATCTCCACATCTTGGCCTCACATTTGTAAGACGACGTCGCAATAGGTAAGTCATCAGTCCCTTGTGATTAATCGCGTGCGTACTGCGTTAATTTGGCAGAATATAATATGGGGTTAGGGCTAGGAGTGATTTGATTGTGCATCAGAGAGGTTGAGATTTCATGGAATCAACTAATTTTTGCAGGGTGATAACAATGTAAAGTGGGTATATTTGCATCTTATGTTATTATGAAGGAAATTTGAGGGTTGGTGACAATCACGAACCTACATATGTCGGAGGAAAAGTGAAGTCTATTATACTGAGGAGCGGGTCAACGTATACCGATCTAGTAGATTGGATATACAAGGCGACAAAGATCAGTCGTCATGAGTATGATTTGAAATTGGTGTGCAACTGGCCGGTAATGGAGGGCAGGACCACAGCTGTGATGATCTCAGATGACGACGATATGGAGGGGCTATTTAGCTTGGGGTAAACTCAACGGTCAGTTGAAATTTATGTCGAGATTGATGCAATTAGCACCACATGAATGACTCAAGAACAAGGAACATTCGGACGAATGCTTGATTTGGATAACAACTCCGCGGGATTTATGTCTACTTCTCCAACCCAAGAGTATCAGCAGCACGAGAGACAGACGGGAGAAGGTTGTTCGTACTATCCACAAGAGGAGGTGAATATGGATGTGTAAGTATCGATATCGGTTAAGTAATGTGAACTTATGTCTGATATTATCCCAATATAAATGTGATTTTTCAAAAATTGTATGTGGTACTATGTTTGTAACAGGTGGAATGTTGCGGGGCAGGGTAATCAAATTCCTGAGTATGGAATGCACGGAACATACTCCACATACATGCAAGGTCCATGTGTACCGGAGTCGATGCCAACGCAGTCAAATGCGATGCTTGAAAATATGACGGGAAATGTGGATGTAGATAGTGAAGGCACTAATAATGAAGACCATGATGGTCCAGGAGATGATAGCATGCATTATGCTGCAGATTTAAATGAGGATGATAACACATGGATCCAACAATCTGTTGCTGCGAACACGAATGTGGCTTTTGAAGAGCCATTGCCAGATGAAGTGGCAGAGGATCAATGGGTAACGGCATCAGCTATGAGAAATACTCTAGATGGGTGTATGGAAGAAGGAAGAATTTATAGCAATACCGGAGTGTTTAAAGTCGGTGATCTGTTTGAAACAAAGGTGGACTTAATTAAGACAATAACGGAGTGGAGCATCAAGCACAATGTGACATTCAAACCAATCAAGTCAAACAAGACATGCTATTCTGTGATATGTGGCCTTAATTCTGAGGTGAATCCGCATAGCCAAGATGAGGCGAGCCGGAATTGTCCATGGTGCATTCATGCAGCAGTGGGTAAAAGAACCAATGGGAGGTTCAAGCTATCAAAAGTTGGTTCAGATCATACATGCAATAATCCCACTTTGAATACTGATCACAATAAAGCCACGACACGTTTCATTAGTAACTTGATTATGCCAATGGTGAAGACAAAGCTTGACATGACACCGGCAGAAATCCAGGATGTTGTGCACACCATTTTAAAAATTAGAATTTCATATCTAAAAGCATGGAGGGCTAGATGTAATGCATTATCCAGGATATTTGGTGATTGGGAGGAGTCTTATAAGAGGTTGCCACAGTATTTAGAAGCAATTTCAGAAAGCAACCCTGGAACAGTTTACAAGATCACGTATGACACTCTCGGGCCAGGAGTTGCAGAGTTCACCGGTGTGTTCTGGGCATTTGGACCTTCAATTGAAGGTTTCAAGCATTGTAGGCCGATATTGAGCATTGATGGAACACATCTATATGGGAAATATGCATGTTGTTTACTTGTAGCCACTGGAGTGGATGCAAACGGTGGGCTGTTTCCTTTAGCTTTTGCTGTTGTGGCGGCTGAGACCCAAGATAATTGGAAGTGGTTTTTCAGCTGTATATTTCACTATATACCCAGCGCTCATCGACACCGAACAATTACATTCATTTCTGATAGATTCAAAGGAATTCCTAGATCATTGAGGGAGGGATGGCCGGCAAAGAGGCCTCACAGGTATTGCCTACGACATATCATCGCAAACTTCAAAAAGAAAGGGCACCGAACAGTCACATTGGAAAGGAACTTCTGGGGTGCGGGTACTGCATCGGAGTTGCTTAAATATAATGAGCACCGTGCAAGTATTAGAGCAGAGTCCGTTGCAGCAGATGATTGGATTTCTACAGACTTGGCAGGAGAGATCAAAAGGTGGGCTATGCATGAAGATGGGGGGAAACGTTATTGTGTCATGACAACCAATTGTTCGGAGAGCTTCAATGACGTTCTCAAAGGAGTAAGAGCGTTACCGATACAAGCGTTAATTGCAAGAACTTTTTACAGGTTAATTAAATATTTCTACCATCGTCAGATTGATGGACATGGGTGGACTACAAATTTCACTCCTAACACAGAGGAGATTTTGGGAAAACGTGTGGAACAAGCACGGACTTGCTACATCACACGATTTGGTGATTATGAATGGGAGGTTTTGGATAATAAGGGACAAGCGTACGCCGTGAAGATACATGGAGAGAGTTGCAGCTGTAATTGTAATATTCCTATGCTTCAGCACATGCCATGTGTCCATGTCATCGCCGCAACGTCCAGGCAAGAATATGGTGCAAACATATCATGGTGGCCGTTTTGTTCTACATGGTATAGTGCGAACAAATATCGCCTTTCATGTACCCCTGAATTTCACCCTATACCCGATGAACGGTATTGGAAGGTTTGGGATGGTCCAATTATAAATCCCCTCACAAAAAGAAGAGCGCCTGGTAGGCCGCGGTCTACAAGGATTCGTGGGGAAATGGATGTTCCTCGTGAGGGCAGCGGGCACAATAGATGTAGCAACTGTCATCAGGTCAGGCATTACAAATCGCGTTGCCAAAATCCTCCCCATAATCAAGCGTACGTATAGTATACAATTGGTTTATTTCATATAGCTTTTCATATAAATTGTATATTAATTTATGCCATTCCAACATTGTAGGTCTTCATCACATGGAGGAGGCGGTTCACGTGTCTGATGTATATACGTGGACTCAAGTTGGAATGTTGATGGACATTGGAAAATCTACTGTGATTTAAATTTATATGATGTAATTTAAATTCAAGTTGGAATGTATCGGATATATGTCATTTGTGTTGAAATATTTTGTGTATGTATCATGCGTATTGATATATAAGTGATGTCCCAAAATTCGGTGTTGAAAATTTTGTGATATATGAGAAATCGGTATTTTGTATATGCATCGGTTGTTTATGTATAGGAATTCATAAAGAATTGGGTGGTTTTTCTGTATCAGTTCTCAGCAGCAGCTGAGAACTGAGCAGCTGCTGCTCAGTTCTCAGCGCTGCTGAGAATTGAGAAGCAGCATTGGGGTTCTGAGGGTGCACTAAATGGCCGCACTTGCCAAGTGCGGCCATTTCAGTGCAGCACCCAGACGGTCAGAGAGCTCTCTGTCTGTGTTGGGGTGCACTGAAATGGCCGCACTTGGCAAGTGCGGCCATTACAGTGCAGCACCCAGACAGACAGAGAGCTCTCTGTCTGTGTTGGGGTGCACTGTAATGGCCGCACTTGCCAAGTGCGTCCATTACAGTGCAGCACCCAGACAGACAGAGAGCTCTCTGTCTGTGTTGGGGTGCACTGAAATGGCCGCACTTGGCAAGTGCGGCCATTTAGTGCACCCCCAGAACCCCAATTCTGCTGCTCAGTTCTCAGCTGCTGCTGAGAACTGAGCAGCAGAATACCGATACATATGCAAAACCGATATATATCCATATATACCGATACATATACACATACCAATACCAATACAGATACATATACTGATACATAAAAAACACCCAATACGCACATCATCATATACATAAACACCCGATACATATACAAAACCACTGATTTCTCATATATCACAACATTTTCAGCACAAATGACATATATTTCAATTTATGCAAGTTTTACATATCGCTCCACATGTGTGATATATGATCGAGATATATGAGTGAGATAATTGTGATAGGTGTCAAATGTCACCTCTCATCAGCTTCTTCATTTTTCATTGGCTTTCTGAAAGAAGCGGTCATCCAAGGCTATCAAGAGAAATAAAGCTACCCAACCGGCCCCCAATGCTGTAAAGAAGCACGTAGCTGTTATCAGCATGTATCACCCAAGCTGGCACTTATTAGTGTCGGCTTGGGTGATACATGCTGATAACAGCTACGTGCTTCTTTACAGCATTGGGGGCCGGTTGGCTAGCTTTATTTCTCTTGATAGCCTTGGATGACTGCTTCGTTCAGAAAGCCACTGAAAAATGAAGAAGCTGATGAGAGGTGACATTTGACACCTATCACATCTCACTCATATATCTCACATGTCCATAGCACACATGACACAAATTACATGAGGTAAACATTAAGTTCCAAAAAATAAATGTCAAACACAATGTCATCCTATAAAATACCGAAAAATAAATTATGTTCCAAAAGTCATTTCAACATCAAAAAAACTACGGCCGCCAAAATCGTTGGAGTGCAGTTTTCACACGACGGGTACGGCTGTATGTCCGCAACTGTGCTTGTTGTGTAGCGGTATCCCCCTCCATTTGTGGTTGTGTATACTGAGGCTGCGAGGTCCCAGCTTCATCCACTGTCTGTTGCTGCTGCTCTTGCTGATTCGGCTCCGGCTCCGGCTCTTGATGCTCCTGCTCCTGCTGCTGCTGCTGCTCCTCCTGCTGCTGCGAACTTCCGGCGACATCCCTCCTATACATTCGCCGAAGATAGCTGGTGTCTGTTCCTTCAGGACGATGACGTGTCTGCCCCATCACATCATCGATCATTTGCTGGATTGCTAGCAAGTGAGTGTTATACGGGTCCTCCTGTAATCCAATGACCGAACGATTGTAGATGTTAAGCAGCGTATCACCATGTAAAACAAATCACACACTTAGTATATATGAATCAAAAAAATTTGTAATCTTAAGAAGTGTATATGACTATTATTTACCATTTTACGCTCGAGGGGCCCACGTGGCATGTACGAGAACGGGGGCTCCTGCCTAGTATATATCCATCGTCTTGTGATCCCACAATACCATTGCATATAATCATTTACCGACACGGCATCCTCCTCCACAACATTGGCAAATCTGTTATCCCATGCCGCTCGAGGCTCCACGATGGCAGCAACCCATTGTTGAGGGGTCATACCTGACTTCCCCGGCATTACTGGGACCGCTACTGAAATGTGCTGTGCTAACCCAAATTGCCTCATAACACGGTCCGGTACATGCATTTCAATCTCCTCCCAGCAAAATAATGGTACGCGTGCACGCCATATCGCAGGAAATAATAAACATGAAGGATGAAGATGCTCCAACCGCGCATCATATGACTCCCAGATAACCTAATAGGCATGAATGAAAGAAATACTTAATTAGACGACGTGCTATTTACATATATATCATTAATTCAAAATTTACAAATTCAAACCTGTGTGCTCTCTAACGAGTCAAGCTCGTTTCTATACAATTCGAGGTTCCCTTGGGGATTTTCACGAAATAATCTTGGCACATTCCACCTGCAGCCTAAGGGGCCGTTGCCGTCCAATACATTTTGTCTGTATGTAGGCCGGCCTATATGTAATCTCTTCCAGGACCATACCTGTAAATATGAATTTGTCATTTATTTATAAAATTTATTTATACACTTCTCACTATTGCAGAATTAATAGTGTTATACCTGAAACAAGGTGCCACATACATATATAGACGATGTTTGCATCCTTGCCACTTTGCTTAGCTCAGAATATATATGTGCCAGCACTGCACTTCCCCACGCATACCCTCCAATTTCTTCAAAATGTTCCAGCTTCTCCAACCACCGTAGATGGACCGATCCTTTGCTTGGATCTGGAACCAATAAGGTTCCGATCATATGCAGCAAGTACGCCCGTGCACATTACTGAATCTCCTCATCTGTGGCTTCATCAGGCACCTCCCTATATGTTTCACGCAACCAAGCAAGCTTCACCTTTGCTCCTTGGTTTTCCATGGATGCCTGGCCTAGAAGACGCTCCATCAAATCGGCCCAGGTACTATGTCGTCGGCCAATTTGATAAATGGGGGTCCCGGATATAGGTAGGCCGGTGATGACAGCCACATCTTGCAGAGTGATCGTCATCTCCCCCTGTCTCATATGAAATGTGTTCGTCTCGGGCCGCCATCTCTCAACCAATGTTGTTAATAGTGCATGGTCCAATCGTATCCACTTCAACTTCGCACATACATGTAACCCAGACATTATAATATACAACTCCACACGCTCATCTAGTTGCCATTCTGGATGTCTGCGTGCGTGATCAACAATTCCTATCACAGCCTCCTGCAAACAAAATCACGTTAATTATTTTCCTGCATTGGCATCATAATTAAATTTTCAGAATTTTCCAACTCAAATATTCATACCTCTCCATACTGGATCTGCGCAGACCGATGGTGCGCCTGATCATACAAGACCTCGTCAGTAATTGGTCCCGCCTCCTCCATGCTATTCTAGCCTACAAGTTGCAAAAATATTGTTCTATATTGCATTAGAAATCACGGAAATGTATATCAACAATCTTATTAAACCAACCCTAGTATGCATTTGATACATATCCAAAATTTCAATTAAGTAATGTGTATCCCAAAAAATGGATTGTTGTGTTGTTCTTGATAATCAACTGGATTGCCTTATGTCCAACAAGACTTGGATACTAGTTTACATGATTATGTAACAAATTGATTTTGATCAACGTGCTTACAAATCTGATGGTAACTAGTGAGTCATTTTGTGCCTTTATGTTGACGATATTCTCATTTTTGGTAATGGCATTGATCTTATTCATGACACTAAATCATTCTTGTCTAATAGTATTGATATGAAAGATTTAGGTCATGCAAAATTATGTTTTCATATGATAGAGTAAGAATACAATGTTTGTGGATCTTTCATCAAATGGAGATATCAAATGGAGAGATCCACATACCTGTTTGTGTATCTCGTTATCTGATCAACAGAAATGGAGAAACCCTCGCTGTCTGATCAACACAAATGGGGATGGGAAGCCTCCTCCGCCGTCGCGCCTTAGCTAGGGTTTTTTTCTTTCCGTTTCCGCAGTGTGATAAGTTAGACTGCTCGGGTTTGTTGGCAGCTGAAGGATATAGCGGCTATTCTGGCCGCACTTGCCAAGTGCGGCCAGTTTAGATGCCCCGTGACTTAAAGTAAGTCACGGGCCTGTTTGTCTCCAACTCAAACTGGCCGCACTTGGCAAGTGCGGCCAGAATGGACGCACTTGCCAAGTGCGTCCATATGGGGAAATAACCACCAGCGGCGCGAGGCCGCTGACGTGGCCCCACTTGGTCGAAATTTGATAATATTTTAAAAGTTGGTCGAAAGTTGAAATTATTTTAAAATTTTTGCCTAAATCTAAAAATTACCCTAATTATGCAAGTCATGCAGATACTAGGAAAAACAATATAGAGATAAAACATGAAATATTATAAAAATAGAAATACTCATTTATTTATCCTTCAACGAGGATACAATGTCTAATATATAAAAAGGAAATTTCAATCGCTCAGCTATAGAAGACTACAAAGAAATAAGGATTACGATCGCATAATACTCTCCTACTAAGTCTCGAAGTGCTGCGTTCTCTATTGGAAACTCAGACTGCTCGTACTGTGGTGCCTCCTTGTAAACCTATTCGTCACCTAGCGAAAACTACTGAAATTGTACAACTACTAAGTACAATATACTAAACTTTTGGTTAATTATATTGTCTTAAAACCCCGTGAGTCGTGTGTATAGTGTATAGTTCTAGTTCTAGTTTATGTAAGTTCGTGTGAACTATGTAAGTTCGTGTCCTGTAATAATCTCATGTTAATAGTCCAAAAGTGTCAATGTCCCTAGTCCCTAGATTACTTAATTAAAATGCTATGCAGAAATTTCTTGTTTCAATTGTAGTATGTCATATATCAGGTACAAGTATCAAGTCATGAAACAGAACTAGCAAATCCACAGTAAGGTAAAAACCGAAACAGAACTGTACCAGCAAGCCCACAGTAAGACCAAACAGAAAAACAGAAACAGTAAGCCTGCAATAAAACATACAAACAGGCCCGCAGAGGACCAAACGCACGCCCACATAGGAGCCCATGGGAAACCCACCGCACAGCTCACAAATGAGCCGACGGAATAGCCCACAGAACCGACAGAACAGCCCATAGAATCAACAGAACGCTAAACAAAATCTAACCGACGGTAATACCTCTCACGACGGCTGGCGAGGGTCTAAAAAAGAAAACAATCAAAGAAAATTAGAGGAGACAACATGGTGGATCGCCGATATGTCGAGTTGCCGGAGTCTTGAATTATCAGGGAAAAGCCCCTCAACGAGTACTTAACATCATATCCCAAAACCCTCCAACCGATAAGAGTAAATAAAGTAAGGACGAGGATCGTCGAAACCCTAAAGATGGGTGTAACAGATTAACGGTCATCGCGGGGATCCCCCTTCAACAACCCCGGATCATCATCTCCATCAAGCAAGAAATCCAACAAAATAAATAACCAAAAAAATTAGTAAGATCGATTCTACCGTTCCCCGAAGTCGCACAAAGAACTCTAAGCAAAAAAGCTTAGAAATCAACCGAAAATCTCCTGGAATCAATCGATCAAAGTCAGAAATGTTTAGAGAAAAAATAATTTTCGCATGAGATCAAATCCTAGAATTACCTACGCTTAAATGGAGGAGAAGAGGGGTAGATGAGTAATTTGTGCGATCAGATCACACGTATAGATATGAATTTCAATTCAAATCGAACTCCTTACAAGAGAGACGTCAGCGTCGGTGAACTAGGGTTCGGTCGGTTGGTTTATTTCACTGCGAGACACAGAGAGAGATGTTGAGTATTGGACTTCTCCCTACTAGGTTTTGATGATGAGCAAACATAAATACTTGTGACTAATCCTATCCATACAGTTAATCCATTGGCCAAGCTTATCATGACGATTAAATAGTAATGGATGACCATGAATATCAATCAAAGCTCAAAGTTGAAAATTGGATGATCAAAGATAAAGAATGGAGCTTCAAAATCTTCAAGAAGACTTCAAGATGATTCAAGAGAAAGAAGAGAAGCAAAATCAAATGTAATATCTTTTTATTCTCTTCTCTTTCCCATTAGAATGTAGTTTTGAAGTAGATTATTGTTGGAGCTCACACACTTCACGCATTCTAGCTTAGGAAGTCATTAGAAACCAATTCCTAGGTTTCCAACTTCTTTTATTCTAACTTTTGCATTTTAGACTTCCGATTGGCGACTGAAGTATATTTTACAGGCGCCTGTCTCAAAACAGTCGCCTGAGAATTGTTCTCCAGTCATGTGTTATGCACACACTTTTGACTTGAGTTTTGGGCTTTCATTTGTTAACTTGCATCAGAGGACTGTTGTACAAAGTACTGGCGTCTGTCCTGTTGCAGGTGCATATGACTTGTTAGTCAGTCTCCTGTCTCATCTTGCCTAAACTTCTTAAGTTTTGTCAACATTCGCACTAGCGCCTACAGACGATGTAAGTAGGTTTTACAGGCACCTGCACATGGCACAGGTGCCTGTATATACCATTACAGTCGCATGTCCAACACTTGCCCAGAACTTTGATTTTGGCAAGTTACGCACTTGTGCAACAGACGACTGACGTTAGTTCCCCAGTCGCCTGCCCATGGCACAGGCGCATATAGATTCCACATCAGTCGTCTGTCCTAGCATACCCAGATTTTTTCAGTTTTCACAACTTACGCACTTAGGGTATCAGTCGCCTGTAAAAGGCTTCTTAGTCGCCTGATGGTTTTCAGGCGCCTGTTCAACCTTCATCAGTCGACTGTTCTACGTGGTAAGTTACCGTTTGAATTCTCACATACCCTCTGACACAGCGCAGCAGGCGACTGTCCGTTCTTCATCAGTCGCCTGTCATGGTTGTAAAATCAATCCGTTGGGAATTTCCACATGGATTTCAAAGGGGATTTTGGGTATTTTGTTTGAGGGTTTTAGAGAACATATAAAGAGGGCTTCTACTGTTCTATTAGAGCCTCTTAGACATTCTATTAGCAACTCAAGAATTCATCTCAAGTCCTAAAGCTCTTATTCTCTTTAAACCCTAGAATTTCATTCTCTCTTGCTCTCCAACCTAGAATCAAAGTTGATATTCTCTAGGCATTTGGTGGTGACAAGAGAAAGGGCTTTACGCTCTTCTTGAAAGAGTTCAACACTCACTCTATTTTGTTCCTTCAAGTTCTACTTCAAGGCATAGGTGAATTGTAAGTGTAAATTTCATAATTTCATAACTTTCGTTATTAAGTTTTGCTCTCGATTGTGAGAGTGGGTTGCTTGATCCCAAGTTGTGGGATTCAAGGACATCGATTGTAGGTCGATTACATTTATAGGGTTGCTACACGTGGGTTTAAAGGAAACCTCAAGTTAGGGTTCTAACTTGATTATCCGGAGGTATCTGGGTGGAAAGGACGTAGGATTACCGGAAACAATCGGGTTTGACTTGGGTAATCCGAACTCTTGAAACATACTTGTGTTTGCATTGTTAATTGTTAATTTTTATTTCCGCATCTTTGTTGGATTAAGATTTTAATTAGGCGTAATTTCTTAGTTAAATTTTATAAACACTATTCAACCGTCTTTCTTGTGTTTACTTCATAGCCAGGGTCCTTACAAAAGAGAGAAGCGGTTGGGTTAAGTTAGAAGGGGGTATTGATAAGTAAATGATGGGCCCGCTCAGGGACTGTGGGCTTTAGTAAAATGGAAGAAAAAAATAAGTAATGAAAAGAGAAAAGAGAGGGGAGTGGGTTGTTGGGCTTGCGGTTAAACAAGTAAAATAAAAGAAGGAAAAGAAAAGAAAAGAAAAAACAGAGAAATGGAAAGAAAAGAAAAAATTAGACTAAATCCACGAAACATCTATTCGAAAATACGGACCATTACATCTTACACACATTCAAAGAAATTCCGTTCTTGGAATTCAAAAAGGTCAAGAGTCCGAATAAATATGGATATCGTTCCTTCATCACTTCATCTCGCTCCCAAGTTACCCTCTCCTGGCGAATCGCGATGCCACATTACCATGACTAAATCAACAGTCTTCTTCCTAAGAGTCCTTAACCGATGATCGATAATCTCCATGGGATGTTGCTCATAGCTCAAATATGGTCGTACTGTGATCTCTGAATGGTCAACCACATGTGTCGGGTTAACACATACTTTTGTAGTTAGGATATATGAAATACGTTATGCACCCCTTCTAAAGATGAGACAGTGTAAGCTTGTACTCTACTTCTCCCACACGCTCAAGCACGTTGAAGAACCCAATATAACATGTGCTAAGATGTCCTTTATGACTAAACCGAATCATCCCTCTGTTAAGGGATATCTTCAAAAGGACGTGGTCTCCTGGCTGAAACTCCAAATGTCGATGCTTCAAATCTATCCAATGTTTGTATCCATCCTGTGCCAGCTGCGGTTTTCCTCTAATAGTCCGTACTACATCAACTGTCTCTACAATCATCTCGGACCCAACAACTTTCCATCACCAATATCATCCCAACTTAATAGTGATCGACACTTCCTCCCATATAGTCAGCAAACGGTAATATACCAAATCTGGTCTGATGGCTATTATTGTATGCAAATTCTACAAGGTGTAAGTGGTCCTCCCACGACCCCTTGAAGTCTAACATACATGCATGCAACATGTCTTCTAAAATTTTTATCGTGCACTCTAATTGCCCGTCCGTCTAGGGATGATACACCATACTGAAATTCAAGTGTGTGTCCAACTTCTCCTGCAAACTCCTTCAAAATTGAGACGTAAACCGAGTACCCTTGTCTAAAACTATGTTACAGGACTCCCTTTGCAATCTCACAATCTCTTGCATATACTTCTTAGCAAGAGTCTTTGTAGACTGGCCAACTTTGAAAGGGATAAAATATGCCGATTTGGTTAACCTATTAACGATCACCCAAACGGTGTCATTCTGCTTCTTACTCTTGGGAAAATCAGTCACGAAGATCATCGTGATGTGTTGCCACTTCCACTCAGAAATATGCAAAGTCTGTAACAATCCAGCAACATGGTGATGTTCAGCCTTCATATACTGATACACTATACATTTTTCCACACTCCACGTCACGCTCCTCTTCATCACATGCCACCAGTAGTGCTGCTTCAAATCCTTGTACATCTTGGTTCTACCTGGATGAATAAAGTATGGAGAACTGTGAGCTTCTTTTAACATGCTCTTCTCTGATGTCATGTGACGACACACATAGTCTGCTGCCGTATCTCAAGTATCTTGAATTTCGATCTGTCCTGTCAATACCAAGTCTTTGATTCACTGAAGCTTCGTATCTCTTGCATGTACAGCCTTAATCTTGTCTTCCAATGTCGACTATATGAGAATGTTCATCAACAAAAAAGTCAATCCGGGTAGTACCACATCTATCTCTATCTTGCGAATCTCCAGTTGAAGCTTCCACTGTGTCGTAAGCATCATCATAACTGGAAGACGACTCGGTGCATTATGTACAACGTTGACCTTCAAAGATGGTACTGAATGTCAACGTCGTAGTCTGCCATAAGCTCATTCCATTGTCATTGTTGCATGTTCAGGTCTTGTGTGAAGATATACTTCAAGCTCTTATGATCAGTGTATATTTACACCTGCTCTTCAAGTAGAAAATGTCTCCAAATCTTTAAGGCAAAAATAACCGCTGCCAACTCAAGATCATGATCATGGTAGTTCTTATGATTCTTCAACTGCCTTGGTGCATATGCTACAACCCGTCCGTGCTGATGAAGTACGCAACTAAGACGTTTGTCGGACGCATAGCAGAACACCTCAAAGCCTCTTGTACGATATGTGAATACCAATATCGATGCAGTAGTCAACCTCTTCTTCAGTTCCTCAAATGCATCGTCATAAGTCTTCGACAATAAATACATCACATTATTGTCAAACGAGTCATGGGGGGTTGAAAAAAGCAACAAAACACCGAAAAGAACAGCCCACAAAACAACCGAACAAAGAGCCCACAGAACTAGCAGAATGCCGAACAGAAACACAACCGATGGCAATAGCTCCCACAACTGTCGGCTAGGGTCTAAAAAAGAAAACAATCAGAGAAAAGTAGAGGAGACAACAACGTGGGTCGCCGATATGTCTCGGGTTGGAGTCTTGAATCACCGGGGAAAATCCCCTCAACGAGCACTCAACATCATACCCCTAAAACCCACAAACTATAAGAGTAAATAAAGCAACATCAAGGGTCACAGGAACCCTAAAGATGGGTGTAACAAATTAACGGTCATCAGGGGGAGATCCCCCTTCAAAACTACCCTGAATCATCATCTCCATCAAGCAACAAATCCACCAAAATAAATAACCAAAAAATTTAGTAATATCGAATCTATCGTTCATCGAAGTCGCACAAAGAACTCCAATCAAAAAGCTCAGAAATCAACTGAAAATCTCCAGGAATGATCGATCAAAGACGGAAATTTTAGAAAAAGAAAACAATTTTCGCATGAGATTAAACCCCATAATTGCTAATCTTAAATAGAGGAGAAGAGGGGTAGATGAGTAATTTGTGCGATCTGAACATGCGTAGAGATATTCATTTCAATTCGAATCGAACTCCCTGCAAGAGAGATGGTGGCATCTGAAATGACCCGTATTTTTAATAGAATTATTTCTGTGGTTGCCACAAAATTTTTCCCAATTTAATCTTTTTTCTTCCAAATTTCTCTTGATTTCTTGTGTTCAGATCTCTTCTAGAGCTATATGATTTCTGGACTTTTTGGTCTCTTCGATTAAGGTAGATTATTTCTTTACCTAAGCTTTCGGTTTATGATTTATTTTCTTCTGATAAAATATTTTAGTATTAGTTTTAAATCAATTTTCAGATATTGAGTGTTATGTAATATATGACCCTTATGCCATGCACTTGTTACACTTTGTCCTATAGATCACTTTTGCATGACTGTGCTTTTTCTTGTTTTTTACATAAACTGAAAGTTTGGAGATAGATATAATCTACTGTCTAACCCAATCATATATATCTCAGGTGTTCCATATGTCTTATATTGTGTTTCAAAGTTCCCTTCCCTTGAGTTATTCTGGGTCCTTTCATTGAGGTATGTTTTCGGTATATTTCTATTCAGCTTATATTGCCTTCACTGATAACCAGCAGGACCTGCAAATACTTGAAAAAGTAATGACCCCAGAAACCGGGACGTTACAAGTGGTGGCCCATGCAGGTCCGCGTTGACCACCTCGAGAACAATATAGGTCGAGTAGATATATACCATGAAACATACTTGATGAATTTTCTTTATCTTCCTCTTCTTTGGACTCTTAAACTTTTCTGCTGATTGCTTGTATCTTGCACTCAATCCCTCCTAAATCGAATCATTTATCTCGCTTATTGACAATGGCATCCCCTTCAGCTTGTAACGACTTACACATCCATTGCATCATTTGAGTGTTTTCCATTACTTTTTGTTGCATTTTAGAAATTTCGAGGACAGAATTTTCATAAGGTGGGTAGAATGTAATGACCCGTATTTTTAATGGAATTATTTCCGAGGTTGCCACAAATTTTTCCTAATTTAGTCTTTTCTTCTTCCAAATTTCTTTTGATTACTTGTGTTCAGATTTCTTCTAGAGCTATATGATTTCTGGACTTTGCCTCTTCGATGAAGGTAGATTATTTTTATACATAAGCTCTCGGTTTATGATTTATTTTCTTTTGGTTAATTATTTTAGTATTAGTTTTAAATTAATTTTCAGATATTGAGTGTTATGCAACATACTACCCTTATGTCATGCTATAATCGTGATAACTATACTAAAACACTGAATATGAAAGTATTGCATAGTCGTTACCTGTTAACAAGAATAGAATATTATACACTGCGATACATGCTATTAATGTTACACATACCATCGATATTGTTCATTGAATATTGTACAAGTCTGGATATTGTGTCCTATCATTGAACACTAAACATTCATTGTGAGCTCTTGATAATGTTTACGATCATGTTGTGAACTAAGTGCTACATGGGGACAAAGTGCCACAGTACACGGGGGTCACCTCTTGAACCCATGGGAGCTACCTCTAAAATGCCCTCCTCATGACAATACCTGAAACAATGTCAGACACAATATTAGTCAAAATACAAATAAACACATGGTATGAAAACAGTACAACAGTCACAGTATCATGATACTACACTTAATTCACGGGTTTTGGGGTAACTCATATTAGAGAGAGTGCAGGAGCGATTGAAGCCATGCTTATGGCTCCTGTCTGAGAGGATTTCATTTCCATGTTCTATTATTTAATGGATCCTGAGCCCCTTTCATGCTTCCTTCTTTTGGACTCGACCCGGAGTCGCATCCTGCGGTCCAAGGTGGACTTTACGTTGCACATCGTGCTCTCCAAATATGAGTCACATCACTAGTATAAGACGTCACAGTTTAGTGTACATTACTAGTAGAAAAGGTTGTCTCATGCTAGGTTTATTGCTACATTTTGTTGTCTTGCTGGTTTAAAGCTATTAATGATTGATGTTATGGATGCGTGCTAGTGAGATGTTTCTTTAACTTTTGTTTATCGATATGTCAATCGGTAACTCATTGTCTAATATCAACATTCATATCTTTTAAAATGTTTATGTTATTCATGATTTGACACTTTCATACACTTGTTAACATGTCCTATAGCTCACTTTTGCATGCTTGTACTTTTCCTTATTTTTTTACATAAACTGAAAGCTTGGATATAGATATAATCTATTGCCTAACCCAATCCTATATCTCTTAGGTGTTCCATATGTCTTAAATTGAGTTTCAAAGTTATTCCATTCCCTTGAGCTATTCTGGGTCCTTTCAGTGAGATATGTTTTCGGTATATTTCTATGCAGCCTATATTGACTTCACTGGTAACCAGCAGGACCTGCAAATTCTTGAAAATGTAATGACACCCAGAAGCGTCGGTGAACTAGGGTTCGATCAGTTGTCGGGTTGTTTTGCGGTTAGAGAGAGAGAGAGAGAGGTGGTCGGGTTAAGTTAGAAGGGTGTATGGATAAGTAAATGATGGGTCGGCTCAGTGGAGCAGTGTGCCTTAGTAAGATGGAAGAAAAAAATAAGAAAAGAGCAAAAGAGAGAGAAGAGTGTGTTGTTGGACTTGTGGTCGGGCCAAGAAAATTAAATGAAAGTGTAGTGCCCCAGGTTCGGGAGCCGTTACGATTTCAATAATTATGCAAGTTTTGCAGGTACTAGTGAAAACAATATAAAGACAAAATGAAAATGTTATAAAAAATAGAAATACTCATTTAATCATCCTTCAACGAGGGTACAATGTCTAATGCAGAAAGGAAACTACAATCTCTTGACTACAAAACACTAAAAGAAAAATAAATAAATAAAAGTTGCAAATACTCTCATACTAAGCCCATAAACTTAAAACTCTGCGTTCTCCACGGGAAACTCAGACTCCTCATAATGTGGAACCTCCTCAGAACGTTGCTTCTCACCAATGGAAACAACAAGAATTGACCACTATTAATAAAGTAAATTAAATTTATACTAAACATTTTAGTTATTTATCATGTATGAATTAACAGGCATGCAACAGAAAAGCTAACCAAAATAGCGCTAAGCTAAGTACAATCAAACAAGGGTCTATCAGCTAATGGAAAGCAGTATAACTATTTATGACATGACTTATCATGGAGAGTATGATGTGCAACATGAAGTTCACATTGTATCACGGGGTGCGACCCCGGGCCGAGTCCAAGAACAAAGAGACAGTCGAGGGACTCAGGATCTTGAAGGCAATAGAGCAGGAAAAGAGGATCCTTCCATATATAGGTCGAAAATATGGCTCCAATCGTTCCCATACTCTCTCAATTATACGTTTCTCAAAACCCTTTGTCATATCAAATGTATAGTTCTGGTTCTAGGTTATGTTAAGTGTCATGTCTCTAATCCCTAAATTACTTAATTAAAGTGATATGCAGAATTCTAAGTATCAATGGTACAATGTCATGTGTCAAGTACAAGTAGCAATGCCAATTACGTCATGTTCATGTAGTATAGCCCTTACTTATTGTAATTTAGTTAATCCAATAACAGTCCAAGTTTTAGTAATGCAATATGTCCAATTTCATGCTTCAAATGCAATTATCTATTTAGCTATTAAATCGTATAACATTCAGGAAAAACGATTTAAAACCAACGATAATAGGAAATAATAAAAATCAATGCATATGATCAGATTCATGCTTGGCACGTGGTTTACCTGCTTAGAGGGGTTGCTCAGACTAACGATTGTGTACACAAAATAGCCAACTTTAAGCCATATTAATTGTCTCCAAATTTAAGAAAAATCTAGCCTAGTAACAAAATCAGCCCAACAACGGAATTAGAGCAGCACATAGGCAGAACATGACAACAAACATGGCAGACAGAACAACAAACAGGCCAACAGCCCAAGATTAGATCACATCCGAGCTCAGGAAGTCGCAAGCAGCCCCCGAGATTGACACAACCCAAAGTCCCCTTGCACCCAATGCCAAGGTCGGTAGGTACTGCCAGCGTAGCCAACACCAAGAACAAACCCCAAAGCCGTGTCTTCCCCCTGGCCGCTAACCGCGACCCAAAACCCAAGAAAAACAAACACGAACAAGGCGTCAGCGAGGGTTCGCCGGAACCCGAGAAACTATGGTGTGCCAAAATAGTCGTCGGATGAAGACATCTAAATAACCTCATGAATCATTAAAATAACTAAAAATTTAGTAAAGATCGAATCTACATTTCATTGAAGTCGCATAAAGGAAAAACCCAACAAATCCGTAAGCTCCAAGAAGATCGGAATAATCTCAGAAGTAATGAAATTTGAAGAGAAGAAATAATTTTTCGCTTGAAATCAAAAACGGTAAATTCACCGTGCTTAAATAGAGGAGAGGCGCATAGAAGTAATTCGGCGGGCCGATTTCGTGGGCGATAAGGATTCGAATTCGATTTCCGGTAGGAGAGACGACGCTGCTTGGAGGCATTTCATTATGGTTTCCATTTCGCCGAGAGGAGACGAGGGTGCTGCCATTTGATCTGAAGATGGTTAAGGAGTTGGGCTTTTGGACCAAACAAGAAGATATATATATATATATATATATGTAAATCTTCTATTGCAAACATTTCGCACGGTGCGAAATGTTTTTATCTTGTTTTTAATTTGTTTTTAAAAAAAATTTCCACCTTCGTTATATGTTGTTATACTTCCTTCAAAAAATAATAGTTGAAAAATAATGTGATTTGGCCTTCGATCAAGGCATTTCGACAAATTCGCACGTTCTCAAATCGTTAATTTTGTAACGGGTGGATGTGTGCTCAAATCCCCCCAGGGTTCACCCATTATTTTCCATGAGGTATATAATTGTATGAATTAAACATTAAAAATTTTGAAATAAAAATTTCAAAAAAAAGAAAAATCTTTTCACACCGTGCGAAAAGCTTTCTTTTCGCAATGGAAGATTACTCTATATATATAGCCATGTGCTCTTGGTTTTGTGTTGGAGCTTGCGGGATTAGTTGGGCTGGAAAATTAAAGAGAAAAGAAATAAGAAAACCGAAAGGAAAAGATAGAAGAAAGAGAAAAATATCATGAAATTTAGTGGCGGGCTGAGCCGTGCGGTTTGGCCCAAGAGAAATAAAAAGGAAGAAAAAAGAAAATAAAAGAGTTAAAAAGGAAGAGAGAAAGAAAGGGAATGATGAAAAAAGAAATAAAATTTAGAATAAATTCATAAAATTAACAAAATTTAATCAGGAGTAATATAGATCGTTACATCATATACAGCTTCAAACAAAATCCGTCCTCGGAATTTGGAAGGGTCAAGAGTCGGCAAATAAATATGGGGATCGTTTTTTCATCTCTTCCTCTCGTTTCCAAGTAGCATCTCATGGAGAATCGCGATGTCATATCACCCTGACTAAATCAATAGTCTTGTTGCTAAGAGTCCTTTGTCGATGATCGATAATCTCCACAGGCTGTTGTTCATAGCTCAAGTCTGGTCTTAATGTGACTTTTGAATGGTCAACCACATGTGTCGGGTCCTCCATATACTTTCGTAGCCGGGATATATGAAATATATTATGCACCACTTCTGGAAGCCGTGCAAGCTTGTACGTCACTTCTTCCATACGGTTGAGTACGTTGAAGGGTTCAATATAACGTGAGCTAAGCTTCCCTATACGACCAAACCGAATCATCCCTCAGTTGGGAGAGATCTTCAAAAGGACGTGGTGAGATCTTCAAAAGGACGTGGTCTCCTGTGGAAACTCCAAATGCCGTTGCTCAGAATCTGCACAATGGTTGTATTTGTCATGTGCCAATTGTAGTCTGTCATTGATAGTCCGTACTACTTCAACTGCATCTACGATAATCTCGGGCCAAACAACTTTCGATCATCAATATCATTCCAACTTAATGGTGATCGACACTTCCTCTGATATAGTGTAGCAAACGACATTATACCAATGCTGGGCTGATGGTTGTATGCAAACTTTACGATGTGTAGGTGGTCATCACACGATCTAAAGTCTAACATACAAGCACACATTATGTCTTTTAAAATTTGTATCGTGTACTCTGATTGCCCATCCGTCTGAGGATGCTATATGCTATATTGAAATTCAAGTGTGCCCGACTTCTCTTGCAAACTCCTCCAAAAGTGAGACGTAAACCATCTATGGTTGAAACTATGCTCACAGGAACCTCGTGCAATCTCACAATTTCTTTCATGTACTTCTTAGCAAAAGTCTTTGTAGACTGGCCAACTCTGAAAAGGATAAAATGTGCAGATTTGGTTAACCGATTAACGATCATCCAAACGGCGTCATTCTGCTTCTTACTCTTGGGTAAACCAGTCACGAAGTTTATCGTGATGTATTTCCACTTCCACTCGGGAATTGACAAAAGCTGAATAATCCATTTGCGGTGATGTTCAGCCTTCACTTGTGCATTTTGCCACATTCTGTGCCACGCTCCTCTTCATCCGATGCCATCAGTAATGTTGTCTCAAATCCTTATACATCTTAGTCCCTCTTGGGTGAATGGAGTATGGCGAACTGTGAGCTTTTTTAAACAATTCTTTTCCGATATCTCCTGATGGCACACACGACATGTTGCCATATCTCAAGAACACATCCACATGTATCTTGAACTCCGGTCTCTATCATGCCAATACCAAGTTTCTGATCCCCTGAAGCTCATATCTCCTGCCTGGCAGCCTTAATCACATCTACCAATGTCGATTGTATCTAAAGATTAATCAACGAAGAAGTCAATCCTGGTAGTACCACATCTATATCCATCTTGCGAATCTCGTGCTGAAGCCTTCATTATGTCTTAAGCAGCAACATAGCTGGAATACAACTCAATGCATCGGGTATAACATTTTCCTTCCCAAGACGGTACTGAAGGTCAACGTCGTAGTCTGCCATAAGTTCGATCCATCGGCGTTATCGCATGTTCAGATCCTTCTACGTGAAGAGGTATTTCATGCTCTTATGATCAGTGTATACCTTCACATGCTCTCCAATAGAAAATGTCTCCAAATTTTCAAGGCAAAAATAGCCGCTGCCAACTCAAGATCGTGAGTGTGGTAGTTATTCTCGTGGTTTTTCAATTGCCTTGGCGCATATGCTACTACTAGTCTGTGCTGATGAAGTACGCAACCAACGCCATTGCCAGACGCGTTGCAAAACACCTCGAAGCCTCTCGTACGATCTGGAATAACCAATATCGGTGCAGTCGGCAATCTCTTCTTTTATTCCTGGAATGCATCGTCACAAGTCTTCGGCCATACATATGTCACATCTTTCATTGTCAATCGAGTCATGAGCTCAGCAATTTTCGAGAAGTTGTTGATGAATCTCATGTAGTAGCCAGCTAGTCCTAAGAAACTTTGATTCTCAGGTACCGTCCAGATGCAACCTTTTCTGGGTCCGTAAAAATTCATTCTCCCGACCCTACATGGTCTAGGAAAGCCACCTTGTTCAGTCAGAACTCACACTTGATGTACTTGACATATAACTGATTCTGTCTCAAGGTCTTTAGAACAGTCCTTAGATGTCCCGCATGCTCATGTCCATCCTTCGAATATACCAGTATGTCAGCAAGATAGACCACTGCAAACTTGTTCAGATATTCGTACAATACCTGGTTAATGATATTCATGAATACCGCCGGTGTGTTTGTCACGCCAAACAGCATCACGAGGAATTCATAGTGCCCATATCTAGTATTGAATGCTGTCTTGTGAACCTCTTCCTTCTTAACCTTCAACTGTTGGTAGCTGCTCCTTAAATCCAAATTCGGAAAGGTGCATGATCCCCAAGCTGATCAAATATGTCGTCGATGCGGGGAATGTGATACGTATTCGTTATCATAACCTTGTTAAGCTCCATGTAGTCAACGCACAATCGTCTGGATCAGTCCTATACAATAGAATTGGAGTACCCCAATAGATACACTGGGCTGTATCCACCCTTTCTGCAAAAGATCATCCAATTGGGTCCGAACTTTCTCCAAGTCGGTGGTGCCATGCGATAAGGTTGTCTAAAATAGGGTTGAGGTCATGGCACTAACTCGATCGAAAACTCAATGGCGCGGCCCGAGGGTAGTCCAGTAAGATCATTCGGAAACACGTCTAGGAATTCTTGCACTATCTCTTGCTTTTCTGGCTCAACATCTACATCAGCCACAACTGCCGCTGTCGGCCTGGTGATGAACCTTGCTGATCTATTCGTCCTGACAAACTCAAATCTAGACTGATCATGTATCTCAAACAGCACTATTCACATGTGACATTTGATTGTGGCGTGGTGTGCTCATAATCAGTCCATCCCGAAGACGATGTTGAAACTCGGCATATCGATGCCGATGAAATCCGCATAAAGCTCACGTCCACAGATTACTGGGGGCAAGAACACACACGCTTGTTGTCGTCAGCACTTCGCTGCCTGTGTTAACATTTCAACAAGTGGCAATGGTGAGATAGGAATAGTGTGTTAACCGGCAAATCGTTTCGATATGAAACAGTAGGAAGCTCCCGAGTCGAATAAGGTAAGGACGAGTCTATTAGCGATTAGTACAATACCTAAGGTCATGAATATAAGTTTAAGCATACATAAACTAGTACATGAAACGAAAGACGGAAAACTGTAAATGCGCACCCGTGATAACTTGGCAGGGGGCTTCAGCATCCGCTGCAGTCATGGTAAAAGTCTGAAGTCTGGGTGATGGAGCTGAAGGCCTTTCCTGTTGGAATATTTTCTGTGGAAGTAGGGGCTTACGCTGAGCGTTCCCTGCTGGAGCAGTGGCTGGTGTAATTGTCGGTGTTGCTGTTCTCTGTTCCTTCTGAGGGCAATCTCGGGCACTGTGTTCCTTTGCACTGCAGATGAGGCATAAGTTTAGACAGAGTCAGCATTCTTGTTTGATCTTCCCAGACTTGTTGCAGTAATGACATATTGGGGCATGTCGTCGTGGTCGTTGTTACTATTGCGATGCTAGTCTCTTTAATGGAGTCTGCTGCATGGGTAGGTGTAGCTGTCTGAAGAGAACATGAAGCTGTCGATTGGGTCCCGTAGAAGTCACTGGAGGTGGTTGCTTCAGAGATGCAGCCAGTAGTTTCCTTGTTTAGCTTCTCTCTCTACCTACTCATGTGTCCGAGCTGCTAACATTACTACGTCGTGTCGTCAAGTCCATCGAGATCAAATTTTTGTCGAATCATGTTCAGTCCTTGCTGGAAACACATGGTGCGACTTAAAGGCGTTGCAACCATATCTAGAGCGAACCCGCAACAACACCTTGTTAGGAAAAACATGTATAATGTATAAATAATCGCCGCATCTACACGCCTGCAGAGCATGGAAAATTCAGAATCGTATTGATCTATCGTCATCGAGCATTGCTTCAAATTGATGAACTTATTCTGTAGCTCCATCTTCGCTTGTAGTGGAAAGAACTTCGCGTTGAAAACCAGGGTGAAAGTAGTTCAATTGAGTGGGAATCTCAAACGAGCGTCCTCCGCCTTCCACTAGATCCTAGCGCCTTTTATCAGTTGTAACTCTGCGACGTCAATCCACATGTCCTCTGAAATCCGTGCGGCATGCAAATTGTTGATGGTGCTACTCAACCACTACTCTGCCTGTAGGGCGGCCCTCCGTCCAACTGAAGCTCTTCGGGCCTAGTGCCCGAAACTGTCGAATGCCTCCATCAGCTTGTGATTCTTTCAGCAGAACGTGCTTCATCATGTCGACATGCTACTGCCGCAGATTATAAATCCACCGCATGATGTCTTCCGGTGTCAGGTGCTCTAGTGAAGGTGGTACAGTATTGTTGTTGTTATCATTGGCATTATTGCTGACGATGTTGTTGATATTGTTGATGGTACGAGATCCGCTTCCGTCGCCTTGATTCCTTGTCATGTCTTTATTAATAACAATGGAATTGTTCCCAGTAGGACACCCACGATGATTGTATGCCTTTAACATTCTATATTCTAAGGAGGGATGTCAGTTCGATTGAGTCTATACATATTTCCTGTTTATCATATACTGTTCACGAGGTGATTGTGTAGACCTGTATGTGCCACCACTTGTAACACACTAGGTTCGGGTGCCGTTACAATTTCAATAATTATGCAGGTCCTACAGATAGCAGTGAAAACAATATAGAGCCAAATAGAAAATATTATTAAAATGGAATTAATTATTTATTTATCCTTCAACGAGGGTACAATGTCTAATGCAGAAAGAAAACTACACTCTCTGAACTACAAAGCACTAAAAGAAAATAAATAAATAAAAGATGCAAGTATTCGCCTACTAAGTTCAGAAATTCTAAACTTTGTGTTCTCTATGGGAAACTCAGACTCTTCGTATTGTGGAGTCTCCTTGTAAATATGCTCGTCGCCTACTGGAAACAATAAGAATCGAACCACAATTAATGAAGTGGATTATATCTATACTAAACATTTAGTAATTTATCATGCCGGAATTAACAGACATGCAATGGAAAAGCTAAACAAAATAACGCTAAGCTGAGTACAATCTAACAATAAGGGTCTGTCAGCTAATGGAAAGTAGTCTAACTATTTGTGACGTGACATATAATAGAGAGTACGATGTGCAACGCGAAGTCCACCCAAATAACGCTAAACTAAGTACAATCTAACAATAAGGGTCTGTCAGCTAATGGAAAGTAGTCTAACTATTTGTGACGTGACATATAATGGAGAGTACGATGTGCAACACGAAGTCCACCTTGTACCACGGCGTGCGACCCCGGGCCAAGTCCAAGAACAAAAAGACAGGAAAGGGACTCAAGATCCTGAAGACAAGAGAGCAGGAAAGATGATTATCACAGATACGTGCTGAAAGCATGACTCCAATCGCTCCCGAACTATCTCAATTATAAGTTTCCCAAAACCCCGTGTCATATCAAATATATAGTTCTAGTTCTATGTTATGTCAAGTATCATGTCATTAATCCCTAAATAACATAATTAAAGTGCTATGCAAAATTCTAAGTATCAGTGGTAGCATGTCATGTGTCAAGTACAAGTATCAAGTCCATACACAGTTATGTCCAGTTCATGTAGCATAGCCCTCAATTATTGTAATTTAGTAAATCCAATTACGGTCCAAGTTCTAGGCATGCGATATGTCCAATTTCATGTTTCTGAGGAAATTATCTATTTAGCTATTAAATCCAATAACATTGAGGAAAAACGTTTTAAAACTAACGATAAAAGAAAATAACAAAAATCAATGCATATGATCATATTCATGTTTGGCACCATGATGGGTTGGCGGTCTACCTATGTCATGCCCTGCTCTCTAGGGCGTGCCTGTTTTTCACATGTAATGCATGTCTTGCTAGTTTCCAGTGAACAATATAGGCTACGAGCAGAGATCTACCAACATACTCATATGTAATTTCTCATTAAATTATACAAGGAACTGTTAATACTTACAACTTTAGGGGCATGATTTTGTGACGGCTATGGCTAAAATCTATCCTTAGATGCAGTGGTCTCATCTGACTCAACACCTAGTGATGCAACAAAACGAAGACACACTAGGTAAATCACAATAATTCTAGAATTTTGGAATTTAAACATGTGAATATGTGTAAACACTAACTAGAAAGCAGAAACTAGGAACAGATAACAGATTAATTAATACGTCTTAACAGACATGCATTGGAATACAAGACAAACATGCAACTCAGTTGATAATTTAAAGTGATACTAACATGGTCCTATGAATTTTACAATAACCTAGGTTTTGAATCACAACAAGCAACCAAGGAGTCCACCTCAGTATCACGGGGGGCGCTCACCAGGGCCATGCCCACAATAAGAACAGTAGATGCCATGATTCCAAAAAGTAACATTGTGGAACTCATTAAGTCCGACGATACATTAGGGGTCTATCGGATTCATGATGTGACTTGTCTGGAACACCTGATGCGACTAAGTCAATAGGAGCGTCACTCCAGTCGCTCTTGCACGCTCACTAATAGATTTATTCCAAAACACAGTGAGTCTGAAGTGCCAAGTGTATATCAAGTGTCTCTCCGTGTCTCAGTAATAGTACATGTGTAGTTCTAAATTACTATTATTTTAAAATATGATTTCTAAAGTAAAACTAGAATTAAATTTAAGGCTACTTTGAAATTAATTCATATGATGGTGTGCTATGTTATTCCAATTCCAGTCATATTTTTCAACATTCTGTTCTATCAAGTGTATCTGTACATATAATTGACTTTCCAATTTATTTACAGATACACTTCACTTGATAGAATAGAATGTTGAAAAATATGATTGGAATTGGAATAACATAGCACATCATCATATGAAAAATATGACTGGAATTGGAAAAACCCCAACAAATCTGAAAGCTCCAAGAAGATCGAAATAATCCCAAAAGCAAAGAAATTTAAAGAGAGGAAATAGTTTTTCGCATGAAATCAAAACCCTAAATTCATCGTGCTTAAATATAGGAGCAGAGGGGCATGAAGTAATTCGGTGAGCCGATTTCGTGGGCGATAAGGATTTCGAATTTGATTTCCTGCAGGAGAGGACGCGGTTGAGAGGCATTTCATTAGGGGTTTCTATTTCACCGAGAGGAGCATTTGATCTGAAGATGGTTTAAGAGTTGGGCTTTTGGACTAAACAAGATAAGAGACAGAGAGAGCTAGGGGCTCTTGGTTTTGTGCCTGGGCTTTCGACTTCGTTGGGCTGGAAAATTAAAGAGAAAAGAAATAAGAAAAAGGAAGGAAGAGACGCAAAAGAAAGAAAGAAAAATAACATGAAAGATAGTGGCGAGCTGGGCCGTGCGGTTTGGTCCAAGAGAAATAAAAAGGAAGAAAAAATAAAAGAAAAGTGTTTAAAAAGGATGAGAAAGAAAGGGAATGAAAGAATAAATAAATAAAAGTTAGAATAAATTCATAAAATTAACAAAATTTAATTAGGAGAAGTACGGACTGTTACAGAAAGAAAAGAAAAGGAAAAAAGAGAGCAAGGAAAATATGAGGAAAAAACTAAAATAATTCGATGAAAAAAATCTCTTCGAAAATACGGACCATTACACTTGCCAAAATATTCGACATGGACCAAAACATCCCAACCCCTAAATTAACCATATTTAAAAAATTGTCTGATTTTATCGTGGTCTTGGAATTTAAATTAGAAACTTACCTGATCACCAGAAAGATTAAGAAGAGAAAGGATGAAAACTTCACCGCCATGCCATGCTCGTAGTTGCAATTACGATTGTTGACTTCGATTGTTGAGAGAGGGAGAGATCGGAGACATCGGTAAGAGAGGGAGAGATCTGAGAGATCGGTGAGTCCTAGGTTTATGATTTTGAATTAATATAAAGAGGAAGAGTGGGGTGGTAATCATGAAGAGGGAGAGAGTACCGATGGAGGATGGGATGCTTATGAGCTTAGGGCATCGGTTATGCCCCAACCTGGCCACGTCCATTGTATGAGTAGCGGACGACGGTCAAGGAAGAAAACCGCTGCTTGGGGAGAGGAAGAAAGAAAAGAAAAGGAATTAAAGAGGGAGGATTTATTAGCTTAGAATTTTTAAACGGGTTGGATATGGGTAAAAGGGAAAGCAGGTTAACGGGTTTCAGGTCTAGGGCTAAAACAAGCTCAGACAAATTTCAAAAAATATGGGAAAAAGTCCCAAAAATTCAAAATAATTATTTGAGACATATTTGATATTTTAAAGACATTTTATTTTATTTAAAAAGTGTGGTAATAGGTTAGGATCATTACATATGTTTAACCAAAGTTAATGGCATTTAGGAAGGTCTTCAGGGAAGCGAACAAAATTTTGTCTTCCATGTGGTCGGGTGAATTTTTTTTGGCCTTGTCGACGTTCTGCACGAAAGTCTTACAGAGTTGCACAAGAACAGCATTCTTATGTTTGTGGGAAAACATCACCATCATCAAGCCTTTTCGTCAAACTCTCGAGATATTGTTGAATATGTACACAAATCTCTAACATGGTCGACTATGTACACATGTCTCTACATTAGAAACATTTTAGGAACAGTTGTCAACTTGATATTAACCCGCTAATTTTTGTTGAATATCTGGAGGCTATGTTTATACTTTCTGTTTAACATTGAGGGAGATGGATTTTCTTGGTGCTTTGAAATTAAATGAGCACAAAACAACTTACAGTTATTAAATATCCTCGTCAAAGATATGTACAATATTACTTGAAATACATCAGTTTCTTATTTGCGCAAAGGAACTATTTCTTGGCAACTTGGACACCTTCTAATGATGTTTTTCCCAGAAGCTTAGGTATATGGAATTTAATAAGTGCATCAAATTCAATGTTTCTGTCGACACAAATATTCAAATAATAAGATACTATTTGGTTTCAGGATAGCTGAAATCTTCCTTAATATATCTTATAAGCTACAAAAGAGGTGAAATCATGTTATCAGCAAAGTTACTTTCTTATTTAATTTATGTGTGTTTGATGCATGTTTCTGTTTCTGTAGCTTCAATGGATGAACACAATGACTATTTGCTCTGATATATGATTGTCTATGATCAGGTAGTTTGTTTGATTGGTGATGTATCTTTCCTTCATGATACCAATGGCTTGGCAATTCTGAATCAGAGGTGTGGAATCCCAATCATTTACTGGTTTTTATTTGAACATTACTTCTTTCTTGCATCCCAATGTAGATTTGCATTTCTGGGAACCAAATAATCATATTACTAGTCATAACCCGTGCCCGCGGGCACGGTTCATTTAAGATTTTCCCCTGCAAATTTTTGTTTCCCAGAATATTATTTCCACAGCCAAAATTTAAAAGAACAACAAATTAGCGTAAAAATATTTAGCGGCACAGGCGCCTTCGGCGCAGAACAACAAATTCGGCACAGGCGTCGTCGACACAGAACAACAAATTCGGCGCGGAACAACGAATTAGCGTAGAACAACAAGTTCGGCGCGGGTGCATTCGGCGCGATACAACAAATTAGCATAAAAGCGGACACCTTCGACGCGGAACAACAGATAAGCGTAAAAGCGGACGCCTTTGACACGGAACAACAAATTCAGCGTGAGCGCATTTGACGTGGAACAACAAATTCAGCGTAGAACAAATTCAGCAAGGGTGCCTTTGGCGCAGAATAACAAATTAGCCTAAAAATTGTGCGGGCGTCTTCGGCGCGGGCGCTATGCATCGAAGAGACGGTGTGCACCGCGTTGAGGGAGAGATCATTCGATCTGCATAGCATTCGATCTACAGCATTAAGTGCAAGTTATTTTTTTTTTTCAAAATGCATTAATTGCACTCTACTATTCCCCAGAAAGTTTCATTCCCCAAAAATTTTCATTTCCCCATGAACTTTCATTTCCCCTTAAACTTTCATTTCCCAAAATGTTTTTCCCTTTAAAACTTTCCACAAAATCTCATCTCAACCATTCATTCCTCAAGATTAAATCCCAGTCGTTCTTCTATCAACCCTTTTGTCCTAGTCAGCTTGTCCTAGTCAGCCCTAGAATTCAAAAATAGTCTTTAAATGTAATATAGAATGTTTTCACATAGGGTGAAAAGTGACAATATCATATACATTTACTATCAACTAACATATGCCACTCTGGCCATTATAAACTGGTCTTTTTCCATTGAATTGAACATTAAGATTGGTCTTCTCATGGTTGTTACCCCAACCAAATGATCTAAGCTATCTTCGGTTCAAGACTTGCAATGCATTTTTCCCATATCAATCAAGGAATCGTATTACTTTCCATTTAGAAGTTAGTCATAAAGTACAAATAAAAGGTGTTATTGATATTGCAAGGAGATATGGAGTGACAAAGCCTCTTTAACTTTTGATGGATGTTTACCTAAAAGTCTTGGAAACCATATGGACCTACATTCCATTCATTTTCATGGTTGTGATTGTGTCCAGCAAAAATGGAGAAAAGAAACAAACTTAAAAACAGTTATTACCCACGTAGCATGGAGATTTCAATTATTGAGCCAGTAGTGTCGGACATGTCTGTAATGCCCCACCTTCCGGGTGTCGTTACTAGCCTTAAAGGTGCGAGTGCAGTTCCTGCATGTGCCAATGAAACAAAGATAACAGACAGGAAAGTAAAAAGGTACTCACATTTAAAGGGGGAATGAAGCAGGTAAACAAAAGTACAACTCACAAGCCCGCTCCAACCTACAACCAAAAGTACAAAAGGAGAGCCACGATGGCACTCACGAGCAGACCGTGCTTAACGCCTGACGTCCTGGATCGGGTGCTGCGGCCCCAACATCTCCGGGTAACCATGTACGTCACCTAAGTGGACATCGACAGTTATACCATGCTCAGAGGAGTAGACGATATCTAAACACCATCATCATGGTAATAATAGTGCGAAAAAGTAAAGATGAGTAGCAGTTAAAGTGATATGATACTGAAAGGAAGCATGTGATAAGCATTTTAATGACTCGACTACTGTAAGAGGGTAACTGCTGATGTAAACCAATCCTAGGTCGTGACTTATGAAGGAAAACACGGTGTGCATATGGAAGCTACCTGGACTGCGAGGGTGCGACCCCGAGCCGAGTCCAAAAGTAGAAAGTATCGTATTGAAAGAGCTGTAACACTATAACCTGTGACGGGGGCTCCTGGACACATCAAGATGGTC
This sequence comes from Scilla litardierei, assembly GCA_030789695.1. Taxonomy (NCBI): domain Eukaryota; kingdom Viridiplantae; phylum Streptophyta; class Magnoliopsida; order Asparagales; family Asparagaceae; genus Scilla; species Scilla litardierei. Next base: position 92,589 of record JAULAV010000057.1, on the reverse strand, counting down.
GTTCCCGTCTGCCCCCAGACACAGGACCCATCTGAATGATGGACGTCCCCTCTAACATGGGGGCTATAGATCAGGTCCCAGTTGCTCCCGCACTCTCTCGATCATAAGTTTCCCAGTACCCGGTAAGTCAAGCAGAAATTAACCATATTTATTAATTGTTTAGTGTTGAGGGGTGTCATAAGTTCCAATATTGGATGACTGTATCGTCAAGTCATTAGTCAACCTGTCATGTCAAGAATCCGCCTCAAGATATTCCACTGTCGGGTACGAAACAACCGAGGGTCTACGCAAGTTAATCACAATATTAAACCTCAGGGTGCTAGCAAGCTTAGGAAACAACATGATAATAATACTAGTAGGTAATAAGTAGCATGTATCTTTCTCATGGCATGACATACCAAAACTGAACTGTTAATAAAGCAACAAACCATATTTATGAGACAAGTCAAATAAACGACGATACACAACATTTGATAAATAATGAAAGCTCGAAAGTCAACCACATCATGGCTCTAAGGACTAGGCTATTTGGGATCAGAACGGGGGTTTCTTATCATATAGTGGGGGCACACATGCCTACAACAAAATCCGCAGGGTTCCTAGCAAGGGACTGGTGCTACGGGTCGAAACATCGGGGCTCCTATCTAAGTGAATCTCAACAACCCGAAATCAGCGAGAAAACCTTCAGTCGAACTTTATGGCAGCAGGAAGGATAGTAAGCCGCAAACGCAGTCAACACTGGCTGCAAGCAAAGGGGCCGCAGCACCCTATTTGAGCAAGCAAAAGAGCAACAACAACCAAGGAGCCACCAAACCTAGGGTCAGCAAGCAAAAGGGGCAGACCGCAAGCCAACACAGCCCCAAGGGCACCCCTGGATTCTACAACAAGCGAGCGAGAGAAACCTACCCACTAGAACTACCTAGGGCCTTGAACCCTACGTCGCTCCCCTGAATCATCCTCACCCGTAATAAAATCCCAATTTTTATTCCGAAAAAACCCAATACTTCATCTCAGAGCAACATGCAAGAGAACCGAAGAAAACGAAAATGAAAAAGGAGATAAGGTGTACCGAAACCGAGTAGTAGAACCAGCGCAAGGCAGAGAAACAAGGTCACAATAACCCTTTCACAACCTCAGCACGAAAAATCCACAGATCAGCAAGAAACATCAGCAATTTAAAGAAAAAGTGGAGAAAGGCTTACCGAGGTGTAACCGAGGGGGAGAGGGGGGAGAGAGGTTAAATAGCCAGCAGAACCGCCTCAGAGGAACTCACATCCTCTCAATCGACGTCGACAGACTCAGACAGGCTCGACGAGCTACATCTGCACAGAAAGATGGAAGGGAGAGGCGATAGACATGCCGCAAAGATGGGACAAGGGCGGTGAAGCCCCATCAAGGGCCGCACGCCCACATCGAGCGAGAAGGAGAGGGGGAAACGCATCGAGAAACCCTAGTGGGTTTCATTCGTGCCGAACGATGGAATCAAGCGAGAGGCAAGAAGCCCTCGTGAGCTCGTCGATAGGGCCAACGAAAGGAAAATACAGAGAAAAAGAAAAGGGGGGTTTTTTATAAAAGGCCCAACGGGCCGGGCCTTACATTCTACCCATCTTACAAAAATTCCGTCCTCGGAATTACAACTACGATACAACAAAAAGATAGGGATAACGCTCCCTCATCTCATCTTCCATCTCCCAGGTAGACTCTCCAGGCGAATCTCTGTGCCACATCACCTTCAACAGGTGGACAGTCTTGTTCCTGAGGGCCTTCTGCTGCCAGTTGATGATTCTCTCAGGTTGTCGCTCATAAGACAAGTCCGTCTGTATGGTTATCTCTGAATGATCTATCACGTGCATAGGGTCGCCCACGTACCTCCGCAGCTGGGATATATGGAATACATTATGCACCCCTTCCAAAGATGGAGGCAATACAAGTCTGTAAGCCACTTCGCCAACTCGTTCTAGCACATCAAAAGGCCCAATATACCGGGGGATGATCTTCCCTCTCCGACCAAAACGGATCATTCCTCGGTTGGGCGAGATCTTCAAGAGGACGTGATCGCCTGGCTGAAACTCCAGATGATGCCGCTTCGAATCAGCTGTATCGGTCTTATGCCAGCTGCAACCTCACTTTGATAACTCGCACTACATTAATAGCCTCCACAACTATCTCTGGTCCAACAAGCTCTCAATCACCCACATCATCCCAGCTCAGTGGCGATCGACACTTCCTTCCGTACAGTGCTGCAAAAGGGGCCATCCCAATGATGGCCTGGTAACTGTTATTGTATGCAAACTCGACGAGGTGTAGGTGATCTTTTCATGACCCTTGAAGTCTAACATACACGCACGCATCATGTCTTCCAAAATCTGGATCGTGCACACTGACTGCCCGTCCGTTGGCAAATGATATGCCGTGCTGAAACTCAACTGCGTGCCCATGCGTCCTTGCAATCTTTTCCAAAAGTGTGATGTAAACCAGGTGTCCATGTCTGAAATAATGCTGACAAGAACCCCATACAGCCTCACAATCTCCTCCATGTACTTCCTGGCAAGTGTTTCCATTGACTGACCCACCTGGAATGGTATGAAATGAGCTGACTTGGTCAATCGATCAACGACTACCCAAACGGCATCATTATGTCTTGTACTCTGCGGTAACCCAGTCACCAAGTCTATTGTGATGTGCTGCCATTTTCACTCTGAAATAGGCAGAGACTGCAATAACACAGCAGTACGGTGATGCTCAGCCTTCACCTGTTGGCATACGATACACTTGGCGACACTCTGAGCAACACCACTCTTCATCCCGTGCCACCAATAGTGCTGCATCAAGTCCTTGTACATCTTCGTCACGCCTGGATAAATGGAATATAGAGAACTGTGAGCCTCCCTTAACAGTTCCTCCCTGATATCTCCAGACGACACACATATCCTACTGTCGTATCTCAAGGACTTGTCATCATGGATATGGAATTCTGGTCTCTGCCCTGCTAGAACTGACTCTCTGATCTTCAGCAACATTGCATCCCCAGCCTGGACGGCATTGATCCGGTCCACCAGGGTTGACTGAATCTGAAGGTTCATCAAGAAAGCAGTCATTCCTGACGGTACCACTTCTATCCACATCCCCCCGATCTCCTGTTGTAGCTTACATTGAGTCGTAAGGGTCATTACTGCTGGAAGACGATTCAACGCATCAGGTACAATATTGGCCTTTTCAGGATGGTACTGAAGGTCAATGTGGTAGTCTGCCATGAGCTCAACCCACCGGCGCTGCCGCATGTTCAGCTTCTTCTGAGTAAACAAGTACTTCAGACTCTTGTGGTCGGTGAATACATTCACCTGTTCTCCCAACAAGAAGTGCCTCCAAATCTTTAGAGCAGAAATTACTGCCGCAAACTCTAGATCATGAGTGGGGTAGGTTCTCTCATGGACCTTCAGTTGTCTGGACGCATATGTCACGACTCGACTATGTTGATGTAGTACACAGCCGAGACCCTTACCAGATGTATTGTAGAATACTTCAAATCCTCCCATCTGATCAGGGATAATCAAAATGGGTGCGGAAGTCAACCTCCTCTTCAGCTCTTCAAAAACATCATTGCATGCCTTAGTCCATACTAACACCACATCCTTCCTCGTCAATCGTGTCATTAGCTCTGCGATCTTTGAGAAGTCCTGAATGAATCTACGATAATATCCAGCAAGTCCCAAGAAGCTCTGGATCTCCGTCACTGACGTAGGGATTGGCCACTTCTGAACTGTTGACACCTTCTCTAGATCCACATAGATTCCTTCTCCAGACACCACGTGACCAAGGAAGGTCACCTTGCTCAACCAAAACTCACACTTGCTGAGCTTGGCATACAACTTGTGATGTCTCAAGGTCCCGAGCACCTTCCTCAAATGCTCTGCATGCTCCTATCTGTTCCTTGAGTATACCAGGATGTCATCGATGTACACTACTACGAATTTATCCAGGTACTCGTACAACACCAGTTTCATCAGACTCATAAATACTGCTGGTGCATTCGTAACGCCAAACAGTATTACCAAGAACTCATAATGCCCCTATCTGGTCCGAAATGCGGTCTTATGCACATCCTCCTTCTTCACCCTCACTTGGTGGTAACCAGTTCTGAGATCTAACTTGGAGTAAATACTCACCCACCAAGCTGGTCAAACAAAGCATCGATACAGAGAAGATGGTACTTGTTCTTCAACGTAACCTTGTTGAGCTCCCTGTAGTCGATACACATGCGTCTGGTCACATCCTTCTTCTTTACCAACAATACCAGCGCACCCCAAGATGGGCTAGTATCCATCCCTTTTGCGGAAGGTCTTCCGACTGGGCCCGTACTTCCTCTAACTCCGATGGTGCCATGCGATATGGTTTTTTAGATATGGACTGGACACCTAGCAATAATTCAATCGGAAACTCAATACCAAAGTCTGGGGCAAACATGCAAGTTCATCTGGAAATACGTCTAAGAATTCCTGCACAACTTCTGGCTTCTCTGGCTCAGCATCCATATCATCCGCTACGGCCTCCGATGGTCTGGCCCTGAATTTGATCGGTCATGTAAATTTGGTTCCTCTGACAAACTCGAACTTCGGGTTATCAAACATCTTGAATATTACCACCCCACGACGGCAGTTGATGGTGGCGTAGAACGATCCCAGCCAGTCCATCCCGAAGACAGCTTCAAAGCTTGGTATCTCAATGATCAAGAAATCTACATATATCTCTCGTTCACATATTACTACGTGACCAGAGGAACATCCACTGGACGTGTTCAGCACTCCTCCGTCGGTGTTGACATCCCAGTCAGAGGCGAGTGGTGACTCAAGAACTCCATGCTGGTCGACAAAACGTCTTGATATGAAGCAATGAGAATCCACTGAGTCGAATAATGCAAGGGCGGGCTTGCAAGCCACCAGCACTACACCTAAGGGGACATGCACTAAGTCTAATCATGATATGACTAATGCAGGAAATAAACAACTATTAAAAATAAAAGAGATGTCCCTGTGATGACCTGGCCGGTAAAGTCGGCCTCTACAGCAGTCGTGGTGAACGTCTGACGTCTGAAAGGTGGAGCCCGTGGCCTGGCTTGTTGATACGCTCCCTGATGAGGTGGAAGTGGAGGCCCATGCTGAGTGTCTCCAGCTGAAGCAGGTGCTGAAGTCGAAGCTGGGGCTGAAGGTCTCTGCTCCCTCCGTGACAATCTCTGGCGGTAAGGTCCCGGGCCCTACAGGCGAGACACAGGTTTAGGAGAAACCTGCAATCTACCCTAACGTGCCCGGACTTGCCCCAGTGAAAACAGCTCGGGACAGGGCGTCGTGGCTGGTGATGATGCTGATGCTGGTGATGCTGCTGCTGTTGGTGATGATGCTGCTGCTGGTACTATTGCTGCTGCGGTTCTGGTATCTGGTCTCTTGAACGGAGACTGCTGGACTGGCCGGTGCAGCTGTCTGACAGGGGCAGGTGGCCGTCGTCCAGGTCCCGTATAAGCAGTGGAAGAAGGTGGTGGTGGTGGTCGCCTCTGAGGGACCCCTGCCTGCTCTCGTCGTACCCACTCCCGTTGTACGTACTCGTACTCCCGAGCTGGGGAGAGCATATCAGCGTGGGTCGTCAGCCTGAACCCCACCAACTTATCGGAATATCGATGTCTAGCCCCTGCTGAAATCTCTTGACCCGAGCCTGGAGGGTAGCCACCGCGTCCTTCGCGAACCTGCAATGCCAATTGTTAGAGACATACACACTATACATAGTTAATTGTCATGCATCAAAGAACGCACCTGCTGATCTTGGAAAACTCAACATCATACTCCTTCAGTGACATGGAGCCCTGTTGAAGGTTCATGAACTGAGCCTCTAGCACCATCTATTCCTCCGGTGAGAAGTACTGGCCATTGAACTTCTTGAAGGTATCCCAGGAGATTGGCGGTACTGACCGGTCTTCTACAGCATCCCACCAATCCCTGGCCTATCCCGTCAGCTGGAGCTTCACAATATCAACCCATAAGACGGGGGAAGTCTTTGCTGCCTTCAGCATGTCTGCAATCGAGCACATCCACCCCTTTGCAGCCAGAGCGTCTTCCCTCCCTGTAAACATCGGCGATCGCAGCGATCGAAACTGCTACACCCCACCTTTATTATGCTCCCTCTGAATCGCATGGACCATCTCTCGCTGGGATGCATCCGAAATCTGGTACACCGTGTTCGACCCGGCGCCACCAAACACTGATCCTGAATCCATAAGTGCTCTCTTAGATGTACTACGTCTCTTGCACACGAAAATTTTCATACAACTGTATCATACGTCAAGATCGGGTCAGTGAGTATTTCAAATAGTATTTCAAATACGTACTTTCCCGTCTGTCCTACAATGTTCACGAGGTGATTGCAGGGACCTGCATGGGCCACCAATTTGTAATGTCTCACCTCCCGGGTGTCGTTACTCGCCTTAAAGATGCGAGTGCAGGTCCCGCATGTGCTAGTGAAACAAAGAGAACAGAGGGAAAGTAAAGAGGTACTCACATATAAAGTGGGAATGAAGCATAGAAACAAAAGTACAACTCACAAGCCAGCTCCAACATATAACCAAAAGTACAAAAGGAGAGCCACGAGGCCACTCACGAGTAGACCGTGCTCAACGTCTGACGTCTTGCATCGGGTACTGCGGCCCCAATGACTCCGGGTAACCCTGTACGTCACCTAAGTGGAAAACGACAGTTGTACCACGCTCAGAGGAGTAGACGATATGTAAACAACATCATGGTAATAATTGTGCGGAAAAGTAAAGATGAGCAACAGTTAAAGTGACATGATATTGAAAGAAAGCATGTGATAAATATTTTAATGACTCGACTACTGTAAGAGTGTAACTGCTGCTGTAAACCAATCCTAAGTCGTGACTTATGAAGGGGAGCACAGTGTGCATCTGGAAGCTACGTGGACCGCGAGGGTACAACCTTGAGCCGAGTCTAAAAGTAGCAAGTACCGTACTGAAAGAGCTGTAACACTGTGACCTATGACGGGGGCTCTATGACCCATCAAGATGGTCGTCCCTGTCTGCCCCGGACTCAGGACCCATCTGAATGATGGACGTCCCCCCTAACATGTGGGCTATAGATTAGGTCCCAGTTGCCCCACACTCCCTCGATCATAAGTTTCCTAGTAACCTGTGAGTCAAGTAGAAATTAACCATATTTATTAATTGTTTAGTGTCGTGGGGTGTCATAAGTTTCAATATTGGACGATTGCATCGTCAAGTCATTAGTCAACCTGTCATGTCAAGAATCCACCTCAAGATATTCCATTGTCGGGTACGAAACAACCCAAGGACTACGCAAGTTAATCACAATATTAAACCTCAGGGTGCTAGCAAGCTTAGGAAACAACATGAGAATAATACTAACATGTGATAAGTAGCTTGGATGTTTCTCATGTCATGACATAGAAATCCGCAAACGCAGTCAACACGGGCCGCAAGCAAAGGGGCCGCATCACCTTATTTGAGCAAGCAAAAGAGCAACAACAACCAAGGAGCCACCGAACCTAGGTCAGCAAGCAAAAGGGGCAGACCGCAAGCCAATACAACCCCAAGGGCACCCCTGGATTCTACAACAAACGGGCAAGGGAAATCTACCCACTAGAACTACCGTAGGGCATTGAACCCTACGTCGCTCCCCTGAATCATCCTCTCCTGTAATAAAAACCCAATTTTTATTCCAAAAAAACCATACTTCATCTCAGAGCAACTTGCAAGAGAACCGAAAAAATGAAAATGAAAAAGGAGATAAGGTATACCGAAACCGAGTAGAAGAACCAACGCAAAGCAAAGGAACAAAGCCACTGCAACCCTTTCACAACCTCAGTACGAAAAATCCCTAGATCTGCAAAAAAACAGCAGCAATTTGAAGAAAAAGTGGAGAAAGGCTTATCGAGGTGTAACCGAGAGGAAGAGGGGGAGAGAGAGTTTAAATGGCCAGCAGAACTACCTCAGAGGAGCTCACATCCTCTCAATCGCCGTCGACAACCTCAGACAGGCTCGACGAGCCACATCCGCACAGAAGGATGTAAGGGAGAGGCGATAGACATGCCGCAGAGATGGGACAAGGGCAGCGAAGCCCCATCGAGGCCCCACGCCCACAGGCAGCGAGAAGGAGAGGGGAAAATGCGTCGAGAAACCATAGCGGGTTTCATTCGTGCCAAACGATGGAATCGAGCGAGAGGCAACTCGAAGGAACTGAAGCCCTCCTGGGCTCGTCGAGAGGGCCAGCGAACGGAAAATACAGAGAAAAGAAAGGGGTGTTTATAAAAGGCCCAAGAGGCCGGGCCTTACAATGACAATTCTATTCTGCATATAGTTTATAAATTTGCTTATGTATCACCATATTGTGTCCAATCATCCCTACCTTAGCATGCCTGTGTCCGGGCAACATCGGTCGTCACACTATATTTACAGTTTCTCCCAAATCTAGTATTACATGTCGTTTTAACAGATTCTGTTATATTGTTGCATGCCGATTATCTTTCTAGTTGAAATCTGTAAGGCGTAATTCAGTTTTCTTGGTAGACTTTGTTTTTATTATAAAGCTTATTTTGCAGGTTTTAAAGGTTATTCCTGAAAGTTCATATTTATCCCAAACATGCCTACCTGCGTGTTTCACATCATTTGTGCATTCCTGCATATGCTGATATTGTTCTTTGATTCAAGGACAAGGAGGAAACCAATGACTATAATAGTCATAAACAATCACGGTGGTGCAATTTTTGGTCTCCTACCTGTTGCAGATAGGACGCCAGCTAGTGTTTTAAATCGTTTCTTCTACACATCCCATGATATCTCAGTTGGAGGACTATGTTCAGCACACAGGTATACTGTTTTTAGTTATCAGTATGATGTGTTGTTTCTCAACATATTTGGTCAAAATTTCAAAACAATGAATCATGTTGAAATTGCATTTTATCAACATTCATGTGAAATCAAGCATCAACTGTTAGAAAGTGTGGACATTATGATTATGATAGAAGCATGCAACTCATGAACATTGTATATCTTTTTGAACATTGATATTTTTTGTTTACATTATAGGGATTTAAACATTGATTTACTGGTAGCTTCTAATGGTATTGCTCCGTAACTTAGCTTGGCAATATGAACATGAAGAATCTTATTGTTAGAATGAGAATATATATGGTAGACTGGTTTTGCGTAAAATCTATTTTCAGTATTTCTATTCACAATTTTTGGTGTATTTTCAGTATTTCTATTTACAATAAACAATGGGAAAAGGATGTAACTAACCTCTCTGACCATTCTTACAGACTTCCTCTCTCTATTACATGGTATCAGAGTTAAACCCTAGCCCTAATCCTAATTTTATTCCCCCCTTTATCTTATTTAATATCCCAATTAGCTCAGCCCTAATCCTTCTTCCTCGTCAATTGTTGATATTGTCATAAGCACCCTTTGATGTTGAAGCCACCATCACCTAAAGATTTCGCCGCCATCATCACTCGCAATTGGAAACCCAGACGTTGCCACCATTGACATAACCATTGCCTACAAAACCCTTGTTCTACCTTGACAACTGCACCACTTTACATATTATATCTTAGATTTATGTTGAAGCCGCATGTCCCTAGTCATCAGTCGCCATCAAACGCTACCATCAATGCCATTGATTCTTCGTCGAATCTCGCCGATACCCCTGCAACTCTGTTACCTTTGCCAAATCTCATCGGTGTTGACTTTGACCTTGTTGTCCACCTAGATCTGCATCCCCTTCACCTGTTCTCGACGCATCCATTTGTTCTTCGATTTCAAAAATCAAATCTTAATTTTTTGTTAAAAAATGTAGAAGCTATTTTAAGTAGTTTTAAAAATATAGTTTTAATATGCTTTTTACTTCTTTTTAAGTTCTGATTGCAGCTTTGATGTATTTATTGGATCCCAATAGAGGCTCACTATTGATTAGTGGTTGTCGGATCATAGGCTTACTGCCTGATGGATCATAAGGTTACTACTTGTTGGATCATAGATTTACTACATGTTGGATCATAGATTTACTGTCTGTTGGATCATACGAAAACCATAAACGTATGATTACGACCCTTAGTACGATCAATGATGAAACTCTATGAGATCACCACAGTTGTCTCTCCCCATTGACAATCCTCCCATTCGCCACATGTTATCCAAGTTAAGAGTATTTTACTACTTGTATGTTATAGTATTTGTTACATGCTTATTATACCTCACTTGTTACCTGCCACCCATATGATGCATGTTTAAATTATGATATGCTACAATTGATATATCACCATTGATATGTAACCAGTTTCTTGCTAAATGGTTCATGTTTCGAGTACTTGCTACATGATACATGTTTTTTGTTTCCTCTGTAATTATATCACCTGTTGCACCCAAGCCCATGACATCGAAAATAGTGACATGTAGGGTGTGTTATGATACACAATGAATGCTAGAATCTTCTATTGTTGGAACATTCTATAGAAATGTCTTGTTGGAGCATCCTGTTAGAATATCTTGATTGGAATATCCCGTTGGAAAATCTTAATGGAACATCTTGTTATATTATGAAAACATGACAGGATTGAATCACATCACACACCAACATATTGTCTAGTTTCGATGTGATTCGAAACCTGCTTAAAAATTATTTCATAATTCGTGTGTAAACCAAATAAATACTACCAACTTAGAACAACACATGTATTACGTCACTGAGATTTTTAAAGATGTACACTTGACATGTACTTGGTACTTTCATACTCACTGGGTCTTGGGGTAAATCATATTAGTAGGAGTGCGGGAGCGACTGGAGTCATGCTCTTGTTTGCAGTGCCCCTTCCTGTTATTGTTGGACAACTGAGTCAATAAGTCAATAAGTTTGCCCATCCTGTTATTGTTGGGCTTGGCCTGGGTGAGAACCTCATGTTACGAGGTGGACTCCCGGTTGTTTACCGCACTCTCCAATAAGATTCACGACCTAAGATTGGCTAAACTATTAGAAAACTGTTAGTATAGCATTTATATCTTGCATGATGTCTTACTTCTCAGTTCTTGCTTTAGTTTACAGCTATACAGTAGTCCCTGCTGCATTAAAAGCTTCATTTTCATACGTATATAATTGTTTAATTCCAAAGTTCTAGAATTACTGTGATTTACCACAGACAAGCTAGAGGCTCTTCGTTTTTGTTGCATCGTTAGGTGCTGAGATTGAGACAGAGGAGACCCTAGTATTTGAGGACTCGGACTTTGCTGTAGGTCGTATACTCCTGATTTTGAGGTTGTAAGTACTTACACTTTCTTATATCATTTAATGAGAATTTTTATATGAGTATGTTGGTATATCTCTGCTCATAGTTTATATTATTTTCACTGGTAACTAGCAGGATCTGTATCACATGTGAAAAATAGCCACGTCCCGGAGAGCGGGACGTGTGTTTGCATTGAAAAGAGACAAACAGTTTACTTGCCAAAAGAAAAATGGAAAAGTCCCAGGTGGATCATCACATTTAGCATCATATCAAGACAATAGTGAGGAGTGTAGAGATGCATATCATCAATTGCTTTAGAGGTTATGTGATGTGTAGCTTCTGTCTTCTTTTACATCGACATGAGTAAGGACATGTAACCATATTATTGTCTTTCTTCTATAGCTTCTAGGACTTGTATCATTGATTCAAGAACATCGGATTAGTAATGCTCTTCAGTGATTATTATGCATTTCAGAGATTAGAATAAAGAAGATCGGTACATGGTGTTATCCAAAAGAATAATATCATGTGAACACTGAGATTGGCTTAGGAGCAATTCCGATACCACCATCCTTGCCACTAGTTGTTGTTTGGGATATCATTCACCATAGGGTTTGAAACTTTTGTTCACTAACTTAAATAATTTGGCTGCTTTAGAATGCGAGTCATGCCAGTTGGAAAATATCATCGTGACTTACCCACATAGAGTCAATACACTTGTTGATAGTCACTTTGAGATTATCTATTCACATGTTTGGGGTCCATGCCCGGTTAAGGCAAACCATGCTTTTCGTTAAATTATCACTTTTGTCAAAGTTTATTCTCGTATGACTTGATTGTATGTTAAATAATAAATCTAATGTTTTCTGTGTTTTAATATATTTTTCTTGACATTAAAACTTAAGTTGATTCTTTTGTCTGTATTTTGCACAGTGATAATGCACATGAATTTTTTGGTTCATTTACTATACACCAATTTTCATGGGCATGTGTATTGCAAAGTGATAATGCACATGAATTTTTTGGTTCATTTACCATACACCAATTTTCATGGGCATGTGTATTATCACCTTACAATAGAATGTGACTGGTGAGCATAAGAATAGACGCTTGTTAGATGTTGCTAGGGTATGTGTTATTCATAAGAGTGTTCTTTAAACCTTCTGGAGTGATGCTATTCTTACAGCATGTTATTTGAAAAATCACGTGCTTTTGTTTTTTATTTGATCGTTGTATCTCTTATAAGAAACATTTTTGACTGCGGAGCTTTTTTCCTTACCATCCACGATAATCAGGTGTCTTATTTGTACATGATAATGGTCATCTTCTTGATAATACTACTGAATTTGATCTTTGAGCTTTAAAATGTATTTACCTATGATATTCTAGCACTTAAAAGGTTAAAGTGCTTTTTCTTTAAACATAATAGTTTTTATTATTAGCAGATGTCACATTCTTTGAATCTCGGTCGTAATTTCATAATATAAATATCATGATGTATTATTAGAAGATTTTATACATTTCGTAGTTCCGTTTATAGAGTCCGTCTATAGAAACAGATTCTTTACCACCAACGAAAAATAGATGTTACCAAGGCTACTCCAAAAGATTAAAGGATCTGCATCCTAATTCACCAGGTATGCCTTTTACTTCAGCCGGTCTTACTCCTTCTCTTAAATGTCTTACACATGATGGGGAGTCATTTAATTTTGATTTTGATCGTTCTATTTGTAACAATTCAAGCATTTAAAAGATAGGTATGGTAACATTGAATGATAAGGCAGCCGTCACATATTAGTAAACTATACGTGACCAGAAATAAAGAAGTATCTCACTAGCAAGCATTCAGAACGTTAAACGTTAATATAATTATCCAAGGAAGTCAACAAGAAACTGTAGCAATAGACTAAGCATGATAAAAATCATCCTATAAGTTCTATCTTGTGTACTAGACTGTGATGTCTTATGCCAGTGATGTGACTCATATTGGAGAGCATGATATGTAACCTGAAGACCACATTAGACCACAGAAAACTATCCCAGGCCGAGTCCATCTGACACGACAGGACCCGGTCGTGAACGACTGGGTCGGTACACAAAACAGAAAGAGACTCGGGATCCATAAAAACAAAAAAGGAAAAGGGATCCTCTCAGTTAGAGGCCGAAAACATGGCTTCAATTGCTCATGCACTATCCAATATGAGTTACCGCAATCCCAATGCAAACCATGTGCTAATTATGGTGTTGGTAATACATTTCAAGTTTAGTGTCATGTCAAGCAATATTGTATTTGGTATTGTGATGGTTTCCCATATAAACTGTGAAAGGGATTCTAGAAGTGGCTCTTATGTGTTCAAAAATGTGGCACCCGATGTACCGTGACACTTTATCTCATGTAGCACTTAGTTTTCAATCTTGAACATGTATAATATCCAAAGTCTGTGATCCGTGTCTAATAACCAATGAATAGATATAATATCGGAAACATGCACCAGTGTATGATATTCAAGTAAATGATTCATGTTATACTATTCGTTGTAATCATGTCAAACATTTGGATCATGTCAACTGATATCAGCTAATAAACAGATTATATGTGAATGGTGTCTCCAGAGCTTTTCAATGTGATGTCATTCTGTAATAAGAACTATGTAAAAGACATTAAACTACTAACATGTGGTTATAGTTACAGTGTCAGTTGTGTCAAGTGCAATGTCAAGATACGATGACTAGATACTAGATACGGTGACTGTGACTGTTTGTTAATTGGCTAGTTCTCATGTTTCATGTTACCTTAAATTATGTAGTTAGGACTCTATGCATCAGTATATGTCCCCATTCATGTTCTCAAGAATTTACATATGATCTGTGCTCAATTATCACTATGAAGTCACAAAATCAATCTGTTTTGGTATCTTTTATGCACAGTCCTAATTACGTAATTTAATGATATCTTTCAATAGTTCCAATTGTATGCATGTCAAATAATCAAATTCATGTCCAAAGATAAATTCTTAACAAAGTAATTATAGTTAATAATTAAACTAAAATTTTAAATAATTTCAAGAGAAGAACATGTGATCATATTCATAATTTTCGGCACTTGACAGATTCTAACTGTTTTCTAGCCTGAAGGATTTTTATTTAGCCACAGTTAATTACAGCAATAGAAAATACCCACAGACCCAAATATTCAAGCCCAAAACCACAGCAAAGTACCAGGCTACATCCCATGTAAACACCGGCAACTGAGCCAAAGCCCAGGAAAACCTGAAACCCGCGAGAGAAAAAGGCAGTGGGGCTTAATTTCTCCAATTGATCGGCAGGGCCCAAAGCCCACTAAAAATAGTAAGTCAAGCAAACCCAGAAGCAGCCCACTTGTGCATAGTACTCTTGTATGTTTATAGGAGCGGCTGGGCTGAGAGGACACTTCTCTCATACTTATTCTCTCTCCCATCTCATCTCTTGTTTTCCCCCATTTTCGTTGCTTTCTTTTGCTAATTGTTTTTTAGTTTACATTATAGGGATTTAAACATTGACCTTCTAACTGATCTTAGACAATTGCCGATTAAGATAGCCTCTTAGCATTTTCTAATTATCTCGGGCAGGATGGTATATGGGTTGGAAACATCCTATAAAATTTAAACTTTTCAAAAACATTTATGTATGTTATAATCCTCTAACATATGTTAGAAGTTTGCTTTAATATATATTACAATGTTAAATGGTATATTTTTTTTGTATTTATTCAATATGAAAATTTAAATGTTTAATTATTAATTTTAAGTTTCAGAGTTAGTTTTGATCATAGTTTTAGGTTTCGGCCGAAACCGACCGGTATCGGCCGTTTCGGATCGGTTTCGGAGGGGACCGGTCCGAAACCACACGTTACTTCTCGGTTTCGGCCGTATCGGCCGTATCGGACCGGGTTTCGGCCGTATCGGCCGGGGTTTCGATCGTATCGGCCAGGGTTTCGGCCGTATTGGTCGATACCGGCCGAAACTTGTCTGATACCGACTGAAACTTAAAAAAATGAAAACAAGAAAGAGGAGGAGGAGGAAACATCACCAAAATCCAGAAAAGAAGAAGAAACAAAGAGATGGACGTACCTCATGGTCGACCGCCTCCCGTCGCATCCCCGAAGAAACCCGCCTCCTGCAATTTGAGGTCTTACATGGTAGCATATTCTAGCATTTAATTTAAATTTTGTTTGCACGGTGTAAGTGCAATTGTCCAACACATGCTAGCATTTATTAAGAAGTTTGAACTTTTGAGTGAGCTGGCCACTAAAGGCTTTCCATTTAATTACAAGCTTGACATTCAGCCACTAAAGGTTTTCCATTTATTTACAAAGTTATCATTTTCAGCCACCAAACCCTTCCATTTATTCAAAAACTTGCCATTCTCATTTATTTTCAATACTGTTAATAAAAAAATGTAATATATTTAGCATAATACTTTTAACAAAATGTGTAACTAGTAAAAAGGTATTTGTGCTAATATTTGATAATATTTGATAGTATTTAATAGAGTTTTAAGTATCTGAAACTACCGATACCGATGAAACGAAACTACCGTCCGAAACCACCGAAACGGACGATACCGATACCGAAACCTAAATTTTGGGAAGAGCGATACCGAGACCGAAACCGAGACCTAAAACCTTGGTTTTGATATCCCTAAGCATATTAAAATGTGTACCTTATGTTCTATTCGTATTGCTTAAATAAATATACTTGTATTAAGTTAGCTAACGAAAATTAAATGGACAGCTCGATTAGCACATTGGTGTTTCAACTTTCCAGTTTCAAGACTTGCTTTATATATTAGTTTATTCGGCATGGCTTAATTAATGGCCACATATATTCAAGAGTATTTTCAGCACGCTGCCATATTTCCGTGATTTGCAATTTTACTCTAGCCACATTCAAACCACACTGCACTGAGAGACAGAAGGGACCACCTCTTGAGTCCTTCGTAACCATCTCTATTGTCAATAGTGACAACTTTTAGAATCTGACATCTCCTGGTAATGCAATAACGTGGCAGAAATGCCAGACCCTAACCGGGCGGAGTATGTCACACCCAACAATATATGCTAATAGATTGTCTGGCATATAATAATTCATGCGGGATCAAAAGTTGATTGTAGCCAACATTTTTGAGGCAGGAGTAGCTGAAATAATCATTTATTGTTGAGCATGTGCGGGCGGCAGCAAGTTAGGATGGGTGACCTTCTGGGGTTCTTGTCCAGGGCATTATCAATTCCCAAGGACATGGCATCTGAACGAGTGTTTATTTCAGGACACCCTCTATACCTAGGGATTTTTACTATTCAAAAACATCTGATCAGCATCAGTTGTTGTTGATAAAAATAAACATTATTTTCATGTATATTTATTTTAGCTGATGTACATATAATGTAATTTGAACTTTGAAGACTGAAATGATCACGACCATGACTTACAAAAGGCATTCAGACTATGAGTGTATGAAAAAATATTTCTGCAGTGTGAAGCATTTACTGGTGCAAACAAAAGGTGAACTGTGGCATGCCCTGTGGACATCTCAGAAGTATGAAGAAGACTGCGTAATTGAAGTTGAAAGTTGCATTGCAGATAATGCCAATTTTCATAGGTTTTGTCCTCTGACTTGTGCTTTATATATTCACTTCCAAACAGTTGCTTAGATTACTTTGATTGAGAAGTCTTTGACAAACTGATTAGTGACTACATTTCATATAGGGTTATATGTAAGGGTGCATGTCACGCAGCAGATCGGACTTTGCGTATCCTTTCTGGGTTACGATTTTCTGAAGAAATAGATGGCAGCCTACTTATTGGAAAAATCCAAAAGGTGAAGTATTCATTATACAGGTAAGTATAGTTATTTTACTATTAAACATGTTGGACCTTTCTTAGAACCGAATTACAAAAGCATTTAATTTTTTGAATATTCTTAATTTTTACAGGATCCAACTCAGTGCTCCACTTACTTCAGATCATGTTGAAAATGATGCGAACAGGTTCTACCGTGAAGGATTTATCTTGTTTATTCTTTTGGATGATGGAAGTGTCGGATTTGGTGAGGTTCGTCCTTACGACCCATTATATTTATGTATAAACAATATATTTATGATCTGTTTTTGCGTGAGGAAGTAATGCTAACAGAACAATATTGGTTATAGATTAGACAGCTGAGATATCAAGTACTATTTTTTTACATTACTCTGGAAGTGCTATTTATTCTGGTCTAGAGTGAATGTACACTTGGAGACTAATGTTTCCATTCAATTTTCTATTTCATTCATAAAGATGCAGACAGGTCAAGGCAAACTGGGAACAACAGATGAGTTGTGCCGAAATATACAATCGTTTTCTAATCTCTAAAATTTCTTGCGAAGATTGATAGTAAAGCTTGATAGCTTCTGATGCTTTTAGTAGCTACGTTGTAGGAGTGTTCACATGTATTTTCTATGGACACGTGCTCTATGGGCACGCACACATTCGGGCACACACTAGTTATGCACATGTGCTTTGCACATGAAATACACACTGGTTATCCGCAGGTGCTATGCACATGAAATACACAATAGTAATATGCACATGAAATTTATAATTTTTCTGTTATATGTTTATATTTACCCCGCTTTATTTTTCAAACAGGCTATGAAAATAGTTCCTTTATTCACAAGGAATATATATTTTATAAAATGCCAATTTTCTATTGATGTATTCAATGGAGGCTTTTTATATTTGTAAAGCCCCACTCCCCCCGGGTGCCGCTACAATTGAAACATGAGTGTGCAGATCCCGCATGTGCCAGTGAAGTCAATGTGGAGCAGTGTAGAAAGTAAGGAGATACTCTAAAGTAAGCATGTAACAACAGTAAAACGGGTAACGCAGTACTAAACAGGAAAGAGACAAGTAAAAGCTACACTACTGTTGCAACGTAAATAGAACATGTACTTGCCGCTAGGCCAAGACTCGACAGTCCTGAACTGGAAGTCTAACTCCTCATGATCTTGTGTGTTGTACCTAGTGACAGCAGAAGTCGCACCACGCTCAATAGAGTAGACAATATCGAAACAAGAGACAAGAAGAGTAAGGGTGCACAAAAAGGAAATAGGACAACCACAGATATGATAGCACTGAACAAAGAAGTAATATGCCACGATAATTACAAAAACCCACATGACAGACAAGTAAGGAGGTACAAAAGGCGGTAGGACATCAGTTAAAAGGTACGGAAGAGAAACATGTTATGATAATTAAAATGAGCACAAACTACTATAAAGATGGTACTTTGATGGGATCATTACGTATCAGTGGAGGAGACGCAAGGCGATTGGAGCGGGATCAGCGTAGCAAAATTAGTCGGCGTGCATTTTGGGAAGGTTTTGGTCTGATTTAGTAATTTTTATTTTTGGAAGATTTTGGGGTGATTTAGTAATTTTCATTTTTGGAAGGTTTTGGGCTGATTTAATAATTTTCATTTATATGACCAAATCTGCTTCTATATATGTTTAGGGCAGCCGTCATTTGTTGGTATGCTGATTTTGAGTGATAAACCCTAGTTTTAGAGTGGTAGTTTATAGATCTAGTGAGTTGAGTAGTTTGTCGTAGATCTATTGTGGAGAGCCAGCTCCCTCTCGAAAGGGGTTGTTTATCTTGTGATCCTCTTTGATTTCTATAAAAATTCCCAAATTTCAGCCCTAAATCCTATCAAATTGGTATCAGAGCGAAGATCTGATATGGTGGCTACGAGAGCGAGTTCCAAGATGGAAGATCTAGAGGTGGGGGAGATCGATGCCCTAAAGGAGAAGGTTGACGCCAGGGATATGAAGGTTGATGCCATGGATAAGAAGATCGACTCCGTCAAGGGGGAGGTCTCCGCTCTAGCGGCAATGATGAAGACGTGGATGGAGAACCAAGGCAACCTGTGTCAAGAAGATGAGTCTAAAAATGGTAACTTTGGTACCCATACTTCAGACCCAGGGCCAAATGAATCATCTTTGGACAAGGGGAAGAGCAAGCTCGTGATCTTGGACGAGGAGACGACCGTGGAAGACGGCGAATATCGCGAGGGAGCAGCTCCGGACAGAGAAATGGGCCAGGAGAAGGCCATCGGCACCCTAACCCTTATTGGGGGCCGGCGGCCCCTCTGTCCCTTTTGTGCAGCCCCAGTGACAACCATGGGGGCCGTGCGGACCCCCAGGTGATTCCTGCGGGCCGTGTGACCCCCAGGGCATATGAGGGCAGCCGCGTGGCTTCCCAGGTGACTCCTGGGGGGGGCGCAGCAAACCCCCGGGCATGTGGTGGAGGCTGCCACAGCCCCCAGGAGCTGGTTTGGGTCCACAGCGACCCCCTGAGCATGGTTCAGGTGTTCGTCGCGGTCCGACGCATTCCCATTTTTTGATCGAGCACCATGAAGGTCATCATTAACCATGGGCGCTGGTGAACCATTCAGGAAGGAGGGGCCTCCAGCGGGAGCCCGACAACAAGGAGGAGGTCATGGAGATCCGTGGGGTAACCCCTGGGAACACCAAGATCCAGTTGTGGACAAGGGAGGTTGGGAGAATGGCAGCATAGGAGGAGGATTGTTTGATGAAGGAAGGGCCCAATGTAATGCACAGCACCAGTTCCACTTTGGTCTGCCAAGAGGGAGGTCGGATCAGGGAAACTTTGGATTGGAGAACAGTGTCAGGAAGTTGAAGATGCATGTTTTCGAAGGAGAGGACCGATACGCTTGGATTTACAGGGCAAAGAGGTATTTCCAAGTGAATGTGTTGTCTGATCCTGAGAAGTTGCAGGCGGCAGGACTTTGTTTGGAGGGGAAGGCCATTGCATGGTACCAATGGAGACAGCAATGACGGCAGATCAGATCTTGGGAGGAGTTCAAGGAGTGCTTACTGGACCGTTTTCGAGATACCTATGGACATGACTTGTACGAGCAGCTCTTGGCTCTGCAGTAGGAGGGTGCCGTGAAGGAATATATAGAGCGATTTGAGGCGCTCTGTGGCCAGGTGAGGGGGATTCCAGAGTCAGCTTTGATGGGAAGCTTCATAAAAAGGCTTAAGTCCGACATTCGTGCTGAGCTACGCATGCAGCGGCCGAGGGGGTTGATGGATGTTATAGAGTTGGCGCAGATGGCGAAGGATAAGAACACGGGTGAGCGGCGTGCGAAGGGAGGTTGGAGCAGGGCGACTTTTCGCAGCACAGGCCAGGCAGTGGGCAGAAGCCAGTAGTAGTACGAGGATAGACTGGGGAAATCAGACGAGCAAGGAGAAGAGTAGTGTCGCACAACCTAGTGGGCCATTTCGGAGGTTAACAGAGACAGAGTGGACGAATAAGAAGGCGAAGGGGTTGTGTTTCAAATGTGACGAGAAGTACGGCCCGGGATATAGATGTCGGGAGCGTACCCTACAGGTACTCTTGGTACATGAGGAGATCGGAGAGGCAGAGATTGAGGAGGGTGTTGAGTAGCCTTTGGAGGAGACAGAGTTGGAGCAAGAGCACACACATTTGGATTGGATGTAGCAGAGGTGTCACTCAACTCCGTAGAGGGGTTCACACCGAACCATACTATGAAGTTGATCGGAGAGATAACAGAACAGGAGGTGACGGTGTTGATTGATAGTGGGGTCACCCACAAATTTTATTTCCAACAGAGTTGAGGAGCAGCACGGGCTGGAGTTGGTGGACACGGGTAGTTTTGGGGTGATAATGGGTACCGGCCAAATGGAGCGTGGGAGGGAGTATGCAAGTACGTGGTGCTGACCCTCCAAAGGATCAGAATTATAGAGGACTTTTTACCACTGGATCTGGGTAGCACAAACGTTATTTTGGAGATGAGATGGCTGTAGAGTTTGGGGGAGACCAGGACAAACTGGAAGTTGCTCTAGATCGAGTACCAGGAGGGGGCAAGTTGGTGATGCTTCAGGGGGATCCAGGCTTGTGCCATTCACGGGTTTTCCTGAAGGTGATGGCTAGAACCTTGCAGGTGGAGGGTGGAAGTTTCTTGGTAGGGCTGCAAGGTTTAGCAGTGGAGATAGCGGGCCAGGAGATGGACATACCGAAAGAGATACGATAGGTGCTGGACCAGTTTGGGGAGGTTTTTCAGGAACATCGTGGACTTCTACCCCCACGAGACCATGCACATTTTATATTGCTCAAGGAGGATGTTGCGTCGATCAGTGTGAGGCCTTATCGGCTGATGTTACCCAGATTTAGCAATTCATCCCGTATTTCATGTTTTCCAATTGAGGCGTGCCATCGGAGACCATACGATGTCTCCCTCGCTACCACCAACGCTGAAAGCTGACATGGAGGTGCTTTTGGAGCCATCGGAGGTGATAGGAGTTCGTCAGGGGCATGCAGGGGAGCGCGAGGTTCTGATTAGGTGGTCGGACCTACCAGACCATGGGACGACATAGGAGCCCTTAATGTCATTAAGCAGAGATTTCCGGATTTCCACCTTGAGGACAAGGTAGTTCTTTTGGAGGAGTAATGATGAGATCATTACGTATCAGCGGAGGAGACACAAGGCGATTGGAGCGGGATCAACGGAGTAAATTTAGTTGCCATGCATTTTGGGAAG
Organism: Scilla litardierei; assembly: GCA_030789695.1. Lineage (NCBI taxonomy): Eukaryota > Viridiplantae > Streptophyta > Magnoliopsida > Asparagales > Asparagaceae > Scilla > Scilla litardierei. The sequence continues at coordinate 70,695 of JAULAV010000057.1, read as the reverse complement.
GTTTTGGGCTGGTTTAGATATTTTCATTTTGGGAAGGTTTTGGGCTGGTTTAGTTATTTTCATTTTTGGAAGGTTTTGGGCTGATTTAGTTATTTTCGTTTTGGAAAGGGTTTGGGCTGATTTAGTAATTTTCATGTATATGACCAGATCTGCTCTTATATATGTTTAGGGTAGCTGTCATTTGTTGGTATGCTGATTTTGAGTTATAAACCCTCGTTTTGGAGTGTTAGTTCATAGATATAGTGAGTTTAGTAGTTATTTGCTGTAGATCTATTGTAGAGAGTCGGCTCCCTCTCAAAAGGGGTCGTTTATCTTGTATTCCTCTTTGATTTCAATAAAAATTCCCAAATTTCAGCCCTAAATCCTATCATACTCACCAAAGTGAACCAATCTTCGACTGTGACTTATGAGAGAGAGTACGGTGTGCAAACGTGAACTGTGAAAGGGCTCTGGATGCCCCCATCAGATATACTAATATATGAGTGGATCCACGATCCCTTTGATGGGTAAACTGATACATGAGTGCATCCAGCCACCAAAACTGTACTGAAGCATGGCATAAGTTGCTCCCGCACTCCCATAATCATAAGTTTTTCCAACCCTATTGGATCAAGTAGAAATAACAAATTATTAGTTTAGTGTCGTGAGGTTGTTTAATATTATGTAAACTACGTAATCAAGGGGGATCCACTGACGTACATATAGTAGTAACCTGCCATGTCATGATAATCCACATCAAACCCTGCCAATCAGTATAAGTGCCATCTCAAGTAACATTCCTTGCATTACGCAATTTATCACAATATTAAATTAGCATGGTACTAGCAAGCTCAAGAGACAACATGATAATGAAACCGTCATGAAGATAAATGTGGATGTTTCTCATGGCATGATATTCCAACCTGAACGGATATAAACACACAACTGTTCCATGAAAATTGCTTGATAAGGAAAGCCCGAAAGTCAAACTCAAGATGGCGCTAGGCCAAAGGGATCAGATCCCAAGTACACCACATTGAAACCCAAAACAACACGGAAGGAAACCAGCCGAGTCTAACCATGATCTAGGAAACCAAGACAACACGTAAGAGAAACTTCAAACCTAACAATAAGTAAAGAACCCAGAACAATAAGTAACCAAGCCAGCCACAACCTACATGCGAGGGAAGCTAGCCGTAACCCAACAAGCAAGGTGGCTAACCAGACTCATCAACAACCCAGAACCACAAAACAGCAACAAGAAATTCAGCCGATCCCAACAAGCAATAGAAAGCCAACCACAACTCAACAACCAGTATGGAGCCCAAATTCGCAAGTAAGGGAAACCAACGAACCTCATAACAGCAAGGAATCCCCAACATGTAAACAAGGGAAGTCAACATACCTCAACCAACCAGGCGAGCCCGACCCGCAAGCCGAAGAAGCCACCGCACCTAGCACAACAAGCAAGAGACAACCAAACCCAACAACGAGCAAGAGAAACCTAACCCGCGAGCAAATGCCCAAATCCCAACATAAACAAAGAAATTGAAATTGGAGTATCGGGGTTAGAGTCTACCTGAAGTCGAAGCCGAAGAACCCAGATAACGTCCGAACAACAGCAGACAAGCCAGCCGCAACCATCAGCAACAAGGGAGCCCAAGGCGGTAAGTAGAAGATCCATTGAACCCTAAAACAGCAAGAAAGACCAAAACCTACAAGCAAAGAAGTCAGCCAAACCCATCTCAAGCAAGGAAATCTCAGACCACTAGCAAGGGGACGTGTCAAACCACAACGACAACTCAGAATAACGTTCAAAACCCTCAGCCGAACCCAACAAGAGCAGGAAACAGCACCGTCAACAAGGAGCCACAACTCGCAACCAAGAGGAGAGCCGCAACACCCTAAATCAGTGAGAAAGGGATAACCGCAACCAAGGAACCACCGAGCTCCCAAATCAACAAGCAAAGGGGCAAACTGCAGCAAGAGGAAGCTGCCATACTCAATTAGCGAGCAAGAGGACAGATCGCAAGCAATAGGAAGGGGCCGAACTCCAAAACAGCGAGGAGGGGAGCCACCGAGCCTCGACAGCGAGCAGAGGGAGAGACTGAAGGCAAGAGGAGCCACCGAGCCTCGACAATGAGCAAAAGAGGGGGCTGTCACACTCAAATCGGCGAGGAAAGGAGAGGACGAGGTCACGTCGAAGGAGAGGAGGCATCAAAAGCCCCTAGGACTCCTGTCGTTGCGACGTGAGAGAGAGAGAGAGAGAAAGAGACAGGGCACTGGAATGGCGTCGGCAGTTGCCGCTCGTACAAAGGACGCGTCGAAAGAGAGCCCTCGGGGCTCGCTACGGGATCGAGGGGAGAAATAAGCCCCTCGCGGGCTTGGGCTTCCGTTGCGGGCTGAGAAAAAGAAAAGATAGAGGGGGAACGGGCCGGGCCGTTACAATATTAGTTTATTTCGTATGTTACAACTCTACAAAGAATATAAAGAAGTTAGGAAGGTAACACTAAGAAAATTATAAGAACATATGTTTGTATATGCAAAAGATACTAAAGTGGAGGTGTAACAAAATTCTATAGAATGGACACAGTAAAATTATTTTTTCAAGAAAAAAGCATATATCACGTTTTTATTGAGAGTAGTCTATATACAGGTACAAATAGAAGTTGAATTGTAAGTTGTTTGCCTGCTTGGAAGTTTTACCATTATGGTGGAGTGACACTTGTGGAAATAATATTTTCATTTGGTGAATGCTTTAAAATGTAACATTAAATTATGAGCATAAATTTAGGATAAATTTTGAAGTTTAACACATTACATTATAAATTATAAGGCCACATTAAATGGGTGGTATACATATGCAGAATATAATTTCTTTTTAAAGTAATTATGCTCACAAATTTGAGCCGTTAAACTGCAAAACTTAAAGTTCTTGTTTAGCAAATGAATACCTTTAAAATTAGATTTACATTAGAAAAGAAAATTCTTTTATAACTTTGCAGCATATTTAAGCTTTTAATAAAATACATATAGTTATGGAACTTTATGTAAAGTTTCATCTAACTTCTAGATGAGTAGCATGCCTGTGGGCCCACATGAAAACGAGTCCCGTAGGTTTTGTTGGTCAAGTTTGATGTATAAAATATATTATGTTATGGGCTCTTACGTAGAAGTTTTCTCCCCAGCTTGCATGTACCACTCAAAGAGACAACATGACCCACCAATGCCAGGTCATTCAATAATGGTAGTAAGTGGCAAGTTTCCCAAGTACGGGAAATTAAAAGATAGAGATTTTTTTACTATTGTTAGTTACGGGGCTACATGTGGCTTCGCTGCTTGTAACGTCACGTATCCAGGTGCCGTCACATTTATACAGTTACATGCAGGTCATGTAGATGCCAGTAAAAACAAGAAGAATAAAGCAGAAAATAAAGATACTCATTTCATTACTCGCATATCATGATTACAGAATTTTAGTACATTGAAACAAAAGTACCACTCACTGACTCACTCTAAGGTTAAAACAAAATATATGGAAAGGAAACACCAAGTACACTCACACTTAGTCAGTGATCAAGACCCAGTGTCAAGAATCGGAAACTCCGACTCCTCGTGCTCAGACGCCTCCGTATAACTCTGTGTCACCTAATGGGACAACAGAAGTCGTACCACAGATTAAAAGAATAGACAATATCTAATTAAACGACAGAAATAATAACGATGCACAATAAGGGGATATGATAGCAACAGTTATAATAGCACGGTACAAAAATGTAACATAGTATGATCATTTAATACTCTCAAACTACTATAAGGTAGTACTTGCTAATGTGAACCAATTCTAGGTCGTGACTTATAACGGAGAGTGCGATGTGCAATTCGAAGACCATCTTCGAACGCGAGGTGCTATCCCAAGCCGAATATCAAGAACTCATGATCCATAGGCGGACATCCTCTCAGATACTGCCCGAAAGCTGGCTCCAATCGCTCGTGCACTCTCTCAATCATAAGTTTTCCCAAACCCGCAGCGAGTCATGTTAAGTAATTAGTTAACAGATTAGTGTCGTGTAATATGCATGTCATATAGCCTGAGTTTATTATTATTTAAAACACGTAGCCAAGGGGTCTGCTGTCAATAAATCGAATTTGTATACATGTAATAGGTACCAGACATGTAATGAGCCAATTCTCAATTCTACTGGTCATTCATTATCAGTGATATCACAAGTAACATCTCATGGACTACGCAATTTAACATATTATTAAACTTTCCGCATGCATAAAAACTTCTCAAAAGAAATATTCCATATTGACTATCAGTTTAAGCTAAACATGTGATAACAGGAAATAGATGCACAACTAGACAATAGATGCAATAATACTTTTTTAAAAGGGGAACGGAAATCTGAATTTTTTGGTAATTCTGAAAATTCCAATTAGAGGGATCAGATTTGGGGTTTTCATCATATGGTGGGGGGAACCCGAGCCTGCAGTAAAATCCACGGGGTTTTTAGCAAGGAAACAGGGCTAACGACCAAGATAGCGGCGGAATAGAGCCCAGATCCCAAGTAATCCACACTAAACCCCAAAATAGCAAGCAAGGAAACCAGCCGAACCAATCAACAAGCAGAAAGAACCAGCCGATCCCAAACAGCATGGAAGCCAACCGAACCCCAAAATAGCAAGCAAGTGACAGGCCAAACCCTAACGTAGCCCAACGCCGAGACCCCGGACCCCACAACAAGCAGGCGATGGAACCTACCCCACAAAATAATCGAAGGGAATCAAGCCCTAACTCATTTCCCAAATCATCCTCTCCCGTAGTCGTAAAAATCCAATTTTTTCGCACAAATACCAACAATTTCATCTCAGATCTATATAAGTTCAAAAACGTGAAATTAACTGAAGTGTAGGGGGGATAGAGTCTACCGAAATCGACAAGGCGTAAGAAAATCATAGAAAACCGAAAGCCCCAATCAAGATCCGCAAATTTCCCGAATAAAAGAACTTCACGAGCCGAAGAAATCAAACCGAAAGGTCCAAAAAATTGGAAAGAACTTGTTGTTTTCATGAAGCATGAAGAAGGTGAAAAGGAAGAGACTTGTAGATATCGAAGCATCCCCACAAAGAAAAGGCGTTGTGCGAGCTGCACGGTCGAAACCAGGGGACATGACAGCTTCGAAGAGGCCCAATAGGGCTTCGCGTCCGTCGTAGGAGAGGAGAGGGGCGAGAGATCATGTTGTACGACATGAGAGGGGCGAGCAGCGACATGAGAGGGGCGAGAGATCATGTTGCATCGTCGAAAGTCCTAGCGGGCTTGAGTTGCTGCGAGAGAGAGAGAGAGAGAGCAACGATCGCGATCGGAGAAGCCAAGTGAGTGGGCTCGATTGCGTGGAAATGAGAGGGGGAGAAAATAAGGGGCCCGCATGGGCTTGCTAAGTGGGCCAAGAAAGAAAGAAACAGAAAAGGGAAAAGAAAGGGGAGAAAAATAAGGCACATTACACTGCTTGAAGCATTGAAAAGAACACAGTTGATCCCTAAAAAGAACGTGGATTATTTTCGTAATTTCCATGCAATATAAGTTGCATCTAATAAGTTTCCCACCTTAATTAGTGTTGCCCTTATGATTTCAGGAAGTTTAATGATAAAATAATGTCTCCTATAGTCGAACGATTTGCACCCCATGTGATGACTTTTTATTACTATGGGTCTGTGTGTAGATGTTGTTTAAGATCCATTTGAGTGGATCACACATGCATATCCAACCCATTTAAATTTAAAATTGGGCAACCTAATTAAGAAATCTATTCCATTTAATGTGATTTAAATGTTTAAACTATCCCCAAATAAAATTTTAAATGATTTGAATTTGTCATACGTACAAAATGTGGCTGCAAAATTGATGTTTCAGTGTTGTCATAAAATTGATCAATTTGGTACCACTTAATGCATGAGTATAATAAATCTAAATCATTTGAAATTTTATTTGTAAATAATTTAATCGTGTTAGAGATCTAACAGAACATATTTCATATTTGGTTATCTAATTTTACATCTAACAGAACAGATTTCATATTTAGTTATCTAATTTTAAATTTAAATTAAGCAGGTTAAATATGCATATTTGGTCCACTCGAATGGATCCTAATCAACATGTGTGTGTGTGTATATGTATATGAGAAAAATAGGTGTCAGCTAGCTAATGAAGTAATTTTCTCTTTGGATAGCGTCAAAATCCCATCTCCCTATTTTTCCGATAATCGGATCTATTAATTTTGATATTCATGTTCTAAAACTTCAATCCACCAATTTCAAGGGAATCTAAATGAATCTAAGTGGTTTTGCTTATTCATCCACTCATCGCAGATTTAACGGTTTTATAGTAATGGAACTTTTTGCAGTGGCTGGATCTACAATCAAAACCCTTTGGGTTTATTTGAAATGATTTGGGATTTTAGAATATGAAGATTAAAATGAACAGAACTGGTATTTGAAAAAATAACGGGAAGTTGGGTTTATGCCGCTAGCCGAGGAAATTTCCTCCTTGGCTAGCTGATAATCATATTCATACACACACAATTGAGGGATGTTTTTGAATGGGGTTGCTATGACAAAAGGATGAGTAGAAGGACGGTTGAGATTTACTCTTAAGGAATCAATGGATATGATAAGCGTTTGTCAAAATTTTGGAGGAAACCCCCTAAAATTTTAGAGAAACTTTTGGGAGGAAATCCTAAAATTTTGGAGGAAACTGAATATGGAAGGAATTACATTTGAGTCAACTAAAAGTTTTAATTTTGAGGAAACTAAATCTGGAGGGAATTAATTTTTGGGTTAACCAAAATTTTTGTTAAACTAAATTATCTAGGGAAAACTAAATTTTAATTTAAAATTTTGAAGGAAATCAAATCTAAAGAAACTAAACTTTTTGAGGGGAACTAATTTCTTTGGGGGAACTAAAGTTTAGTCTGAATGTGGTTAAAACTTTTTGTTGCGGGGAATATTTTGAATGTGGCTGCAAATTTTTTTGCGGGGAGATTTTGTATTGGTTGAAATTTTTCGAGGGAATATTTTGAATGCCCCGTAAGCAATGGTCACGGGTTATGACTAGTGTGTGTGTAAAGGTAGGATTGATGTTATTCAACAGTAACCCTATACATAGACCCATAGTCATTTAGAATTGCATATTAATGGCAAAGAAGGGAGCGGTCATTTGTTGTGACCCTCAACTATCATTCACAAGCTTATCTAGTGATTACCAAGAGAGAGACAAAATTACCGACTCCCCAGTTAGTTAGAACCACTAAATGCTCAAATCTAATGATCTTCCCAGTAGAGTCTGTCATGATTACTAGCACATCATTATATAAAGCATTGAACACCAGAATTTTGTGTCGTGCTTTGTTTTTGAATATCCTTAGGTTTAGCTCCCCCAAGATGTGCCAAATTCTAGAAAATAGCACCACACACCCCAAAGCACCTACTTTCGTTCCGATTTTGAATTTTGCCTAGAACAAATCGGCTTCTACTTGCAGGAAACCAATTGTAGTTGATGGTAAACCAAGTTTTAACATGCACAATGTCCATAGATAAGTAGTGAAATGACTAGTAAAAATAAGTGTTCACATGATTAAATTTCATTTTTGCAAAGGATGCAAGCCGTACTCAATCGAGACACTATCAGTTAAAATTTCTCATTGGTCAATAGCCAATCATGCAGAACTCTCAAACATTCAAGATGTCATCTTTAGGCTGCAACCTGTCAACCAGACAATGTTATAATAGCAAACCTGGTAATGAGGGTGGACAACTACCCAACAAGATGAAAAAAGAAAAACATGCTCCCAGACCATAGCCAACTGTCTAAACTACCATTGATAGGTTGTTCCAATAATGGCCATATAGGCTCGAAAGTAGGGTAAGGTATGTACCACTAACTACAGCAAATAGCCTAAGAAACAGTGCAACGATTACAGTAAATACAATCTGCAATAGTATCATCATACAGCTTGATGGTAACTATTGGAATCAGAGAGAGAATTTGGAAAGAATGAATTTGGAAAGGTTTCGGTGTACGTGGACTAATACGCAAAGTTCTTTTGAGACAATCAATTCACACTGTATGTTTTACATGTAGAAACTAAAGATCTAGACATGCGTTCTAGCCAAAAACACAGATCTAGATATATAACATGCGGAACCTTAAATCATTACATACTCTGATTTAGCAGAAGCGTACCTGAGTCCATCGCTAATAATCTGAAAGAGATCCTGACGATAACGCAACGGACGATCTTCCAGAATAGCACGAATCAACCGTTGGAGAATCCCTTTAGCCTTCTCCCGGTTTCTCTCCTAGCGACGGGACGTAGAAAAGACGGCTCAACTTTGTTTGTGTATTCCGGGGACCATGACCGCTAATATTTATAGGCTAGCCTACATAGCCCTAGGGTTTCCAACTCGGCCCATCGACGAGTTGAAGCCCAATAGTCTCTACGCATTAAGGCCCCATAACATGTTTAACTCATTTAGCCCATTTAATTAATTAAAACCAGATCACTAATATATTGGGCTTAATATGACAGCGTAGCACTTATATAATTATTTACTGCATATTAGCCCAACGTTGGATTAAGATCCAACTTAGTTGGATAAGTTCCAACATTACATTTGGTGCATTTCTGCTTTTATCCTATTCTATTTTCATTGTTAAACAGCAAGACCAGCTATAACATGAAAAACAATCACGACACCCGATAGTGGGGCGTGACAAGTTTACTGCTATAATATCCCTCATGAAGAGAATACATTGAGCCCCAGTATGGCTTGATTTTCAACATATGCTAGTATATTAATACAAGATGCATACAATAAAAAATTAAATAAAATATCACAAAATATTTCATTTGTACAGTACACCAATTATAAAGTTGTAGTCATGAATATCATTTGTTTGCATTCATCCTATTTTACATTAAAATTATGATTTCTTTTAAGAACATAAATTTACGTGTTCTATACAAAGTACAAACAATGAAAACTTACCATATAAAAAAGTGTTATAATTTCCCAAATAAATATGAAGTGTCAGTATAGCAAAAGTGAAATATGCATAACCCACCAAAAATCTTCATATTACAAATAAATTTGTAAAATCACCTTGTGCTGTCTATCATAAAGTATATGCCCATCATATGACACAATATAGAAAATTGCATACCAAAAAGCACGAATCCATTAGTTTGTATCCCAACAAATAATTCTTGAGACTTCAAAGCTCATTACTCATCAATGAGGTCACCTATGACAATTATGTAAAGAAATATATCGCTAAGAACTATCAAAATCAAGTGTTCTATTTGATTGAAGACGAATCAAATCCAAATTGTCCAAACTGATAGAAATCATTCTAAACTGAATCTATATAGCTCTTAAATAATTTGTTATATATTTTAAATTTTTCCATAAAGAAATTCCATTAAGAAAGAATTGGAGCATATTTCGATTCGATAAAGATCTGGATAAATCCAAATTTAAATTCTTTAATTCATGAAGTGAAATAGAATTTAAAGTATTTTACTTTCCATCTCTTTATCAATCAAATATCAATATATGATTTGAAAAGAAGGACAGAAATTTTGAAAATCATAGATTCTCATATTTGATTTAGAAGATCCTTTTTCTCTCGTCCTCTTGCTTTTCCATTTTCCAAACCCTAGTTCCTTTTTTTCCTCTCTTATTTCTTTTCAAGCTTCCTCTTTTCAGTTTTCTTTTCATTTTGGAAGCAACTTGGGGTGCTTTGTTATATAATATGTAGATGATAATATTATGTAGTTGAGAACCTCTTCCAAACAAAGTCCTCGGTTCGCTTCTTCCCTCTTGCTAAAGGATTGCAAGTAATCCTCATTAATCTTACATGGTTTTAGCTCATGCCAAATTATCCATATCCTTGTGCATGTTCTTTCTAAACTTGGCAAAATATTCTCTGCCTCTTCCACGTCAACCCTTCACAAAAAAATATTTACTTTTCTCCTTACTCCTAAGGTTTTGGCTTTCCTTCCTTTGTTCCTGTCTATTGTCAGAAAGTAAAAGTGGCATATGTTCATTGTCAAAGAGTTGTCAAATCCTCAAAAGTGGCATATGTTCATTGTCGAAGAGCTATCAAATCCTCAATTACATTGTTGGCTAATGGTTATCAAAAACATGAATTGATATATACACCGTGTTTTAAGGAGTTGAATATGCAGAAAGCTGAACACATTCTTCTAAGTCACGAATGTACACAACATTGATAACGTAATATGGCTTGTGGATTGCTGATGGACCTGTGATTTCTGATAATGTAAAAATACTGCAGCATAATTTCTAGTCAGCATTTTCAATAACTGCATTTAAGTTTATCTGCTTTCAGTCTGCTCTTAGATTAAATTTAAATAATAATAATAATGAATGTGTGATTTTGTCTGTTGATTACATCATGAATTACCAAACAGATCGCTCCAATTGAAATTCACAGAGAGGATTTGTCAGATGCTGAAGAACAACTACGGTTTTTGCTTCATGTAATGGAAGGACTTGAATTAAGTAATTTTCTACCTTTGATGGATGGCTCGTTCTCTAACTGGATATGGAGAAGCTTAGGAATTCCAGTGGGTAATCTGATACCATTTTCTATACAGTAGATCCCTAAATTCTTATAACTTGCACTGCATTGATGACTTAAAGAAGCTGATTTTTTGTTTATTTGCAGCCTAGCTCTATCTTTCCAAGTGTAAGGTGCGGCTTGGAGATGGCCTTACTTAATGCTCTAGCAGCTAAACATGATTTAAGTTTGTCAGATCTAATCGCCGGACCTAGTACTTTCTCTCGAGATAGTGAAGCAATCTATGATGATACAATTGTGAGAAGATCGGCAGGAATCCCAATATGTGCCCTTGTAGATTGTAATGGAAGTCCAAAAGAGGTTGCTTATGTTGTGTCTCAACTAGTTAATGAAGGTTTCACAACAATAAAAATTAAGGTAAGAAATGCATTCTGGTTGTTCCATAAGTTACTCTTTTAATGTGGTCAATCGTGTCTTTGAGCTAATTGTGGTAGAGGAAAACATTATTATAAGTGCATATGCACATATTTTAACTTTTTGGTTTCTATTCTTATGTCAGATCACCATTGCTTCAGTGCTGACACCTGGATGTAAAATTTTTAACTTACACCTACAGGTGGCACGCAGGAAAAGCCCCAAAGAGGATGCTTCTGTCATACAAGAAATTAGACGAACAGTTGGACACCATATCAACATACGCGCTGATGCAAATCGAAAATGGACATATGAACAGGCAGTTCAGTTTGCTTTGTCTTTGAAAAATTGTAACCTACAATACATTGAGGTATCTCTTGTTAGCAATGATTATGTTTGAATTCCTTTTTTTTTGGGAAAATTTCTTGGTCAAGTTATAAATGCACATTATCTGGCCCCTGCGTATAAGAAAATGAACAGAAAATAGGGCTTACTCAATCAACTAAATATTGTCTGCAGGAGGAGAGAAAAATGTTGTAATGGTTTTTGGATTTATAACACTACAATACGTGTGTTGATAATTGTATACGTTATCTGAATGCAAGTACTAATTTTCATTTGTCTATGTATGCAATGTTCTAGGAACCTGTGTGCCTCGAAGATGATATTGTCAGGTTTTGTGAAGAAACTGGCTTAGCCATAGCATTAGATGAGACTATAGACAATCTCAAAGGGGATGCCGTTGATAAGCTCAATAAGTTTGTGCATCCAGGAATAGTTGCTGTTGTAAGTGATTCTGTAAGAGCATCCAAATGAGGATTCTTGTGTAAGCCTCCAATTGTATAATCTGCCTTTGATCTTTCTCTGCAGGTTATTAAGCCAAGCGTGGTTGGAGGATTTGAAAATGTTTCACTCATTGCCAGATGGTCTCAGATGCATGGAAAGATAGTTATTATCAGTAGTGCATTTGAAAGTAGTCTAAGCCTGTCAGCATACATACATTTGGCACATTACCTTGAACAACAAAATGCGGCAATTTGCAAAATGCTAAATAGAGAGCTCCCCCCGTATGCTGCTCATGGTCTGGGTACATATAGATGGTTAAAGGAAGATGTAACTACGGGTGTTCTCAGGATTTGTGTTCCTCCACATGGTGATACCATGGAGGCTGCTATAAAAGATGCTGATATTTTCCTTCGTGATTTCAATATCAACAACAGAATAACCCAAATGACTTACACTGGAGAACAAGTCAGGTCTTACCAATTGACAGTTGATGGTGATGAGTTATTTCATTCATTCAAGTTGCTAGAGACTGGAAATGAAACAGATGTAAGCTGTCCTCTTCTATTGGCCTGATCAATAATTTTAAGTTAGCTTTTGCATGGTTGAAATGTGTTTTATTTGATTGATCAATTCTTAGCTTCTTGTTGGTTTCTTTAATCTTTGCTTTCTCCCTACAATTTCTTGCAAAAGTGAAGGCAAACAATTTATATGCCCATTTAAGGGCGTGGTGCATGCTGCCTGAGAATTGCCCCAACTGTAGTATCTGTATCACACGTAATTGCTGAGTTCTTTATTCAGCTTCTTACCCACCATGAAAGCGCACTCTGCCAAATGGTTACTAATTTCTTTCGCGTCAAGGATGTTTCGTTCAGCTACTTCTTTTCTTATTTTTATTTTGTTGTGGTGAACCTGTTTTCCAATAAATCCATAACTTATCATCTGTTTTCTATGTGTATATCTGAATGTACATCCTTAAGAGACTGATAGACCCTTCGGGTCTAGATCCGCCGCACCCATGGGCCCAAGCCCATAAGCCGCCGGCCCTAGCTTGTGCGCGCGTGCCTCCCTTGCCAAGAAACCCTAGTTTTTATTATAAATAGAAGGCTAGCCGTCGTTTGGTCTTTATGCTTGATTATTGAGATTTCTCTCGAGCGTCTTTAGGTTAGATCTAGATTAAACGAGTGTGGACGTCCTCTTTGTCATCTTGGGAGGAGAATACCACTCTTTGGCATTCAATTATCTTGTTCTTGCTACCAAATTCTCTATAAAAATCGTGCTTTTTTGTTAGATCCTAACAATTTGGTATCAGAGCACGTGACGATCCATGGCGGCGCCGACAAGGAGATCGAAGGATAAATTCGACACATTGTAGGAATAATTCATGGGAGAAATTGAAGGGTTGAAGAAATCACACGAAGAGACGATGAAAGCTGTGAAGTCATTGGCGGATTCCATCAAGATATTGGCGGATAATCAATCCAAGCAAGGCGAACAATTGACGAAGCTTCTCTCCCAAGAATCGACGAGCAATCACAGTGAAGGAAATCCCATGTCAACGTCAAAGGCGACATCTTAGGAGAAGGGGAAGGCAAAAGATGAGGTTTTTGGCCCGGAACGCCCGTTTGAGAATGTGGAAATTGAAGATGTTGAAGACAAAGATCCGGAAAGAGACGACTACCGCGAGGAGGTTCGACAAAGAGCGGTGGCGTACCAAAGAGAAGGCGGCGGCCCTGACCGCGTGTTTCGGGAACCGCGCGCCCACGAGGAAGGGCGGCCGGCCCCCCACGACAACTGGGGGCAGCCGCCGCGGGAGAGGGGCGGGCCCCCCCGCCTGTCGTAAGCCCCAGCAGGGACGGATGGGCCCTGTCGGGGCCCGCCAGAGTCCGGCAGGGCCCGTCGGCCCTGCCAGGAGTCCGGCAGGGCCGGCAGGGCCCAGGCCCCGGCCGGTGGCCGCAGGGGTTGGAACCCCCCGGCAGCTGCCGGGGGGGCTGATGCGCACGGACAGGCTTCCGGGGGGTCTTTCGAGCCCCCCGGGCAGCGGATAGAGGAAAGAAGGGCGAATTTCAGAGGAGAGGACCCCGCGGACAGCTTGTGGGAGCTTTTTCTACCCTTCGGGACGGCGGTCAGCAGCGGAGGACCCATTTTCCGGGGACGGACACGAGAGAGACCATTATTTTGACGGCGGGGTGGCTACGAGGCGGAGTTCGGCGATGATGCAGGTTAGGACGATTTCGAGGGCCGGCGGAAAGATTACCGAGGAGACTGTGGGGGTCGCAGAGGAGTGCCATCCAGACGGTGCGAGACCCAGGACGAGAGGAGGCAGCACTAGTGTTCGCATCACCAAGAGGAGGGGAGGCCCGAGCAGGGGCACTTTGGGGGAGACTGCAGGGTGCGGAAGCTGAAAATGCCGCTATTTTCTGGGGAGGATCCACATGCCTGGTTGTTCACAGCTGAGAGATACTTCGTGACGCACCACATGACCGAGGCATAGAAGCTGGAGGCGGCAGCCATTTGCATGGAGGAGAGAGCCTTGGGGCGGTTCCAGTGGAAGGAGAGGAGGCAGCAGATCCGAGGCTGGGAGGAGCTGAAAGACTTGGTGCTGGAGAAGTTCAGAGACCCCCGTTTGGGGAACCTACACGAGCAGCTATATGCCCTCAGGCAAGAGGGGCCAGTGCAGGAGTACATCGAGAGATTTGAGACACTGGCAGGGCGAGTACATGGTGTGTCGGACGAGTTACTGGAGGGCACTTTTTTGAAGGAGCTGCGTCCCAGTCTTCGAGCCGCAGTGAGACCCTACAAGCCCAGGGGGCTTTCAGAGGTCATTGAGATGGCGTAGATGGTAGAGGACTCCCGGACAGAGGATAGGAAAGGCGATGGCGGCAGCAGTGAGCAGATACAGCGGGCCACCTCGACTAGAGCAGGCGGAGCGGGGGTCACTACTGAGGCAGTTCAGGTGGGGCTTGAGAAGACGTGGAAGCAGAACAACCCACCACCAGTTGGGGGTCAATTCCGAAGGATGACCGATGCGGAGATGAGGGGAAAAGGCAAAAAGGGCTCTGTTTCAGATGCGACGAGCGCTTCACTCCGGGGCACCGCTGTGTGGATCGAAAGCTGCAAGTATTGATAGTGGAAGCAGACGAGGATGATGACATGGAGGACGAAGGGATAGGAGGGGAGGACGACTCCCACTCGGAGTAGCACCGCCGGTACTTACATGCACCACCTTGAGGACAATGTGGCTCTTTGGGGGAATATTGATAGACCCTTCGGGTCTAGATCTGCCGCACCCATGGGCCCAAGCCCATAAGCCGCCGGCCCTAGCTTGTGCGCGTGCGCCTCCCTTGCCAAGAAACCCTAGTTTTTATTATAAATAGAAGGGCTAGCCGTCGTTTGGTCTTTATGCTTGATTATTGAGATTTTTCTCGAGTGTCTTTAGGTTAGATCTAGATTAAACGAGTGCGGACGTCCTCTTTGACATCTTGGAAGGAGAATACCCCTTTTTGGTATTCAATTATCTTGTTATTGCTACCAAATTCTCATAAAAATCGTGCCTTTTTGTTAGATCCTAACAGAGACCTGCCATTTAACTTTTGAAATTCCATCTACCAATGTCCCAGATTTCTTCTGTTTAGTAGACCTCTAGATATTTTTACCTTTGAGCTACAGATATATTCGAATCTATCTTGTCCCATCGGTATTCCATTTGCTTTGTGCTACTTGGGCTTTCATATTCAATGTACGCTAGTATTTTCATAATTCATGGTGACTGCACTTGTGCTGATAAAGGCTCAATAAATTTGGAATGTAAAAAATTGAACGTGAATTGTGATTGTTGATTTTTGGATAATCCCACAAAGGTTTTGGTGATGATCAAACATTGCATTATAAGATAACCATATTTCGCAGCCCCCACATGATCCATGGAACCAATGCAAGCTCAACTTGATCAATGGCAAAGGACCAAGCGCTAAGCTCAATATATCAAACATCATTGTATTTTTTTTATATTTGATCTTGTATTTACCTTTTGCTGATTAAATTCATGTTAAGTCTTGATTACACACATATCACAACACATTCACCAAGTTTTTAGACTTAGAAATACTTGATCAAAACTTTTGATTCTAAGTTAAAAATTTCATTTTGTAATGTCATTAGTAGACGACGAACGATATCCATTAGTCATCTGAGATATATCAGATCTTAAACCCAAAACCTGATCATTAGTTGACTATTCCATTTATTGACTAATGCAGAACAATATTTTTTTTTTTGAAATTGAATTGTTAGTCAACTAACATGACAGATTGTCGACTAATATGGACTTGTGTTTTCAGACCCTGACTTCATTAGTCGATCAACAACTTTATTAGTCAACTACTGATCATTTGAGTAAGTTTGATTTGTGATCATTAGTCGATCAATGATCATACTAGTTGGCTAATGATAAATTTACGTAAATTCTGACTCTTGCCATTAATCGGCTAGTGGTTCTCCTTATCAGCTAATGTGGATAAAAAGTTTATTCTTTAGTTTGAACTGTTAGTCCACTAATGTTCCATGTTAGGCGATTACTAGCCACATTTTCTACTTATGCATGTTCATGGTATATTTGTTCGATTAGTTACAAGGTTTAGGGTTTTGATCATTTGTGAACGTTCTCTCTCTTGATTACTAACTAATCTATTCTGTCTTGCAGTTCTGTTAAACCAAAAATCTATCTTTTAAACAAAACAATCAACTATTTTGCGTATGTTTGATTTGTGATCATTAGTCGATCAATGATCATATTAGGTGGCTAATGATAAATTTACGTAAATTCTGACTCTAGCCATTAATCGGCTAGTGGTTCTCCTTATCAACTAATGTGGATAAAAAGTTTATTCTTTAGTTTGAACCATGGTTTGAGGTATCGCCCGATACCTCTTGGTATCGGGCGTATCGGACCGGTACCGCCCAGTACCGGTCCGATACTTCACTTAAAAATCGGTATCGCCCGATACCATTGGGTTTCGGCCAGTTTCGATATGTATCGGCCGATACACGACGATACTGGCCGAAACCCAAACCAAGGAAAGGCTAAAAGCGAAAGCAAAGCTAAAAGCGAGGAAAGCCAAAGCTGAAAGCGCCGAAAGCAAAAATTGACCGCCGAAAGCAAAAATTGACCGCAAAAAAGTGAAAGCTAAAAGCGAAAGCTAAAAGCAAACAACCCGTGAATGCATAGTAAAACCCTTGTGAATGAACAGAGAGCAGTAAATTGACTATAAAACTAGAAGAGGAGATCAAAAAAAACTAGGGCAATACCTCAACCACCCTGAACTCCATTCCCGAGCAGTCGATAGCATAAACTCCATTCCCGAGCTCATCAAATCATCGTGAGGTGCAGCGTAGCATCAGTACATCGCCGTCGCCGTTGAGCCGTCTCCGTAGCAGCAGACGAGAAGAGAAGCTGTCGCCGTCGCTAAAGGTTGAGGATCGGTCGCTGTCGCCGTCGCTGAAGGTCGAGAAGAGAATCCCTAAATTTTTCGCGGTTGTGCTTCGTCGACTCGCTGCTTCGTCACTTCGTCGCTGCTTCATCGCTTCGGCGCTGCTTCATCGCTTCGGCGCTGCTTTTTCGAGGAGAGAAGAGAAGGGATTTTGGTTTTGACGCCTCGCTGCTTCGTCGAATCGAGGTAAGTAACGAAACTTTCGTTTAATTACCTAACACCCCACAAAGTTCTTCGTATTTACAAGCTCGACATTATAGTGAAACATAATAAAATGAGGGAATGGCATATTTGTAAATAGGCTGAAAAAGATGGGCTATTGAAAACATTTTGAATCTGACAGTGCATGTTCAATTACCAAATTACCCAAAGCCTTTGTTATATTTACGAGTTTGACACGTACCTAAAACCTAATCAATAAAAAGAATGGCACGGTCGTAAATATAAAGAATTAGGTGGGCAAAATGAATTCAAATATGTGAATCAGCACTTATTAAACATTTTACAATTTTTCCATTCAGCTAAATTCGGTGGGCACAAAGAATGGCCGGCTAAACACAGTAAACATTTTAGAAAAGTTCAAATTAATTCAAAATTTCGGTCCGATCCCTCCGCTTCCACCACAGAGCCCTGAAAATTTTCCCATTAAATGTCGCACCGCGAGCTCTTTGGGTCGGGTCAAAAAACCGTATTAGGGTCACACGCTCTAACAATGCTAATTTTAAAAAAACTAGGTACTTAAGTCCTTATACTACAGAGATACTAATAAAAATACCAATAAATAGTAATAAATATTAGGTACTAAAATACTAAAACATACTAAAGAATCCAATAAATATTATAAAAATTACTAAATAAATACTAAAAATTAATACATAAACACTAAAATTAGTAAAAAGTAAAAAATACTTAAACATACTGAAGAAATTAATGTTAGAAATTATAACTTAGACAAATATAAAAAATGTAGAAATCAAAACATTTTACAAAGTATATAGGTATTTTCTAGTTTCTACTTTCTAGTTCTACTAATAAATAATAAAAAATCCAAAATACTGTAAAATACGCAAGAAATACGGAAAAATAAGTAACAATACGGAAAATACATAATAAATATGGAAAAATACTTTAAAATACATAATAAATACGGAAAAATTATTTTAAATACAAAATAGATACGGAAAAATATGGAAAACACATAACAAATATACAAAAATACTTAAAATGCATAATAAATCCTAAAAATGCTTAAAATGCTTAAACCAAAAGATAAGGAGATTGGAAACAACGTGTACGATCTGATTCACGGCGATGAATTCTGGCAAACTATCTCTAATGTCATCGCCGTATTTGAGCCCCTGGTGAAGGTTCTTCGAATGGTCGACAGCGATGATAAGGCCGAGATGGGGTATCTATACGAGGCCATGGACCGTGTAAAAGAGGAAATTCGGAAAAATGTTGGTAGGGGATACAGAAAATGGTGGGACATGATAGACAAGAGATGGGATAGGCAGCTACATCAAGATATTCATGCTGCAGACTATTTTCTAAATCCTCGCTTTCAATACTCCTCCAATGCAACAAACGACAACGAGGTGCTGGTTGGACTCAGACGCGTGATCGATAGGCTTGAACCAGACATCTCGAAGCAAATTGACATTGACAGAGAGGTAAATGAAATTCAGATATCCTTATTTTGATATATGATTTGATGTAGCAGTTCACATTCTAAAATTATGATTGATAATTGTAGCTGGATGCCTATTAGATGAGAGTTGGTTATTTCGGCTCCGCTAAGGCGGAAATGGCGATAACAAGGGTCACTCCAGGTATCTATATGGATCTTAGATTTATATATGTTCCCCATAAAACGGTCCATCTTTTCTGACCACTGGAACTTGTTGCAGCTCAATGGTGGAATAGTGTTGGGTTAGAGCAAGCTCCAACGCTTACACGATTAGCTGTGCGTGTGTTGAGCCAAACTGTCTCGTCGTCCAACTGTGAACGAAACTGGACCACCTTCTCCCTCATTCACACAAAGACCAGGAACAGGCTAATAATGGAACACCTTAAAAGGCTGGTCTATGTGCATTATAATATGAGACTGCGACATAGACATGCGAGAAGGAGCGAGAAGGCCTATCACCAGCTGATCGATTTGGATCAGATTTTTCACGAGGATGATCCATTGGAGGAATGGACCAGAGAGACAGAAGACAGGGTGCTCGATAACAGAGACAATCCTTGGTTGGACGAGGCGCTTGCGGAAACAGAACGTACACGAAGCAACCAGCCGCGGCCAAGTCACGCCCCTGCGAATATCACGTACAAGCGAAAGAAGGCACCCACTCGGGCTAGGCACGATAGCGATGATGGTTCGTCTCCTGATGACCAAGGTCCTACAGACGGAGGTTGTGGTGCGTCGGCATCCGTTCGCCCTGCTGAGAGACGTGGAGACCATACTTATGATACGCATGGGTATAGAGAGCATGATAGGCAACACAGTGAAGAACGGGGGGACGATGCCTACGGTAGACACTCCGAATATCAAGGGTATCAACGTGCTTCTGATTATTATGGAGGTTATAAATCTTATTCCGGTGGATACTCAGGAAGCCAAGGCGATTATTGCGCACCGTATAGACACTCTGATGTCTATGCTGATTATGATAGTCAATACAGGTACGGTCCGAACGTGACTGAGCAGTCCAGCAGTCAAGGCAGTCATGACACGCCTTTCATCGAGCAGAGCCGGCCCTCAGCATATGATAACATGATGATATCTTTTTTGGGCCCGGAACAGATGCAGTATTCATATCCTCCATACTACCATGCACAGCAGCCGGATGATGAGAACTACGAATGAGATTTTTGTATCTTTTTATTTATTTTCTTCATTTTTGTATATTTTGATGTATTTTATTCAGCTTTTGTATTATGAAGGCAGATTTATGGTTCATCAATATTTATTGTTCTTTTATATCTATTAATTAGTCAATTGTTGTTACAAATGAGTAATGTGAACAGAAAAAATACATGAAAAATACAGAAAAATACAGCAAAGTATCTCCGATACCGAAATACATGAAAATACAGGAAAATATAGCATATTATAAAATACATGAAAATACATGAAAATACATGAAAATACAACAAAGTATCAAATACAAGAAAATATCGAAATACAGGAAAATACAGGAAAATATCTCCGATGCCGATACCGATACCGATACCGAAACGAAACTACCGATACGGACGATACGGACGATACCGAAACTGGCTTCCGAAACCGCCGAAACAGGCGATACCGATACCGAAACCTAAATTTTGGGCGGAGCGATACCCTCTCCGAAACCGATACCTTAAACCTTGGTTTGAACTGTTAGTCCACTAATGTTCATGTACGGCGATTAATAGCCACATTTTCTACTTATGCATGTTCATGTAAGGCGATTAATAGCCACATTTTCTACTTATGCATGTTCATGATAATTTGTTTGATTAGTAACGGTTAGGTTTTTGATCATCTTTGAACGTTTTCTCTCTTGATTACTATCTAATCTATTCTGTCTTGCAGTTATGTTAAACCAAAAATCTAATCTTTTAAACAAAACAATTTATCTTTTGCCACGAAATGTGATACACAAATTCATAATCAAGGCATCGAAGTTTGTACACCTTACTTTTTTGCAAAGGTTCTCTTTAGGAGTCTGAGAGTGTAAAGTTCCTAACACCAGTTTGGTGATCAAAGTGTTCTTGTGGTTTGTAGAAGGTTATTAATGGAAAATATCAAGTGGTTAGGCTGTGGACAGGAGTAGGTTTGGATGACCAAACCAAGATAAAAATCATGGTGTTTGTGATTGCTATCTGGTTTGATTTTCTTTATATCTCTTATAGTTATAGAAATTAATTTACTTCTGTAGTTTTTAAATGATATGCATTGGCAACTCTTTGAACTTATTTTGATTATTTTTAAAAGACACTATTCACCCCCTCTAATGTTTCTTTATCCTTCATAGTGATCCAACATTCAGTATCAAAGCACGATGAGTGATGGCATCTACAACCAACGGATCATAGTTCCCTGAAGGTCACTCTACAACGAGAGTTTTCTTATTTAACGGTTTTAACTACAGTTTTTAAAAGCAGTGGATGATAATCTATCTGTAATTTATTAGCTACAAACTATGGACCATGGTGGAGATGACGTACATCAAGCATAATACACATTACTTGCAATGGACAGGATGCATAGAAGTCAGCAACTCTGGACTTAAAATAATGAATACCTTGTTCTGTGCCTTGGATACCAACGAGTTCAACTATGTGTTCAACATTAACACATCAAATATAGAACACCCTTGAGAAAACAAACGAAAGAACAAATAAAGCAAAGCAATCTAAAATTTCGGTACTTGTTGACAAGTTTGGAATTGTTCATAATGAAAGATAAGAAAACAATCTCAGAGATGTACACGTGTTTGACCGATATTACCAATTACATCATAACATTAGCAAAGAGTTACTCGCAATCCAATATGGTCCGGACGATCCTTTCTGCCTTTACTTCGTAATAAGAGAATGATGACAGTAATCAAAGAGGCGAATGATCTTTTAACCCTAACGAGAGAGGACTTGATTGAGAATCTCATGGCATACAAAGTTTAGATTGAGGATCGCAAGCAAGATAATGTATGCAACAAGAAAGTCCTGGCATTTAACGCATCATTTGACATGGATGAGCCTAACGATGATGACAACATGACATTTCTCACATAGAAATTAAGAAAATTCCTGAAACAATGTAAACATAAGTCAAACAAGTTTAAATGTACTAATGAATCTACCATGTGTTTTAAGTACAATAAACCATGGTATATGAAAAACGATTGCCTTCTATTGATGTTAAGAAACGCAAACGTCAACTACTCCAACAAGATTCAATGAAAAAAGAAGACGGTTGCCATGTGAGATGCCTCGGATTCATCTTCCTATGACGAAGATGATTAACAAGAGAACACACACATGAGCTTCGTAGCTCATTACGACGAGGTAAGATCTAATCTTGAAATTGATGAGTCATCAACGGTTTTTAATTATTTGTATAGTATGTTTAAGAAACTTAATAGTACATATAAAGCATTAAAAATTGAACATGACTATTAATAAATAAATATGATACGTCTTTATTAAAGTGTTCTAAATTAGATGATATGATTAATGATAATAAATAAATATTTTCTTCAATTAAATTAAAATATGATGAAATAGCATAAATTGTAACTAGGTTTAATAAAGGAAAAGAAGACTTAACTAATTTACTTTCATATCGACATGCTTCAAACAACAAATTTAATCTAGTATATAATAAATCAAATGATAAACATGCATAATCTTATGTTAACCATGTTTCATCAAAAAGAAAATGTATGTTAACAATTTTTTTTGGTAATTTGCATGTTAACAATGTTGTTGCATCTCATAAAAATATGCATGTTCGTTATGCTTTTTCATCAAAAAGAATTTGTGTGCTAAACTTATTGAAAAAATAATGGATATATGAATAATAGACAAGCAACTCACATGAAGAACCAAAAAAATTACTCTTATAATTCACTTAGATTGCATCATGATCATCACTTTGATAAATCACATATGAAGAAGTGTGTTAAATCTCATATGCTTTCAATATGGGTTTCAAAAGATGCTTGTGAATATGATAAGAATATTTATATTACATCTTTTATGAATAATGTAATTAATTCAAATCACGACATTTTTAAAGAATACGAAATCAAATCTTGTTTGTGTTTGGGTTCTTAAGGGCTAATTTCATGGATCCATCTAAGAGTATGTGTACCAATAACAGTGTTCTAAAAATCGGCCTGGGCGGCCGCCTAGGCGGCGCCTAGGCGCTAGGCGGCCAGTAAACGCTCCGAGTAAGGCCAAATCGGTCAATCTGGGCGTTTTTGGGATTAATCGGCCGCTTAAGCGTTCTGGACAGTGCTGGGCGCTCTGGACGGTTCCTAGGAGGCTAGGCAGCTTTTCAAAATTAACTAATTTTTTTGTACTCGTACTTTTGAAAAGCCTCTCAAAGAAACACGAGAGGTACTTTGAAAAAAGCAATCCAAACTAAATATTAAATATTTATTAACTATTATAATAATTTATATTAGATTATTAGTATGTATTAAAACTTGCTTGCTGCCAGATTATAGAGGAAAAAGATGATTGCTTCATGCCAAAAAAATTGGTCCTGGAACAAAAAAAGGGTCAAACATGCCGGTCTGCATTCCCCATGTACTGTATTCATTTTCGCCTAAGTTCAAGTTTGGTAAATGGCTTATTGCATAAGAGTATCTTGTAAATTTTATTTTGTTGCACACAAATACTCTAAAGTTGGTAAACTGGATTTGATTTAGTATGTATTAAATATTTGGTGTATTTTAAATAATATATATATTTATATATTTATATATAAACATAAATATATTATAAAAAATAATTAAAATAATTTAAAATGCAAATCCGCCTAGGCCGATTAATTCCCGATTAATCACCGATTAATGCTCTGGGCGCTAGGCGCTAGGCGCTAGCAATCCAAACGCCTAGTGCCTAGCGTTTTTTACAACCTTGTCTGCATAGACATCAGAGTGTCTGTACAATCTGAATTAATCGTCATGATTGTCTGAGTATCTACCAGAATATGATTCATGAATGACATAATTATCATAACCTCAATAATAATAAGAAGAACATTGATATCCGTGATAATTAGATTGTCTACCATAGGTATCGGTCCCCATTCTTCACTTTGTTGCTGCTTATCATGATCTCTTTACCCATGTGAATATGTTGTATTATAAGCATGGTCTCCACTTCTCTCAGTAGGATGATTGTATTTCGAACCACCACAACCTCTATCTGTAGGACCTTAGTCATCAGGAGATGAGTCATTATTGCTTTCTTACCTAGTGATTACATTCTTTCGCTTGTTTGTGCGATTCACTTGGCTGTGACTTGGACACAGCTGATTGTTTCTTGTCTGTTCTGCTTACTCAAGCGCTTCGTCGAACCAATGATTTTCTCTGTCATCATTCTGGCTTTTGTCTCCTTAGTCCATTCGTCTAACATATCATCCTTATGAAAAATATGATCCAAGCTAATCATTTGTTCATCCTTCTTGCTCCCCTGCACATATCTTTGTCTCAGTCTCATATTATAATGCACATAAATTAGCTTTTTAAAATATTCCATTGTTTGCATGTTACCGGTCTTTGTGTGAATGAGTGAGAAGGTGGTCCGATTTCGTTCACAGTTGGAAGAAGTGATCGTTTGGCTTAAAACACACACAGCTAAGCGTGTAAGACTTAGAAAGAGTTGTACCAATGATTGACCACCATTAAGCTACAAAAGTTTTCTTGGTAAAAAATGTAAAGCAATTTATGGGCAACATATAAGGATGATTCTTATAGATACCTGGAGTGTCATGTTTTATCGACATATTTGTCTATTTCGAGCCGAATTGACCAACTCTCATCATGTATAACTCCACATACAATTGTCATGCATAATTTCAGAATGTGAATGATTGAGTTGAGTCACATCTCAAAATAAAAATATACGAAAACCATTTGCCTTTCTTTTTATATCAAGTTGCTTCGAGATGTCTGGTTCTAACCCCTCCACCACATGTCTAAATCTAACCAGCATCTCGTTGTCATTTATTGCACTAGCGGAGTATTGGAAACGAGGATTCGGAAAATAACATACAATTGAAGTACATCATGTAAATAGATGCTCTGTATCACATTAAGTTTAACTACATAAAAATAAAAAATACAGCATTTACATGCGACATGAATATCTTGATGCAGTTGCATATTCCATTTGTTATCGATCATGTCCCACCATTCTCTGTACATTTAATGATATTCTTTCGAATTTCTTCTTTCACCTGATCCATGGCCTCGTACATAAAACCCATCTTGGCTTTATCATCGTTGTCGACTATTTGTAAAACATTCACCAGCAGCTCAAATATGGTGATATAATTAAAGATTTCTTGCCAGAAGTCATCACCGTGAATCAGATTATACATGTTTGCAACGGTCCTATCTTTTGGTTTGAGCTTAATAAAGTTCTTAGATCATGTGATCATTCTCCATAGTTCATCTTGATCCCCATAGAGAGAGTCCAATGCAATAAAATAAGTTGCAAATCTTGTGATCGTAGGCCGCCTGATCAACTCTTTTTCACTTGTCTATTTTTATTAAGCTGAGCACTCATCCTTTATTGTATATAAATCTCGTTACTATCTGACTTTATGTGACGATGTTTTTGACGTCCTCTTCTTTTGTCATATCATAAAATATCAAGTCAATACAATGTGTCGCACACGAGTCCAATACAGATGTCTTTTCACATCAGCAATTGTCTAACTGATTTGTCTTTTGCTCCGTTGTTGGTAATTACTTAGACTACTATATGCTCTTCAATGATTTTATGCATATTTGTCCATCGGTTCAAATATGTATGGATCATTCTGGAAGTAGTCGATGCACCGAGTCCAGGAACACTGTCTTGTTGGTGAAATACACAATGAAATTAATAATCTTTCTTCTATTTTATGTTGTCCAATCATTATATATTAGTGTGCAACTATACTCATCCCAATGACTAAAAGTTTCAATAAATTTTTGGTCTCTTCGGCTCTAGGTCCAAATATGTATGGGAAAGCTTCAAAGCATTGGGTGGAGAAACGTGATGACATGTTTCCACAAAATCATCTATTATGGACCGTAATATAGACTATTGACCACTTTGTATGGAATGTGGTTGTAGTACAAAATTTTGGCAAAACTTCTGCCGACAAAAGACTTGGCATTTTCATGCCATTCATTAATGCAGTATATATGGTTGACTGGGTTTTACGCTTCTTCGTTAAAGAAAAAGGGCCGGCACCGTATTTAAGAACATCGGCCGGTCTATTAGTAAGTTCAACATTGCGAGCAAAACCACTTCTGTTGGCATGACTACCCGATCTGGTTACCCAGAGGTCCCATACGATCCTGCTCTCATCCTTCTGCTAGCTTGTCTAATTTCTACTTCGGTATGTCCTTGTCTACTTGCTCAAAAAGTTGTTTTAAGCTCTCTTGTCTTGGTCTCATTCTCCTCATCGGAGTCATCTGAGATTGTCTCAACAAGCCTTGCCATTAACTCCTCAATCATCTTCTTTTCAAATATTTGATGTACCTTTTCTTTTCTCTTGGCAAATACATGTGCTTTAATTGTTGCCCGCTCTTCTTTCAGTGCTTCGAAACATGTCATCACATACCTGACAATTCCCGACAGATGTTCTTTTAGGCGAGTCATGTCTCTATGTATTTTTTACAGTAGTTGCACCTTATATCTATATGGTCGTTTCCGACCATTTCAAAATGAGCCCACCCAATATCAAATACTTTCTCCTTTAGAGTTCTTTGAGAAATTTTAATTAAAGTTTATAACTGAAGACGATATATAATGATGTCAAATTATAGTGAAAAAATACAAACAGTTATTGTGCAAAATATTAAAAATTATAGGAAAAATGCCATGTCCAAATAGTATGACAAACTTGTATAAAACTTGTAAGTATGTAAGTATGTAACATATCTGTAACTTGTAAACTTGTAAGCATATATTAATTTAACATGTATGTAACTTGTAGCATATATTTATGTAACTTGTAAGCATGTAAACTTGTAGCATATATTATGATACCAACTATTTAAATTAAGTAATTAAGAACAATAACTAAGAATTGTTAAAAACAGTATCACATGAATGCATGTTCACAATTCACAGAACTAAGAATTATTTACAGTTCTATCTAAGAAATTTTTGTAACTAACAAAATTTGTAAAGAAATAAAACGTGTAGTTTCTAAATTTTTTAGTATTTTCTAACATCTTTTCTAACGTCTTTTAGTATGTAATTTGTAAGTATGTAAGTTTGTAACATATACATAATTTGTAAGTATGTAAAATTCTTGTGGATTCTGATTATTATATAGGAAAAATGGTATTTACTTTTTTTAAAAGATTAATTCTGATATAATGTTAATCTAAGTTTATATAGATGACATAATTTTTTGTTCTACTTATGAGCTGCTTTGTCAAGAGCTTCCAAGACCAAGAATATACGTGATGAGTTTGAAATGAGCTACATGTGTGAGCTTAACTTTTTCCTTGGTATTCACATGAATGAATAAACTTTATTGACCAACGTAAGTATGTAAAGGAACTATTAAAATACTTTAGGATGGAGAACTTTTGTGGAAAGAGTATATCAATGTTTACACTTTACATCAACTTCCATTGATAAGGACATCTGATATGAGTACATCAATGTTATTTATTATTTGATTGTTAGTATTCAGATATTATGTTTAGTGTATGTTTGCATGCGTGTTATCAATCAGACCCTAAGAAATTACACCATTACACCTTAAGACCATGAAACAAATTCTTAAATATTTAAAGCACATATTAGAACATAAACTGATTTATCTTAAGACTAGTACGTTGAATTAATGTCATGTTGAATTAATGTCATATAGTGGTGATGATTTTACTGGATGTAAATGTAATAGGAAGAAACATGTCACTTTTTGGAGCATTCTCTACTCTCTTGGTTTAGGAAAAAGTAAAATTTTATTCAATATGTACAACCGAAGCGGAATATATCGCTACTGGGTTAGCATGTGCAGAAATTTTATGGTTGCAACCAACACTAAGTGATTATAATATTAATTGTCAAACATCAATAATTTTATATGATAGTATCAGTACGATTAACTTATCTATGAATCATATTCATCACTCACACACTAAACATATAGACATTTATCACCGCTTTCTTAACGATCATGTTATAAAGGGTGGTCATATGTGATACGTTTCAGATCTAGATGTGGAAATTCAAATCTGAAAATAAAAGATTAATACTACAAAATAAGCTACTTGCTAATTAACGACTACGAACCGAAAGGACAATTAACTAGAGATTAATCTAAAGGAATATGAAAAGCCCTAATACAAATTATCTAATGAATAATCTAATAAAAGGAATTTACCTCACAATTTCGCATCCACTCGTAGGGCCGGCTATAGGCTTTAAATAAAAAACATTCCATAATATGTCCATTTACTAAAATGCCTCGGGCCCTAAATCCAAGCCGCAACATTACCAATTGATATGTTTCAAATCTAGATCTGAAAATAAAAGATTAATACTACAAAATAAGCTACTTGCTAATTAACGACTACGAACTGAAAGGACAATTAACTAGAGATTAATCTAAGTGAATATGAAAAGCCCTAATACAAATTATCTAAGAAATAACCTACTAAAAGGAATTTCCCTCACAATTTTCGCATCCCCTCCTAGGGCCGGCTATAGGCTTTAAATAGAAAACATTCCATAATATGTTCATTTTCTAAAATACCCCCGGGCCCTAAATCCAAGCCGCAACATGGTTTTAAAATTCATATCTACTGAAAAAATGAAATAGCAGATATATTAACAAAACCATTAGAATTGAAAACTTGGGATATATTGTGAAAATGAGTTATACAGATTATTTTTTATCATGCGCCATTCACATAAAATTGCTCATTCAAATCGATGCGTAAAGTTCTTTATTAATCAACTAATAAGATCACTAGTCGACATGCAGAATGGAGTTCTGAATACTGAGTCAAAATTAATCGATGAACAAGTGTTGCTAGTGTACTAATGACTGAGTTAGTCACTAATGAATCCATAGTCAACTAATTCAGAAAGTTTTCAATTTTCCAAATTAGACTTCTATTGGATATCTCTCTTTATGTTTGGATCCCAACCCAATTCACTGAACTTAAAACCTGTGATTTATGGATTCTCAGTTGTCAAAACCCAATACCTTCTTTGATCTTGGCCGATCTCCATACAATGATTAAGATCTCTCCAATCTTCTTTTTGATTGTATGTATCCTAAAAACCGCAACTTCTCCTTATTAATCAACCAGAAAGTGATTTCCTTCAAACCTTAAGGGCAGCAACAGTAGCCCCTTTTCCTCTTCAAGCTTCCAAGATCAGGTCTCAAGATTATTTCATCTCATTTTCCTTCATTTCAAGTTTAAATTCAGTCAATTTCCAGCTTATATTCTGATCTAACTTGTAATCTAGTTTCAATTTCAACTCTGTTAGCTCATACTTACAATTTGAATCTTGATCTAAATTATATTATGTCTAGGAGAGCTAAAGCATCCACCTCAAACACATCTTCTTCAAACACAGCTCCACAATTTCATATATAGTTGATGGAACTACAATTGAAATAAAATGTTATTAGAATCAGTTCTTGGGAAATTATATCTGAGAAATTTTTGAAATTTTGCTCACTATGGCATTGGTCTATTTTTCAACTACAATAAACTATACCATTTATTCTCTCGTGAGCATATAGCTCCTTGCTAACCCTTGTATGGATCAACACAAACATGCTATCACCAAGAGAAAATCATATGATCTTTTTGGTTAAGAATGTTAAGGTCAAATGTGTACTAAAAATTGGTAGTATTTTAGGGATCATATACCATGGTAATGATTTATCTTATGTTAAGATGAACAACCAAGCTATCCTCTCCAAAATATTGATTCGAGGAGAATCCATTGATGTATGAATTCTTTCTAAAAACATGCATCCTTTGGCTACAGTTATAGGAAGAATTTTGCCTAGTAAACTTCTCCCTAAATCTAGTAGCTTCACTTACAAATTTATTGATCTGGTCAAGTGTATATATGCTATCCTATAAAGAATCGAAGTAAGTTGGGCCAAAGTAATTTATGATAACTTGATGGAACTATTTTACTCATCTATTCCTCATGTGTGTATTCTGATAAAAAAATTTATGTTCTTCAAAGTCGATCTTGATTCAAAGTCTGATGTAGTGTGCAGTACTGTACTCTTTTATAAATCTGTTTTGTCAAGAATGCATCTTCCTTCTGACCCTTCTGCTAAATCCCGAGAACCCGAACCCAAAATTGAACATCAACCTGGTTCCTTTGTTGCTCCTTTTGATTACTTCTATGATCAATAATATCATTCCTTGGTTATTGAAGTCCGTAATTTATCCATATATATTGCATTAGCTGGCGAGGATTCAGGACTCTTCGGTGGAGATTGGATGCACATTTTTCTCTACCAAAATAGCTCATCTACAGTGGCATATCATGATATCTCCGTTTTATATTCTAGTTATATTTATATTTTTCATGCATTTCATGCATTTCATGCATTTCATGCTACATTTTCATGTAAAACAAATTTATGTACTAAGACAGTAAGTTGCATGTTTAATCAAGTAAATCAATGGTGTTTTATCACTCTTTTTTTTGTGATGTCAAAAAGGGAGAAATACATGGTATTTTGTAACACGTGATTGTGATATATGTTGTAATGTGACACAATGTGATGTGTGATTGTGATGTTTATGTAAAAAAATATGTGTAATTATATGAAACTAACATGCATCAATGTAGGTGGAGCTTTTTATGCTAACATTTTTTTCTTTTTTTAATAAACATGTATTATTACTTTGTCATTATCAAAAGGGGGAGAATATTGATATTGTAAATTTCAAACTTTATTGTATGCATTTTTAAATATTTGATATTGTATTTTTTTTTTGCTTATTAGATTCATGTTAATCCTTGATTACACACACATCACAACATATTCAATAGGTTTCGAGACTTAGAAATCATTGATCAAAACTTTTGATTTCATAATCATTTGATTCTAAGTCAAAACATTGATTTTGTAGTGATATTAGTTGACTTATGATATTTATTAATCGACTGACACGTGTTAGATCTTAAACATAAAATTTTCGAATCACTAGTCAACTAGTCTCATCATTAATCGACTAATACATAATAATATTTTTCTTAAAATTAGACACTAACATGACAGATGGTTGACTAGCACATACTTGTGTTTTCTGATTCTGACTCCATTAGTCAACTAACGACTTTATTATTCAACAATGATTATTTGCGTAAATTTAATTTCTGACCATTAGAGTTTACGTAAATTTATTATTAGTGGACTAATATGATCAGTGGTCAACTAATGGTTCTCTTAGTCGAGTAATGCAGATCAAAATGTGTTCTTTGCTTTGAACTATTAATCAATTAATGTTTATACTAGTCAACTAATAACTTTGTTTTCTGCTTGTACATGTTTATGATATATCTATTTGATCAATTACAACAGTTAGATTTTTGGTTATTTTTGAACATTGGGATCTTCCTTTATATATAGGGAATGACCCCCTTTATGTTCAAATACTTTGGCTCTCACAAAAAAATCTTTTCTGATTTCTAGCCAAAGGTTTGCCTTTATTTAGTCCTGCAGTTCTATTCAACCCAAAGTCCAATTTTTTGAACTGTACAATTAACTCTTTTGTCGCAAAATATGATACTCAAATTCATAATCAATGCATAGGAGTTTGTACAACTTTTATGTAAAGTATCTCTCAAGGAGTTTGAGAGAAGTGTTAAATTCTTGTCATCAATTTTATGATTAAGGTGTTGTGGTTTGAAAGAATGTTGCTGGTGGAAAATCTCAAGCGGTGAGAATTTGGGATTGGAATAGGTTTGGAGGATCGAATCAAGATAAAAAATAAAAATACTAATCCTAGTATTTGTGATTGCATTCTGGTTTGATTTTCTTTATATCGCTTATACTTGCAAAAATTGATTTTCCTCTGCTATTTTATTTACTTCAGCTATTTTAATTGATATTCATTGGTAACTCTTTGCAATTATTTTGGCTCTTTTTAAAGGATACTATCTACCCCAGTGTCTCTTTGTCCATCCCATAGATTCAACAATGATGTGTTAAAAGGAATTGAAACTTCATCTTGAAAGTCGTTGATCTCAATAATGCACAGAGAATGGCATAGTGTGAAACATGGCTACTCAACAATTACGTAAGTTATTGATACTCGCTGATAAGCATGGATCATCATATCAGTATGCACATATGTAGAATCTTGGTTAAGTATCAGACATTTTTGTAAGTACTGAACAAATACAGGTAGAATATGTCTCATACATTAATGAAATTGTCCTGGTTCATATTACTCAATGCATGGAGTCTTTGGTAATAATTGAATGACACAGTGTTGAAGTTATAATGCTGGTGTTCTTGTGAAATATCTTGCACAAGTTTTTTGTTATTTTTTGTTATTTTTTTCATTACGTGCCTTTTTTGACTTCTACAGTTTATGTTACATGTGAAGGATTTAAAATTACATAATGTGTGGTTGTGCAAATTTCATGGATTACCACTGGGAGTCTGTTCAGGAGGTTTCTTGGTTATGCAATTGAAAAATGAAAAATAATGTGTTACTTTGATTTGTGACTTTCAAGAATCATGGACACATGTATTTTGGTTCAGTGTATAATAAGAAACGTCGATCATAAATGCAGTGTGACTAGATTGATAGAAAAGTCAGTTTATGATATACCCATTCATTTTGTGCCATCTTAGTGTTCTGTAAGAAACTTAGGTCTCTGCTTTGTGGTAATCGAGTCTTCATGGACATTAATTATATCAAATGACCAACCCTGTGTATTAGAGTGTATGATCTACTTGTTGATGTGTTATGTAAAATATGCCACTGACATATCCTCAGTATTTGACAAACTTATGTCAATGTCTGCTGCATTCTTCTGATTATGTTCATTTTTATTAAAACCATGTGTTTCCTACTTTTCACTTCAACCCCTTTCACTTTATGCTTCCTATTCTGTTTGACTCTAGGCTAATTAGAGTTCAGTTTCCCTTCATATCGCTCTTAATTCCTGACCTCAAATTTACAAATATTCTTATCGACCATCTCTGTTATGAACTTAATTTTCATGTACTTAATTTCCTGATGCTATCTTTAATGCAAGACACTCTAAAATCTGATTAAGTCATTGTAATGTAGAAGAAGGTAGTTATCTTTCTTCATGGTTTCCTTGGTACGAGTCAAGACTGGATTCCAGTAATGAAGGCCATCTCAGCCACTGCCCGATGCATTTCCATTGATCTTCCAGGCCACGGGCATTCAGTGGCCTACCGGCATACAAAAGAGAAATCAAAAAAAGGATTTGATATCTCATTAGAACTAGTTGCAGGCTCCTTAATGAAGGTAATCTGCGATGTGACCAATGAACAAGTCATTATTGTTGGATATTCAATGGGTGCAAGGGTTGCATTGTACATGGCCCTGAAATACAAGGAAAAGGTATATCATCTGCACAGTTTCTTAATCTACCCTTCTTTTGCAAAATTGGTACTAAGATTTTGGTGGTTGAAAAGATTGATGGAGCTGTTATTGTATCTGGAAGTCCGGGACT
The DNA here is from genome assembly GCA_030789695.1 of Scilla litardierei. Classification (NCBI taxonomy): domain Eukaryota; kingdom Viridiplantae; phylum Streptophyta; class Magnoliopsida; order Asparagales; family Asparagaceae; genus Scilla; species Scilla litardierei. Next base: position 36,984 of record JAULAV010000057.1, on the reverse strand, counting down.
AAGGGGTGAACCAGCTAGAATAGTCCGTGCTTCACAAGATAAAGAAAGGGCTCATTACCTAATGGCACATGGGTTGGATTGTTTCCTGGATACATGGTATGCAGGAAAGCTATGGAGAAGGTAATTTCTAATGTTATTTTCTCATGATGGTTGATTATTTCAGGTGTACTATTGTTTGTGTAGTTTTTGAGTCATCAGTTCATATTTGATAAACAGATATTGAATTTTTACACATTTACTCATTTATGTAAACATTCATCCTTGTCTCGGAATGCTCTGGTGTCTGCTCTGTATGGTAGACTAGCAGATCTGTAGTACTGCCTACCAAAATTCCATTTCAGGGTAACTTTTTGGAATAATATTGTTCCCATAGTCTAATGTTCTGCATATCATTGTTTTCAGTGTCCTAGTACTAATTGGGTAACCTTCTTATGAAAGTATTTGTACACTAGGAATTCTCTCACTGCGAAGGTAAGGCCTATTCTGCCTTTTGCGCTCATGGCTAAAAACTACCAAACCCCTTTCTCTATTCTCTAGTAAAATATTGCCTGATGCTGCAACCTTCATCCTATGTTGCATTCCTACTTATACAGAATATGGATACAATGTGGCTATGTGGATACCTCAAATCTTAAAAATGTAGCATACAATCACCTCATGGACAGGACGGAAAAAAATTATATTTGCACTTGGGACTATTTTTTATCTGTAACATGGATTTGTAAGGACAAACTTTCCCTAAATATGATAACATAAGCAATAGAAATAATTCCCAAGATACATGAAATTATGAATCTTTGGTTACTAGAATTGCTCATAGTCCTTCATTAAGAGAGTAAAAAACAGAATAAATGTATCTTAAAAGTAAATCAGGTAGTGAAAGTAGCATATATGCATTAGACCTTTAAATTTTCAGTGTCTTTCTACCATGTCTTCAGTATGTATGCAACACGTTATAAGCTTTGGAATACATTATAAGAATTAAGAACTTCTGAAAAGTATTGATCAAGTATATGAAATATGAATATCCAAATATCGGATACATATGTGATACTGGTATGTCCCATGCTTGAAGCATGCAACATAGCCTTCATTTATATTCATGAGAGCATACATGCTCTATTTAATCTCATAGAAATATGTTTTGCAGCTTAGTTGTGTGACTTGTGTCTATTTCTGGAAGCATGCAACTATTCATGTTGAATAGCAATAAAAAATATGTATATTATGTTATGTTTTTGATAATATCAACAAGTTAGTTAGTGAAATATTTGTTTTTGTCTATTTATTTATTTATTTCTGTTTTCCTTTATCATGGCATGGGTATCGTTGTGTGTGTCATTGACAATGGCATATCACATGTTCAAATCATTGTTGCATGGTTTTAAATTATGAATAAAATATTGCTACTTGAGAAAGGTGGTAACAGCAAGTCATGGGCCAGTCTACCGCTGGCCATCCTGGCACCTTGATAGTCGCTAATTCTTGGCATCTTCGAGTGGATCTGCTCGAGCCCAACTCTGATTTTAGTTTTCATGATCTCTCTATTTGGATATTTACTTTGAAATAAAATAATACAAATGTGTCTTTGCAAAGTTCGTCTCCCATTAGGGTTAACCGGTTAAAGAGGTGTATAAACTTCTTAGAAAAAGCAATGTTGTTAGTGAGTCAAATACACCCCTATCCTAATTGTAGAAATCCATATCCTGCCCATTTTTCTTTATTGGGATTCACTTGCAGAAAGATAGGTGAAAAAGAAATTGAAAAGGATTGGGTACTCTAATCCAAATTGTAGTTGGATTTTGTCTTTTTGCACATTCTTAATAGGGGTTGATTCTCTCTCTAGTTTTCCGTTCTCTTCTCTCTTGTTATTTTTCCTTTGCCAAGAGTTTTAGTGTTTAGAGAGTTTTTGGGTGTATTTGGGATATGAGGTTATCTTATTTTCCTCACAATTTGGTACAGTGAAACTTCTCTGCGTGCATGTTAACCATGTACTGATAGATGGCTAAATATATTTGGATTCGAGATTTCATTTGCGATTCTCCTTTGAAGTCATATGGGTTTCAAGCCTGCTAGTCAAGCATCCATCAAATTTTATGGGCTTTTATCACAACAAATGGTATCATCGACCATAATGAAGATCCATGGACTATGGATGGAGTATTAAAGTGTAGGTGGTGTGGTGGCTTTCTGTACACATGACATTCAGATCAGTTAGCAGCTCTCTGTCCATGTCTTGGAACGTGCTATAGTTCATCTGATCTGCAATCCAATTTGTGAGGATTGCATCAGTAACTGCAATTCTCTTTCTCCCTAAATGTCATTCCTTAAGAACATGGTCCAAATTTTAGACTTATTGTTGACCTTCGATATTTAAGCTTAATGCTCACACCGCCATCTACCTGTTAGATAGTAGAGGTGGTTGTGGTTGTGGCTCAAATGTAGCTTAAGCATCCATGATACAAAAGGGTGATTGATAAAGGGGAAAAAAAGGTGTGGATTTATACTGCATCAGGTAAATGGATGGATAATGTAGATGGCTAAATATATTAGAACCCGAGATACTATCAGAGTTTTACCTTTGCACAAGTTCTCGCCTTTTTGCAAGGTATTGGTATATGTTCTGGTCATTCGTCGCAAAAGTTAGGCAGTTGCTGGAGATGGGATATTGTGTGTTATTGTGTGTGTGTAAAGAAAAGTGAGGGTTGATATAAATAAGAAGTGATAGCCGTCATTAGAGGCTAATCACCATTTTCACCCAAATCTAACATGGTATCAGAGCCAACCCTAAACCCTACCCCAAAAAACCCTAAAACACCAAAACCCTAGCCTCCCCGCCGCGCCGCCCTCCCACGCGCCGCCACCCGCCGCCACCCGCCGATGCTGCGAGCCGCCCGCTGCTGCGCGCCGCTGCTGTCGCTAGCCCCTGCCGCTGCTCCCCTTCCACGTCCTCTTCTAGCCGCCACAAAGCCCTAACTAGCCACAAAAGAGAACCCCAAAAAACCCTAACCCTAGATCTATGGTAGAGTCATGAAAAGGACTCCATAGATTTACGGTTAGGGTATGACCTAGAAGAGGAAGAAGAGAAGTAGATCTGCGGATCTAAGGAGGGAGAAAGGAGAGATCTGCGGATCTGGAGAGATGGGGGACAATCTTACCTCAGCTGACATGAAGGCCTTCATTGGGGAGATAACGAAGCTGCTTTCTTCGAAGGAGTTGGGATCCTCGAGTGGATCGACGCCTTCACGACCAGTCCAGAAGCTGGAGTTGATGCCCAATGATGTGAAATTGGAAGGGACGAAGAATTACCTCAGTTGGTCCAGGAGGGTGCTTCTCATCCTGAAGTCGAAGGGGTTAGAAGGCCATGTTCTGGGTTCATGTAGTGAACCGGTGGATAAGACTGGGGATGATTGGAAAGTGTGGAGCACCACCAACTCACTGGTGGCTGCTTGGTTGATGACATCGATGGTTCCACCCATTGCTGGGATGGTGGAGGCCATAGAGAGTGCTGCAGGGATATGGAGTATGGTGGAGAAAATGTATTCTGGAGCAGGGAATGTGATGCTTATGATGGAGGTTCAGGGCAAGGTCGACACCTTGGCACAGGAGGAGACCAGACTGAGAGTTATGAAGGATGAGGGTACTCAGGTCACTCGGGCTGCACTGGCTGTACCGGCAGTGGCAGCAGTGAGCGAGGATCGAGAGTGCTACATCTGTGGGGTGAAGGGGCACCTGAGCTTTAACTGCCCACAGAAGGGTAGTGGACGAGGACGTGGCACAGGAGGCAGAGGAGGAGGTCGTTGGGACCGTGGAGGCCGTGGACGAGGTCGTGGCGGCCCACGGGCCAACTTTGCTACTGCTGATGGACGACAGGAGACAGTGATGATTGAGGCAACGCTAGCTGAGGCGTCAGATCTAGAGCAACGGAGACAGACCAGGTCTACTACTGAGAGTTCGGAGAGTCATGCAGACCAGACTAAAGATGTTGCTTTGCCATTCGGTAATTTTGCCAACTTCGCTCACACAGGATCAGGTAACCAATCAGCTCTTTCATGTAGAGATCATATAGAGTGGATTATTGACTCAGGTGCATCTAGTCATGTGTCAGGTGCATATAGACAATTTTCCACATATAAACCACATACCATTCATGAAACTGTTCAGACAGTTGATGGCACATCCCAACCCATTAAAGGGATTGGCACTATTCAGTGCACTCCCTCCATATGCCTCTCTTCAGTCCTTCACGTCCCATCTTTTCCAGTCAACCTTTTATCTGTTGGCTCTATTGTTGATGATCTTGACTGTAGCGTTACTTTTGACTCTACTCATTGTGTGTTGCAGGAAAGGAAGACTGGGAGGAGGCTTGGGACTGGCGTCAGGCGTGATGGACTGTGGTATCTTGACAGAGCTAGTGGCTGCATTGGCCGTCGTTGGTGAAGAGAAGGAAAGGGATGTACTTTTATTACATTGTCAGTTGGGACACTTGCCTTTTGATATGTTGAATAAAATGTATCCTGAGATTTTGAATAGAGTGAATAAAATGAATTTGAAATGTGATGCGTGTGAATTTGGGAAACACACTAGGACATCATATCCTAGTGTGGGGATGAGGAGTGTAGAGAGATTCTATCTTATTCACTCAGATGTTTGGGGACCCTGCCCAGTGACTTCAGTAAGTGGGTTCAGGTGGTTCATCACTTTCATAGACTGTCATTCTCGGATGACATGGCTTTACATGATGAAAAACAAAAACGAAGCATTGAAGTGTTTCCAGGACTTCCATAGAAGTGTCAGAAATGTGTATGAGGCCAAGTCTGCATCTTGAGAACGGATAATGGGACAGAGTATGTAAACAAGGAGTTTGCATCTTATCTATCTGAGAGTGGGATAACTCACCAAACCACTTGTCCCAGCACGCCTCAACAGTGGAGTCCCTCAGAAAGAAGGCTGTTTGTGAGTATGGATGTGACGTTCAGGGAGACTGAACCTTTTTATGGAGGACTGACAGATTCTATACCAGTATTTGATACTGGTGCCTCTCCAAACACAGGAGGAGTTGGTCGAGAGGGGGAGACTGATGACAGGAGGGTAGTGGTTGGACTTATACCGTGTCCTGTCAGGCCTACTGGTACTGGTACTGATAGCAGGGAGGAGGAAAGGACCTTGGTGGAAGAGGAGGAAATGCCCTTGGTGGAAGACAGGATGTACGGCAAGAAATATAGCAGGAGACAGAAGGGTAGTCATGACGATGGAGAACAACAAGAAGACATCTCCCCCACTGAAGAACCACTAGCTCCACAGCCACATGTCGAGATTGATCAGTCTATCACGCCTGCTCGAGTCCCGACTTCCTTACTGCCTTCCTCTCCTAACACGGATGGTAACCTTTCTTTGCCTTCCTCTAGTTTAAATCTTTCACTTGCATCTCGTAGGGAGCCTCGTATCAATGCCGGCAGGCCTCCTGCACGGTATGGATACGAGACTGATATTGCTAATCATGTCTCCTATGCTTCTCTTACACCTGCATATAGGGTTATCATTGCATCCTTACAGTCTATCTCTATACCGAGTGATTGGCGAGTGGCAAAGCAACATCCCCAGTGGAAGAAAGCAATGCTCGAAGAACTCGAAGCACTGGAGAAGAACAAGACATGGAGACTTGTCTCACTTCCAGCAGGGAAGAAAGCTGTGGGCTGCAAGTGGGTATTCACAATAAAGCAAACTCCAGAAGGGAAGGTGGACAGGTACAAAGCGAGGCTGGTTGCCAAGGGCTACAGTCAGACTTATGGGATTGATTATGATGAGACATTTGCCCCAGTGGCAAAGATGAGTACTGTGAGAGTACGGGTATCCTGTGCAGCGAATTTTGGATGGAAATTGCATCAATTGGATGTAAAAAATGCCTTCTTGCATGGAGACTTACAGGAGGAGGTATACATGGAGGTTCCACCTGGCTTTAGCACACAACAGACGATGGGAAAGTGTGTAGGCTGGACAAGTCTTTATATGGGCTGAAGCAATCTCCAAGGGCATGGTTTGACAGATTCAGGCGTGCAGTCATCACTATGGGCTACAAGCAGAGTAATGGTGATCATACTGTATTCTATAGGCATTCAGGACAGCGGATTACCCTTCTGGCTGTGTATGTTGATGATATTATTATCACTGGAGATGATGAAGAGGGAATCTCTCACTTGAAGGCTAGATTGGCGAGAGAATTTGAGGTCAAGGACCTTGGACAGTTGGGGTATTTCCTTGGACTGGAGATTGCTAGGTCCAGGAAGGGTATAGTTCTCTCACAGAGGAAGTATGCCCTGGATTTACTGGCTGAGACTGGTATGTTGGGGTGTCGTCCAGCAGTTACTCCTATTGATCAGAATCATAGATTGCATTCACAATCTGGGGAGCCAGTAGACAAAGAAAGGTACCAGAGACTTGTTGGACGCCTTATCTACTTATGCCATACCAGACCTGACATTGCCTATGCTATCAGTGTGGTAAGTAGATACATGCATGATCCGAGGACTCGACATATGGAGGCAGTCTTCAGGATACTGAGGTATCTGAAGAATAGTCCAGGAAAAGGCATATTATTTGGTAGTCATGGTCACATGAATGTGACAGGCTACTGTGATGCGGATTGGGCCAGTTGCTTGGATGATAGGAGATCGACCTCGGGCTACTGTGTGTTTGTTGGGGGCAACTTAGTCTCTTGGCGCAGCAAGAAGCAGGATTTGGTGGCTCGTTCCACTGCAGAGGCAGAGTATCGTGCTATGGTGCTTAGTACCTGTGAGATGATCTGGTTGAGATCACTTCTACAAGAGCTACGTCTGCTGAGAGAAGGACCATTGCGGTTGTTGTGTGATAACAAGTCAGCAATTAACATTGCCAACAACCCAGTGCAACATGATAGAACGAAGCACATAGAGATTGACAGGTCCTTCATTAAAGAAAGATTGGACAATAAACAGTTGGAGATCTCATACATTACTTCTGGACAGCAACTAGCTGATTGCCTTACAAAGGGATTGAACTCTAAAGGAGTAGAGGATGCTTGTAACAAGATGGGCATGATAAATATCTTTTGCTCATCTTGAGGGGGAGTATTGTGTGTTATTGTGTGTGTGTAAAGAAAAGTGAGGGTTGATATAAATAAGAAGTGATAGCCGTCATTAGAGGCTAATCACCATTTTCACCCAAATCTAACATGGGATCTAGAGCAGAGATCTTTGGGAACCTTCGCAACGAAGCTTCTCCCCTGAACCAGGTTAAATTTCTAGTAAAATAGGTTTGAATCCGGGCCAGCACACAGCAGGCTTGCATCCAGAATGAATAGTAAATTATGTGTAACAATTCATGTCTCTAAAGTGTTTTTAATACATGATTCTGTTTTTGGCAACAAACTGACACGTAATGAATCTGGGAGCACTGGCATCATAGAACAGACTGGCACAATTCATGTCTCTAAAGTGATTTTAATACATGATTCTGTTTTTGGCAACAAACTGACACGTAATGAATCTGGGAGCACTGGCATCATAGAACAGACTGGCTTAGCAGGTAGTAAACTCTAGTGTTTGCATTTTTGATGTCATCTTCAGTGTCTTCGTAATTTTGAATTCAATGTGGTGAATTGCCACTGATAAAGGAAGTCTTCTAGCTTAGTGCTTGGTTCATCATGACTTGGTAATATTGTTACTAATTTTTTAAGTATTGAAAGCTCCTGTCCTGCACTCCTATTATATGGCATATTCTCTAGACATTATATGCATAAATGAAGCTCTATGCTGTCTATTATTTCACATTCTCATTTCCCGTTTATTTGTTTTTAAAGTTTAAAATATCTTTCTCCGTCTGTGTTTCTCTAATACTCTTGCCATGAATCCTTCTCCAAGCCATAGCATAGTCGTCCAAATGAATAAGTTAAATTTGGATGATAGTTAACAAATGAATTACTTTTATCCCTGATACTTATTAGACGAGTATAAGTGCAATACACGAACGTTGTCAGCTTTAGTTAGCACTATTCTGTTAACTGTCCATATGACCACCGGTATTGGTTAACCTTCCTCTTATTGACAGCTTAAGGGATCATCCGCACTTTAAGAAGATAATCCGCAGCCGTGTAAAGCATCACGACGTCCAGGCTCTGGCTAGGGTTCTTTATGGCTTAAGCGTTGGAAGGCAAATGTAAGCTTATATGTTTCTTCTCAGACTCTTTTCACGTGTATGAAACAGTACTTGAACATGGTATTTAAGCTATGTTAGATTGTACAGCTTGCTACTTCAGTAGGAAAAGAGAAGAATTATTCAAAAACTCTCAATCCTAAATTTGGGTATTGATGTTCTTTATATAGCCAGAAATACAACTTTCATATTTGATTTACTCTAAAAATAGAAAAATAAATTCTTATTTCTAACTAGAAACACTCCTAATTTTAATATAACTCTAACTCACTCTCTCAAGCTGGAGCACATATATTATATGCTCTCAGCTAATACAAATATACTTTATCCAAAAACCACCTAAAGATTTGGTAAATAATCAGACAACTAATCGATTTGACATGTGTTGTTTCAATCACCTCATCTAAACCCTTCTTTCGAACAGAATGACAATATATATCGATATGTTTTATCTTTTCATGAAATACTAGATTGTTTGCAATACAGATGATGGCTTGATTGGTATACTTAAGAATTATAGACTGTGGATATTCCAAGCTCTCTTAACAAACACTTTAATCGTAACAGTTTAGATGTGCTATTTTTCATGACTCTATATTCAGATTCTGCACTTGATTGAGAGACTATTGATTGCTATGATACTGAGTTTTCTTCAATAAAAATGCAATAACTAGATGTAGATCGTTGATTATTTGGATCCAACCTAATCAGTATCATTTTAACACTTAATTTGTTGAAGATTCCTATGATCTGTATATAACAACCTATGTCTTGGAGTACTCTTTAAATATTGTACTATGCAAACTATAGCATCCCAGTAAGTTATACGGTAAGCATCAAGATTAAGTGACTGTAAAGTAATTAAGTTCACTCACCAACCTTTTATAACTGCTTTAAACCTCTAACTGACCTGCAACAGCTAGTAACATGGTATTTGGTTCTATAGGAGTATGGATCGGTTTGTAATCTGATATCTTTGTCTGTGTTAACAAATCAAGTACATACTTCCTTCGAGACAAAGTATATCATCAGGAGATCGAGCAATCTTAATCCTCAAAAAATAACGTAGCTAGACTAAATCCTTGGGTTGAAACCTTTATTGTAGAAAAGTCTTCAACTAATTTATACCATTGTTGTTAACTCTTGTAATGATTATATCATTCATATACACAACTAGCAATATGCAACCAACGAATATCATTTGATGAAAAATAAAATGATTCATAATACATCGCTTCATGCCAAACTTCATTAATAACACCGTTAAACCTACTAAACCCCGCTCGTGGGACTACTTGATGACATACATTAAACATACTAAACCTACCAAACTTCATTAATAACACCGTTAAACCTACTAAACCCCGCTCGTGGGACTGCTTGATGACATACAATGATTTTTGAGACAACAAACCTATCTAGGCTCCCCTAAGCAATATACTTAGGATGTTACTCCATATACACTTCCTTAAAGATCACCATGAAGAAATACATCCTTGATATCAAGCTCATGTATCTGCCAATGAAAGATAACTCAACTGTTAAAAAAGGTATGATAGATGATATCTTTACAATCAAAACAAGTATTAAAATAATCAAAACCATAAATTTGATTATAACGCTTAGCAGATAAAAGCATGTTTTCAAGTTCTCAAGAGTGGCAACTGGATAAACGATAATTGTATATAGACCCAACAACAACTAACAACAAATTTGTCAGGAGCAAGGTGTAGGGTATTGCACGATATCCTTAGGTGTCTTGCGTTTTGTATCGGTTTTGAAGCATACCAATATGAAACTGTTAACGCCCGAAATAGAGTCGTCGTGATCAGTTATGACCGAAACTAGCCAAAACTGATCAGAACTAAACTGTTACGTTGAAACCAATAGGGAAGAAATTAGCACAAAATATACATGAAATTGATTAAAATTAAAAAACATATGAAGCAACAAAAAAATTCATGTGAATGAACAATTATATCCTTGTTAGTGAATGAACAATTATATCCCTGTTAGTAAACAGTAGTACTCTCGTAAGAAAATAGGGATCTAAATTATCCTATAAATTCATAAAGAAATTGCAAGGATCTGGAATTTCATGCAGTGTGGCTCATTTGGAGGCAGTCAACTCATTTGAAGCAGTGTGGCTCATGGATTTTATGCACCATCTTGAGGACAAGATGATTATGTTGGGATTTTGTAAATGGTCAAGTAGTTATTAGAGGGGGTGATTAGTATCTCAATAATTCTTAAAATTTATCTAGTAAATCTACCTAGAGTTACAATTGGTGTTATCACAATATCTCAATCAAATAATAAGCATGCGTCGGAAATGAAATTGCAAGAGAAAAACAACACGAAGATAATCAAACGCAAACACGAGAATGTATCCTGGTTCGGATACGCAAGTCCCACTTTCTCATTGTATCCTACTTCAGCAACACTCAAGTCTCACTCGGCCCAAATCCACTATTTTCCAAAGAGTACACATGCCTCTTCCCAAGAAGTCTTTCTTATAATGAAGTTCTCAAGAAATTAAAGACTTGCCACCTCAACCCTTTGGGAATTTTCTACTTACACTTGATGAATAAAGAATACTCTTTTTCTATAGCCTTGCTTGAAGCTTTGTGAAGTGATGAAGGCTATGGTGTGATCTCCAAAATGTGGTGAAACTAATGCTTTTGGGAGATCAAGAAATTTAGCCAAAGAGATTTTAGGAAAATATCAAAACATAGGCCAAAGAAGAGCTTTGTGCTTAAAAGCTTTTGGGCTAAGAAATACTCTTTTTCTTTAGAAAATATTAGCTATTTATGTTAAAATAAATTCTGCATTAAACTCTTATTTATAGAGCCAAAACTATGCACAAAACTGTCCCCAAAATACTCTTTAAATGGCTAGAAAACGGCTAGAAAACGAGGGTAAAATAAAAAATGTTCTGGGCTGTGAATCTGTCGTTAAGTCAAATTAGCCGACTAAAATCAAAAACTAGTCGATCGCAGTGTAAGAATTAGTCGACTACTTTTATAACGTAGGTGGGTCCAGAGAGCACAGTTTTTCTCCCATTCAAATCAGTCGACTAAAATCAAAAATCAGTCAACTACTTTTCCAAAATGGGGTTTCTAAGCTTTAAAGCTTTGTGAAATTATTTCAAAATAATTTTATACTTTAGAAATATAATTTAAGGATTTTTTAAAAACGTTTTGGTGTTATTCTAGTGTGTGTGTGTGTGTGTGAGCTTCTTGCAAGGCTTTACAAAGCTAAATAAATTGAAGAAAGATACGTAAAATAAATACATTGAAGTCCAAATTTTCTTCATTTTACTCACTTTATCTACAATGATTTATCCCCTTGCTAGCTAGCTCATTACACCATCCTTGAGTGCATCTTCTTGATTTCTCTTAAGCTTGTGAGCACTTCAAACGCTTGACTATCATGAATTGGTCTTCAATATTTCATAATATAGCTTGAATGGCACAATACATGTACACAATACTTAATGGAAATATTAGTACCATATTATGTTGTTCATCATCAAAATAACCACTGTGTGGAGACTCAAAATCCAACAGATTATTCTGGGATGGAGTAATGATGAGACTACCTCGTAAAAGAAAAGGGCAGATCTGAAATTTTTGGAGTCTTGGGGGCGTTTTCGTAATTTTCAGTTTTAGGGTGTCTTTTTTAATTTTCAGCATTAGGGTTATTTCTGTAATTTTGTATTTTCAGTTTACTATTTATATGGGGGCTAGGGGGATTAGAGAAGGTGGTGTGTTGAATCTTTAGAGAAGAAATGCTTTGTTGTAGATCATGGCTTCGTCTCGAATAGACGCTTGGGAAATCAGTCCACCTCTCGAACGGGTCCAAGAGAGAGCGAGTTACTCTCAAAAGAACTCAACCTATCTTGTATCCCTTTTTTATATTTCAGTTTATAACAATAAATATCACATCTTTTTCCCAAAGCATCTCTATTAAACACTAAAAATCCCACCTTTCCACTAAAAATCCCACCTTTCCACTTAAAACCCTAAGTCTATCCATCGAAACCCTAGCGGATCCTTTCAATGGGACCATAGGAGTCCAATGATTGGACTCGAGGTACCTAAGTCAGAATTATTTAGTTTTTGTGTGTGTGTTACAACTAAATAATGTAGCATAGTATCAAGATGATGTCCATAATGCACAATATAACTCTCTCCTCGGGAAAGAGAGGGGTGTTAGATCCTGACGTCTCTTGTAGGGGAGAGGGAACACAAGAGGAGAGCTTGAGAGGAAAGGGTGGACGATTGAGAAGTGAAAGGAGTGAATCTCATGTAAACATGTATATTCTTCAATCATAGTCGATTTTCTCGTGTTGTACCCTGTGGATTAGGCCAATATGGATGGCCAAACCACGTAAATTCTAATGTTCTTCTTGTATTTGTGATCCGCCTTGCACACTCAGAAGGTGGGGGAATTGATCCCTAACCGTTATGATCACATCAAAATTTAGATTCTGAATGTTTAGGTTAAAAATATCATGGTAAATATATAGAGCCGTTTGAAATGTGGTAAAATTAGTATAGTATATGGTAAAAATTTGTTAAGTGGATAATATCTGGACTAACCAAGCTGGTTAATGATAGCCTAAAGGATGCTAGATCACATGATAGCATGGTTAAGTGTAAGAATAAAGCAAGCTACTCAGGTTGCAACACAATCAAAATAAAATTTCTTTTAACCCCTAAATTTTTTTGTCTATTTTGTTTTACACCTTCCCTACTTCAATAAAAATTCTCTTTTCAACCTGTTTCTAAAATATTGTATTTTCGTTTATTTCTATGTTTCTTCCATTTTCTCAACTTGGACTGAAATTTTTCCCTACCTCTTTATTTGAAGATCTGTTTCTTGTAAGCTCATGTGTCTCCAAATAAGCCATTTGTTCATAAATATCAAATATTGTCAAAACTTTAGATTATTTTACTGATGTCAGCAACATGTCCCTGTGTTGGAGGTAAATTTCGCAATAATCGTTAACTTCAATTTGGTCTCTTAGCTTTCAATTTGATTAATTTTAGCGATAATTCTATCAGAGAATTATTTTATCGGTTCATCAGCTTTCATCATTGAATTATCAAAAATTCTACATAATGATCCTAGCTTAATGGATATTTTCTTTGAGGAACCTTGAAATTCTTGCTTAAGAATTCCCAACATCCTTCGCGTTGGAGGCGGCCATGATCTTGGGAAAGGTGGACTAGCGCACACCTTGTGAAATAAAAAGAAGTGCCTTCACATCCTTTTTTTTCTTTATATTTATTCTGCTGGTTTGACAGCCATGACTGCAACGTGCTCAGGTCTTGTGGTTCCTTGTAGTTATCTTTCTCAAACTCCCAAAGTTCTTGTGAGATGAAGAGTCTTTATTTGGAGACAGAATCATAATTTTTCCTTCGAAAATGGAGACAAGATTCTACATTTAACATAGTGGGGGATCCTTGACCCTTAGAGGCAGCGCAGAAGCTATATATCCTCGGTCCAGTGGTGCACTACAGCGTTGCACTGTATCTTGCTAACAGATTTGCTGCCAACGCTATCTAGATATGCGTGCAGTTGGCCAGATAAAGGAGTGTACCAAAAATACTCAAATAAGGCACTTCAGGACCTAGGATATCATTCACATCTTCCAGCGAATGGCAGGGGTCTTAATGTGCATCCATACGACCAGTAGGTGTATTTAGTGGATTGCAATTGTCCATGTTTATTCATCAACTTCGGAAGTATGAAGTTTAATGTCACATGTAATTCATCCTCTGGAAGATAATTCACTTCTGGATGATGTTTTCATCTTCCGGATGATCATTCATCTTCTGGATGATCATTTCATCTTCTGGATGATGTTTTCATCTTCTGGATGATAATTCATCTTTTGGATGATCATTTCATCTTCTGGATGATAATTCATAGTATAGATGTCCCAAAAATCTATACATGCAATAAAGGAAATGAGGAAATCTGTAAGGGTATGTTGTCACATCATCCATAGCAACATAGCCCAAAATTTCATTTGCCAATCGCATGACTTTCGCAGCTATAACCAGGGAGCCTGATGCATCAGTTTATATAATTTTGTAAGTGAGTTAAGCTCATCTTACTTGATTACTTCCTGGTTTCAGCAAAATAAATCTCTACGCTATAGTGTATTGCTTATAGCATACAATTTTATTTATTTATATTTATATTTATACAATACTCGGTTAGCCCACAGGATTGATACATTTTTGATATCAGGACTTCAGATCCAAACACTACACATTTCATAAATGAGTCCAGCTCAACTTATTTTTGCCTCGTTCAATATTATTTGGCCAAATTCTATGTTTGCTTCAGGGAACGTTGTGTGGAAACGTTATTTTTATAATTATCATTCAAATGGCAAAATGAAATGTGAGTAATTGTCGACAAATGTGTTATTTTATTTGTAACGCCATGCCTCCCGGCAGGGACCGCTACAATTGAAACATGAGTGTGCAGGTCTCGCAGTTGCCAGTGAAGTCAATGTGGAGCAGTGCAGAAGTAAGGAGAACACTCTAGAGATGACCATTAACACAGTTCTAAATAAGGAAAAGACAGTAACAAACAGGTAAGGTAGTACTGAACAGGAAAGAGATAAGAAAAAACTACACTACTGCTAAAACGTAAATGGAACATGTACCTGCCGCAACGTCAAGGCTCAAACAATTCTGCGCTGGAAGTTCTGACTCCTCTCAAGGTCTTGTACCGAAAGCTCCAACTCCTCGTGCTCAAACACCTCTGTGTGATCCTATGCGTCATACCTAGTGGGCAACAGAGGTTACACCATGCATAATAGAGTAGACAATATCTAAACAAGGGACAAGAAAAGTAAGTGTGCACAAAAAAGAAAAAAGACAGCCACAGATATGATAGTACTGAACAAGAAGTAACCTGACCTGGTAATCCACGAACCCACACGGCGGGAGGGTAAGGAGGTACAAAAGGCGAGGTGACAGCAATAGAAAGTAGAAAGTGTACAGAAGAGAGACATATCATGATGGTAAAAAGAGCACAACTACTGTGGAGATGGTGCTAGCTAAAGTGAACCAGTCCTAGGCTGTGACTTATGAGGGGGAGTACAATAAACATCTGGAAGCTACCATGACCGCGAGGGTGCGACCCCGGGCAGAGTCCAAAAGTAGAAGTATCGTACTGTAAGAGCTGCAAAACTGTAAGAGCTGTGACACTGTGACCTGTGGTGAGGCTTCAGGACCCATCAAAAATGGACGTCCCTGTCTGCCCCCCGAACTCGGGACCCATCGGAAATGATGGACGTCCCCTCTAACACGGGTGCTTCTGATCAGGTCTCAGTTGCTCGTACTCTCCAATCATAAGTTTTCCCAAACCCGGTGAGTCAAGCAGAAAGTAATCATTTTATTAGTTATTGTGTCGCGATGTTCAACATTGATTAAACTACGTAGTCAATGGAGATACGAGATCCACTGCAGTAGTAATAGTCCATCTCAATCATGCCATGCATGCAATAGTAACCGGTCATGATAGTTCCACCTCAAAAGCTTGTCATGCATTCAATAGTAATCCTGTCGTAATAGTCCATCTCAAATCCTCTAGCCAATCAGTAGCACGTGCCATCTTAAGCAATAACCCAAGACTACGCAATTTAACACAATATTAAACTTGCATGGTACTAGTAAACTTAAGAGAAAACATGATAATAAAACTGACATGCAATAAAGTAAAGGCATTGATGTTCTCTTGGCAAGATATCCCAAGCTGAACTGAAAAAAAAAGCAACACTAACTGTTTTATGCAATGAATCAAGAAGGAAAACATGATAACTGATTGATAAAGAAAATCCGAAAGACAAACAATAACACAGATACCCGAGACAGCACTCAAAGGAAGCTACCAAACCTGTCAAGTAAGGAACTCAAAGCAACAAGTAAATAAGCCAGGCACAACCCACATCGAGTAAGGAGAGCCAGCCACCATCCAACAGTAACTAGGGATTCAGCCAAACCTAACGAGCAACAGAAAAGCCAACCACAACTCAACAACCAGCAGGGAGCCCAAAGTCGCAAGCAAGGGAACCAACTAACCTCATAACAGCAAGAAAGCCCCAACATGCATGCAGTGAAGTCACCGTACCTCAAAACAGCTAGGGGAGCCCATGCCGCAAGCAGAAGAAGCCACCAACTCAATGAAGCGA
>JAULAV010000057.1:3076-20076 GCA_030789695.1 Scilla litardierei | reverse complement strand
AGCCTCGCCAGGTGCGTCCCTCTGCACCACCTCCCCCTGACACAGTACTTCAGAGCATTCGTGCTCTAGAGGGGGCGGTGAGTGGCCTCAGAGGCGACCTCCGGACCCTGTCCGCCACCGTCACTGCGATGGCTGGCCGCTTCGACCTGCTACCACATATCCACTACTGCCTTACACAGGTCTTGGAGCGACTCCCGCACGTACCCCCACCCACCCAGCAGGTTCCCGCCCACAATTCCACACCCACTCAGCCTGCTGCCACTCCCACACCCACCCCCGCTCAGCAGCCTGTCCAGCCAGCACCACCCTCACGACCTCCGCCTCAGGACGGAGACGGCGCAGCGCCGCCTTCTTAGGCACTCTTGATGCCATTACCCCATTCTTGCCGTTGCGCTGCCCGTTTCTGCTGGGTCCTGATGCACTTTTGTCCACCCCCCTCCCCTCACTTATTTTGGGATTCTATTTGTGATCATATCTATATATATCTTTTTTGGGAGAGAGGGAGAGTTTTTGGTACCCCTTATATATCTATATCACTCCTATCTGTGCATGCATCATGTCCGCATCATATTTTCATTTCTTCAATTTTCTTTTTTATTTTTCACTTGTCCATGCATGCATCCTCACTTACCCCTCACATTTCTCGTCTCTCGGTGTGCCACACTTTGCACATTGAGGACACTGTGCGATTTAGCTTGGGGGAGTGAGTTCTCACGTTCTTTTTGATTTACCACCTTTACTTTCAGTTTTTCACACCGTTTTTCACTTTTGCACTCATTTTTTCATCATTCTTCTTTTATTTTACCATGCATCACGTTTTTCTTATTTTTCTGTGTGCTGCATTGTAAATAGTTCTATTTTCCCTTTATCTTTATTTCTTTTTCATCTCATGCTAGAGATGACTTTTCTGTGATGATGATGACGTTGGATTTAGCTTATTCTATATGCATGCTATATTTGTCATGTCTTAGGCTTTATTTCAGATATCAGATGCTTTGACTTGCTTTGCATTTAGAATAGTAACCCACACCTTTTTCCGCATAAAAACGGATGAAATTTTATTATTAGCTGAGTCTGAATATTCATATGTATGCTATCACAGAAAACACACCAAGATTCACGCATTGAATGCCTATATCTGGAGTACTGATTTCTCTTCCTATATCACTTCTATATGCATGAGTTGTACACTTCACTTCAGGATGATTGGATGATGTTAGCTATGATAAATCTGGATTAGTTAGCTTTTTTGTGATCGAAACTGAGTAGATTAGATTACCCCGCTGAAGTTGTCGTGCATGTCTTATAGAGTGAACCGAGAGTTACATTTCTTTCTTTCTCCACAAATCTTGAACATCATTTCTCTACTTTTAAAATCATTGGTGAATCTCCCCTTAGTGATTCTATTTTATGGCATTTCCCCCGCTATTAGTTCCTAGCTCCAAGTCTCTTATTATAAAATAAAAAAAATAAATAAAAGAGAGAAAAACATTCTTGTATATCATTATCTCTCTTTGAGTTGGGATCATTGTATATATACTAAAAAAAAGAGAGAAAAAGAGGAAAAATCCTCAATAAAAGATCCCATCTCACTTTCTTCCTCCCTTCTTTCTTTTTATCACTTGTGGAGCTATATGTACATAAAAATGGGGATGTAAATATTTTTTATGCCACCACGCTTATAGATAAGCTTGGGGGAGGGGATCCATTGATGTGTGAGAGAGTGACCACTTGGCATTGCACGACGACCTAGGCTAAGTAATATTCTATACTCAATGAGATTGTTTTTAGCTTTACGAAGTCCAGAGATCTAAGCCTAGTGTTCATCTCATGAAATCCATACTTTTCTATTCTCTCTATTCTATAGTGTGATACTCTTATACTCCCGATAGCAAGCGTTCAATTGAAAAGTGTGTGATCTGTGATTTGTATACCGCTTTAAATGTTTCAGACGATGCTAATTCTAAAATTATTCCGTTTTTCATGATTATAACGTTGTTCGTGGGTTTTCTATTTCTACTTGCACTATTATACTATGATATCAAAATAAAATTCTTTGACATGTATTTTTCATTCAGAGCATGCTACATGAGTAAGTGAAACCCACTTCCTGAGGAAATGATCTAGCATCCTACCTCTTCGCTTCTTTCTTTCTTACTTGATTCTATTTCGTTTTCATTCTTCTTCGTTTTTCATTTTTCGTTTCTTTTCGCCGTTTTCCGAATCCACCGGTTTCACCTTTTACTTATCTTTCTCGAGGACGAGTAAGAGGCAAGCTTGGGGGATTTTGATCACTCCTTATTTTACACCTTTTTTCCGCATGTTTGCATGCCATTTAGATCGCCCAAATCATGTTTTTCACGATATATCGACAATATTGCGATGCTTTTCACGATTTGTCGTTTTTGTCGCATTTCAGGTGATTTGGCGTGATTTGGAGTGATCTTGAGATACGCTCACTTTAGACGGTCACCGACGACCTCCCCGAGGGGTATTTTGCTGTTGGAGAGGAGCGGAAGAAGAATGGACGTCACAGGAGCGACGAGGAGGCCAAAACAAGCAGAATGGGCATTTTTTGTGTCCCACTCGGCCGAGTGGAGGAGCTACTCGGCCGACCAGCGAGACATTGCTCGGCCGACCTGAACAGATACGGTTCCTATGTGCACTCGGCCGAGCACCGAAGACCACATCGGCCGAGTGACGATATTGCGTCCGCCCGAGTGGCGCCCAGACGAGGCCCTTCCAAAACATCGAAGTTACTGTTTTTCGGCTGCCTGAGCTTCAGAAGACCCACTCGGCCGAGTGGATTATTACGTCCGCCCGAGTGCCTTGAAGCTATCGGCCGAGTGACGCCAACTCACTCGGCCGAGCCGCCCCCGAACTGAAGACCCCTGAAGCCCCCGACTTACTGGAAAATGACATGGTTTTCACTCGGCCGAGCGACTTTTGTCACTCGGCCGAGTGCGATGCGCTGCCTGTAGCGAAAATTGCGGAAAACAGGCTGTGCAGGGGTATTTTGGTCACGATTTTTGGACGATTTTGAGGGCTATTTAAGCCCTGTTTTTACCCTAGTTTAGAGAGCCTCTCTCTTAGATTTTTTGCAGCCTTTTAGATTAGTTTTTAGCTTTATTCTTGTGATTGGAGAAGAGACAAGTTTGTGATTTTTGTTAGAGCAATTGAAGAACTCCATTGGTTTGCATCTCTTTTCCTTAAAAATTCTATTTTTATTGCTTATCTCAATATTGTGATGAATTCTATTGCTTATTTCATTGAATATTTTTGTGATCTTGCTATGAATTGTGAGTAGTCTCCACGTCTTGGGGCGTGGGGATGAACCCTACAAGCCCAATTTCATATTTGTGATGAATTGGTAGAAATTGCGCTAGAATCAATAATTAGGGATTAGATTGTGATCAATTTACTACGGATGGCTAGGTATTCATATCGATTGGGATTTGCAAGAGATTGGATCCCAATTTGATAGGAAGCCCTAGAAATCCGAATTGGGTTGGAATCGGATTTTCGAAGTATCGGTTTGCAAGAGATTGGACCGATACTAGGATTTCCGGTTGCAATTCCATGCCGATACTCGTTTGCAAGAGATTGGACGGGTAGGAACTATCACAATCTAGATCGTGGACCGAGTTTGCAAGAGATTGGACTCGGTGCGCGATTGGACGATGATGTTGATCCTAATGCTAGCTTTCCTAGGCTAGGGTTTGCAAGAGATTGGATCCAAACCTAGGATAGCTATAGACCGGCAACAGCGCGAGAGCGTGAGCTTGGTTCTACATTCAGTTGCAACTAGTTCATCCAAATTCTTATTCAAGCAATTTTGATACCAACGAACCACATTTATGAAATACGGTGAGTAGCGGGGATTCCCCATTCCCTAGACGTTCTTTAATTGATTTGATATTTCTGCACGTTTTTTCTGACGATTGTGACAGGATCGCCAAAGGCAAATTTCTCTCTTAAGTAGCCAGGTTGATTAGGAGCAAGCACGGTCATTCGTCCTCCCTGTGTTCGATATCCCGCTCGCCGCTACACCGTGCGCTTGCGGTAAAACTACAACCGTTCTTTGGGTGTATACTCGGAAGCGATCAGAGGTACAGGGTGTGCAGGGGGTGCCTGCTCAGCGCCCTCGGCCTCAAGAACGTAAGCAGCTGGGATGAGGAGATCCATCGCTAGGATCCAATCCTCATGGGCCGGTGCTATATGTGTCCGAGGTAGGCTCGGGATGATCATGTAATCGGCGCTAAAAGGACCATGCAACCACACCCAGTGCCGTTGGCCGTGGGGACGAAGCATCTTCATCCGGGCCATGACGTCTATCGAGAGTGCAGTGGGGCCCGGGGCTCGTCTAAGGTCAGCAGGAAGGTCCACGCCGGTCATCAGGGCTAGCAAAGTAATCAGACCGCCGCAGCAAATAGGTGAGCGAGCGCCCACCGAAATGATGATGCGGTCTAAGAACCAGCTAGCAATATCAATCTCTACGGCGGGGACCAGGTCATCACTATCCCTCTCGAGAACTCTGGGGCGAGTCATCGCGTAGAGCATATAGAGCTCAGGCGTAGACATCGTCCCAGGCTCGTACCTCGCCAAAAAGGTGGTCGCCATGAGGCGCTGGGCTATACGGAGGCAGGGGTGTAGGATGGCCGAGGCCTTGGCCTTACTAGGGTCAAAGCCATGGTGGGAACCCGTGATACGTGTCCAGAATATGGAAGTGTCAAATGATGGTGGTGGGATGTGAGTGGGTGCGTAGGCTCGGTCGGGGACGGGGACAGCGGGCCACTGGAAGAATGCACGAAGCATGTCGAGAGTGACCTCGCACTCTCGATCCATGAGGCGAAATGTGCATCCTCCAGGGGTCCGGGCGATCGAGCTGAGTACCTCAAGTGTCGGACGGACGTAGGTGTCCGCCGACACAGACAAAAAATCGTGCCAACCCACGTTGTGGTACAACGTGAGCATCCCCTCTAGCACCCCTAGGCGGTCCAGGTCTGCTAAGTTTGCGAACCTAGAGGGTACTATAGATCGCTGGGCGATACGCTCAAATCGGACGCGTTGTGCGCTGTCTCTGAACGTGATCCCCAGTGGCCCGACAACGGGAGCCGGTGGTGGGATAGGGTCGGCGGGGATGGGCTGTGCGTGTATGGGATCGGCAGGAAGCGGCTGTGTGGGTGGTGGTGGACTAGGTGGAGGGGAGTCCTCCCTAGCGTGAGAGGGACCGGCGTCATCGGTCCTCTTCCACTTGGAAGAGGCTCCCCGCGTGCGTGGCCTAGTGCGGGGCGGCATGTGTGCCGCGAGTGCTCACCCAACTGAAATATAGTATGGCGTGCTCAATAAAATGACCGAGTGTACCTGAACACGCTGCGAGAGCAAATCAGCAAATGCGTGCGAAGAGCGCCGCTTCCGCGAAGCAAAAAATGCGTCCTGAAGCTCCCCTAAGCTCCCCCAAGATAGCCGGAGGTCGGTCAGAGGTGGGGGGTGTCGCCGGAGGTCGGGGCGTCGGCGGTCGGACGATCACCGACGGTGGTCGACCGAGCGGGCCGGCGGCGAGGTGAATCGGGCAAGGGGAGTACGGTCGCGGGCGAGGGAGTTGAAAGGTCGCGGGGGCTCGGGCGAGATTTGGGAATATCTGCGTTGAAATTCGCGCCGAGCCCGCTGCGACTTATATAGGGATAGTTACGACTCGGCCGAGTGACTATGTTGCTCGGCTGAGTGACGCAACGAAAAATGAGTTTTAAATTTCTCCCCGCCGCTTACGACTCGGCCGAGTGGCACAAGCTACTCGGCAATATTCAGGCTAGGAGGGTATCCGTTTCCCTCGGCCGAGTGACTAAATGTACTCGGCCAAGTGACAGTTAATACGAAATGCACAAAAAAGACAGAGAGTTGGGTTCAGCAGACTTCCCTCGTTGGTGCCCCACTTGGCTGAATGGGATCCTTTGCTCGGCTGAGTCACATATGATACTCGGTCGAGTGACGTGCTGTTTTCTGCTTCGGGGCTCCGTTTTTGCTCTACTCTCTGTTTTTCTTCCTCCTATTGGTTTCTTCCTCCTCCCAAGGCCTGAGCGCATTCCTGGAGCGCTCTTCCTTGCCTCTATCTCCCTCCATGTGAGAGATCTCCTTTTCTCCTCTCCTGTCATAGAAATCAAGACCCGTCGTCACGATTTTTATGGGCAAAAAGACTCAAAACACTAATAAAGTCTAAAACAAAAATAAAAAACAAAATAAAAAGAATGCTAAAACCGTCGGGTTGCCTCCCGATAAGTGCTCGTTTAAGGTCTTGAGTTCGACCCCTTTGGATTTTCAATTAACGCTTGATGTTGGGTGCATATGAGATGCACCCGTCGAACTTGCCGGGAAGACCGCTCGGGTTTGGATCGTGGTGGTGTGTGGCCTTCCTCAGTGCCCCTTCATCATGAGCAATATTGGGGGATGGCTCCCCCAAGCTTGAGCTTGTTCCGGTCTTCGACTTCGTCGGTGACACCGATCTTCAAATCGGTGGAGCTTTCTTCGGATTCTTCAATGTCGAGAGCTTGCAAAGCTCTCGTATTCTCGCGACATCAGCATCGCCATCATCATTTGCCGTGGAGCTATTGGGAGAGTCCTCTATCTTCTCTTCTTCGACCAAATCTTGGCCTTCTTCGAAGCCGTCATCATGGAGTGCACCGATGGAGTAGGGGATAGCCTCTTCAATGACCTCATCAAGGAGGTCCATATAATCTAGCTCCTCATGGTACGGCATGTGCTTCATAGCCTTTGGTATATGAAGCTCGACTTCAATGTTGCCTACATTCAAGGTAAGAGTCCCTTCCCGCACATCGACGATAACACGGCGGTGGCGAGGAATGGGCGTCCAACTATGAGCGATGTGTCACCCTCTTCCTTGATGTCCAAGATCACAAAATCACAAGGCAAGCATATGCCTCCCGAAACGTGGAGTGGGATATTCTCCGCGATACCAACCAGCCTTGTAATCCGACCATCCGCGAGTTGAATCCTCATGTCGGTAGGCTTTAAATCTGTGCCGGTGTTCAACTTCCGGAACATGGTGAGAGGCATGAGGCTCACACTAGCGCCCAAATCAACCAATGCTTTTTGTAAGGGGACGCCTCCGAGTGTGCAAGGAATCCGGAAACTCCCGGGATCTTTAAATTTGGCGGGCTCCCTCTCTCTCCTAGTAAACCAAGTCCCTTGTTCCGCGAGCATGATCTTCTCCTTCATTTTCCTTCCCGTAATCAAGTCCTTTAAGAACTTCGCGTAGGACAGGATTTCCACTAAGGCATCAAGAAAAGGGATATTGAGGCTCACCCCTCTTAAGTATTCGAGGAACTTGGCTAGCCTCTTCTCGATCTTGGCTCTAGCTAGCCGTTGAGGGAAAGGCACCTGTGGCATGAATCGGCGCTCATCAATAGGTTCCTCCACTCTAGATTTTGCTCCTTCTTGCGGCTCCTTCTCCTTTTCCACCTTAATTACCGGCTCGCTCTCTTCTAGATTCTCCACCACGGGTTCCTTGATTTGAGTCATGGGGGGAGTGGTATCCTTCCCTCCTCTAGTTGTAACCGCAACAACCGCGTTGATATGACCGGTGTTGTCCCGTGGATTTGGCTCGGGTTGAGCCGGCAATTGTTGGTTATTTCTATTGAGCAACGCAAGTTGCTCCCCGATTTGAGCGACGACGATGGAGAGAGAATCTTGTCCCGCCTTCAACGTGGCGTTAATCTTCCTTTGCTCCGCCATAAACTCCTCCACCTTAGCTTCAAAATCTGAGCGTGGTTGAGCTTGCGGAGGGTTGGGATTTCTCCACCCTTGATTATACCCGGGTGGCCTATAAGGTCCCACTTGTTGCCTTTGTGGGAGGTTTTGTTGCGGTGGCCCCCCTTGGTTGATAACTCGGTTGTGGTGGTGGTGGAGCCCGAGCTTGAGGAGGTTGTTGTGGCGGGGGGTTCAAGGCACCGTCATTATTAGCATAAGAAAAACCCGGATGGTTTCTAGCGGCCGGGTTGGCCCAATATCCGGAATTCCCCGCAACATATTGAATTTGCTCCAAAGCTCCTTCTCCTTGCTCTCCTCCTACATACATGGCTTAGGATTGGTCTTGCCAATCACTCATATTATTTGTCGGTGTGGATGTAGTAGTGGCTCCTTGCGGCTCGGTAATGAATTTCTCCAACCTCTCCACTACCTTGTGGAGAGAGTCAAATTTGCTAGCAAGCTCCGCCACGGCCTTGGCCTCATAAATACTCGTGGGCTTCAAGGAGGATGAAGAATGTCCTCGCTCGTCCCCCCATTGTTGGTTGTTGGAGGCCATCTCCTCTAGCAAGGCCGTAGCTTCATCGGGAATCTTTGACAAAATGGCTCCATTTGCGGTGGCATCAATAATCTGTTTTGTGCCCGGTTGGAGTCCATTGTAGAAACTGTGGACAAGCTCCCAATCTTAAATGCTGTGATGGGGGTATTGATGTTGCAAGTCCTTGAAGGGCTCCCATGCCTCATAAAGAGTCTCCTGTGGTCCTTGCTTGAAGGACATGAGAGCACTTCTTATTTTCACCGTCTTGGAGGGCGGGTAAAATTTGTCGACGAAGGCACTCGCCAATGCTGGATGTGGTAATGAGGGTTTTCATGGGAGTTCCCATGAAAAGGGTCTTGTTGCATCCGAACTACCAATCCGGTCTTCAATTCAAACTTCTTGTCGGCCGCCAACTCCGGCATAGCTATGGATGATGTCGTGGAGGAAGTCTTAGGCCGAAGCCTATCTCTTATGGAAATGATCCTCGCCATTCGCTCCGCCAATTCTTCGGGTGTCTCAGGATGGGTCATAAAACTCCCTTCCGTATTGGGTCTCTTCTCCGCTTGGATCCTCCTCAATGTACGCTCGATCTTCGGATCGTATAGTATTTCTTCCGGGTTCACCGTGGATCTCGTGTACATGCAAGGGAAAACAGAGTTTCAAAGAAATAGTTAGCACAAAGGAAGGGTAAAATAAAAATAGAAATAATAGAACAAAAAAAGAAAAATAGCTAGGTAGGTAGAATCAAACACTATTGCCTCCCCGGCAACGGCGCCAAAAACTTGATCAGAGCCCGGATGCACACCTGGGCACGCGACTCGCTAGTATTACCGCAAGCGCACGGTGTAGCGGCGAGCGGGTATCGAACACAAGGAGGCCTAATGACAATGTCTTCTTCAATTCACCTGGCTATAAAAATAGTCGAGAAATATTCGCTATAAAGCGGTCACAGTCGTTCAATTGTATAAAAGAAATATCAAATTAATAAAGACGCCTAGGGGGTAGGGAATCCCCGCTACAAACCGTATCTCGTCATCGTGATTCGTTGGTGTCACAATTGCTAGACTTGAAATTTAGGTGAACTACTTGCAACTAAATGTAGAACCAAGCTCACGCTCTCGCGCTATTGCCGGTCTATAGCAAACCTAGGGTAGGGTCCAGTCTCTTGCAAACCCTAACCTAGGCAAGCTAGCGTGAAGAACAACATCATCGTTCAATCGTATCTCGAGCCCACTCTCGTGCAAACTCGAGCTACGGCCTAGGTTGGGATAGTTCCTACCCGTCCAATCTCTTGCAAACGGGTATTGGTATAGAATTACAATCGAAAATCCTAGTTTCGGTCCAATCTCTTGCAAACTGATTCTGGAGAAGTTCAATTGTAACCCAATTCGAATATCTAGGGCTTCCTATCGAGTTGGGATCCAATCTCTTGCAAATCCCAATCGGTATGAATCCCTAGCTATTCGTATTAAATCAATCCCAAACTAACCCTAATCAACTCTAACAATAATTCCACCAATTCATCACAAATTAGAAATAGGGTTCGTAGGGTTCATCCATACGCCCTAAGACGGTAAAACTACTCACAATTCATAATGAAATTCAATAGAAATTCACAAATAAAATCAATAGGATTCAAAGCAATATTCAATATATCAATAAAAATGGATTTTTTGATGGAGAGAGAGACAAACTAATGAAGAACCAATAGCATCCAACAAAATAACACTTTTCTCTCCCCTCTAAAAGCTCAATCTAATCTCCTAAAAAGTAATCTAAAAAGGGCTGCAAAAAGTTCTGAAAAAGCCCTCTAAACTAGGTTAAAAACTGGGGTTTAATACCCCCCAAAATCGCCCAAAAAATCCTGACGAAAATGCCCATGCACAGCCTCAAAATCGCAATTTACGCTACAGGCAGCGCGGCTCACTCGGCCGAGTGACAAATGTCATTCGGCCGAGTGACAAACTCTGACAAATTCCAGTAAGTTCGGACTTTTGGGGGTCGGCTCCTCGGGAGTCACTCGGCCGAGTGACTTTCTTTGCTTCGGCCGAGGGGACTTCTTCACTCGGCCGAGTCGGAACTCGAGAAACGACTGACGGATTACAGTAAGTCTGTGATTTTTCTTGCTGTCGTCTTGATGCCACTCGGGCGAGTGGTGTCTCCGTGGTTCGGTCGAGTGGGCTGGCGATGCTCGGCCGAGTGCACGCTGATACTCAGTCTTCTGCGTGTCTGATTTGGCCGGCCGAGCGGGCTCTCGATGGTCAGCCGAGTGACTCCTTCACTCGGTCGAGTGACATGCTGAAATGCCCATTCTTTGTATTTTTGATCCCTCGTCGCTCCTACGACGTTCTTTCTTTTTCCACTCCTCTCCAATAGCAAAATTCCCCTCGGGAGAGTCACGGGTGACGTCCCGGAGTGGGTGCATCTCAGAATCACTCCAAATCGCTCGAAATCTCCTGAAATTCGACAAAAACAAGAAATCGTGAAAAGCATCGCAATATTGCCGAAAAATCGTGAAAAGCATGATTCGAGCGATCAAAATGGCATGCAAACATGCAGAAAAAAGGTGTAAAATATGGAGTGATCAACTGTCAGCTCACCTGATCGGTTGATGCTTCAACCGATCGGGTGGCCTCATTTTCGATATATAGTGACCTTGGTTTTCCCAAACGCGGACCCCCATTGTATTTTCTATCTTTTGGGGACTTTTGATGGCTGGAATTTTATTTTGTCTTGTAAGTGTTCTGGTCATTCTGTAACTTTGATATATTGTTCTTAATACTATTTGCTTCTCTTTTCTATTGCTTGATTATGATTTCAATGGTTGAATTTGATTGTGATGCTATTTTCGCCGTGAATTGTGAGTAGTTTCCCAATCTGGGATTTTGGTGGAAACCCCTTCGTGGGTTCTCCCTAGAATGACCATAGGATTAGGATTTCGATAGGATTTAGGAATTTAGATGGTTACGCGGGGCGTTTTATTGTCATTGGCGAGAGAAATACCGCCTCTGACCGTCGAGCCAAGGGGAAATAAAACTAGCGTTTGATCCCCTAGCCACAGCTCACACCCCTAGCGTAGACATTGAATCCTAGCGCGTGGGAACGGTAGGATGAAATGTTGGGAGTAATCGTTGCGAGCTTAGTTCTCCCAGAGTCGGTCGGTGTTAATGGACATGGGAATGCCCACCGTCCGAACCCGGGCAGACCTAGCGTATCATCCTGGGCTTCGACCGGAATATCGGGCCCATGAGATGCTAGGCATCACTCTTAGAGGCAACGTCTCACCACTAAACCCTAAACTCCAATCATAATTCCATCCGTCGGTCGTAATAGAGAGGGCACATGATAGAGTGGAAACCAAAGTCCTAGGTTTCCTTTTATATCTTATATCCTTCGTATTTCTATTTTGTGACAACATACTGATTGTTCGGGCTAGCTCACCCATCGGGTGAACTGGTTCCTTCTTGACAACAAGCACAACACACGCCTCCCTGAGTTCGACCCCCAATCCACACTACAACACCGTGCGCTTGCGGTTATAAATATTTAAATCTGGTATCCCCGATTCCACTGCATATATTGCTAAATCTAGGGGACGTCAAGCTTTATGGCGCCGCTGCCGGGGAGGCAACGTGCTTGTTTATTTTAGGATCCTGTGAACCCTAGAGACTAGTTCACATCCTCACCACGCGATAATTTTCGCATTCCACTTACTTTTTGATTTTACTTGGACATATTGTATATATTCGTTGTACAGGGTTGGTAGACTGTGTCGCCACACCTCCACTACTACTTCTTATCCCTCCATTCATACAACCCGTGCTATTAACGTGCTCTCTATCCGTGCAGTCTCTCTCTCCTTTTCTTGCAGGTTCTACGCTCTACAACAAGGATGTCGTGTGCCGTTTCGGGCGATATCTGGGCACATGCACACCACATCAGCTGTTTAGCTCAGAGTCTGACAGAATCTTTAAGCGCTTCAAACATCATTTCCTTTCTATCAGCTGCTGTAGAAAATCAAAAGAGGAATCATGATGGTCAGCAGCACCCGACACGACAATTTTTTTCCCTTCTAATGAAGCGATGCTTATTGACATGCCCAGTACAGAATTCAGTGGGGAAGAGTTATACACCTATGGAGAGGTTTGTCTGGAGGACCATCAGGCAGTGTTTGTTGGGTGTGTTGAGCAGGAATCCATCTTATCCTTGCAGACCTCTACAGAGCATCTTGAATCTTGGGACCATGAAGGAGCTGACAGTAGTGGTGGAGAACTATCAACTGTTGAGGCCTGTTTTCGCGTTGAAGCCTTCTTCCCGGATGATTATCATGAACTTGAGAAAGACCCATAGCCTTCCTCCGTAGTCCACTCATACCCTTGCAAAGCTTTGCCGTGCGAAACCATGGCTGGGAGTGAAATTCCGGATGCTAGTTTCCAGGAGACCCGGGAAGAATTCCTTTCACTGGAGGATGCTCAGCTTGAAAAATATGTGTCAAGACCTCAAGAAGTTGAGATGAAGGAGTTACCTCTGGGCTTGAAGTATGAATATTTGGGGAAGGATTCGACGCTGCCAGTCATAGTGAACTCCTCGCTACCCGAAGACTGAATGACCAAACTACTTGGTGTTTTAAAAAGATTTAAGAATGTTTTCGGGTATGCAATCGAAGATTTGAAGGGAGTGATCTTGGGACATTGATCGCACAGGATATTGCTTGAAGATGAGCAAGCTTCTTTGATCGAGCCGCAATGAAGATTGAACCCCATCATGATGGAAGTGGTGAACAAGGAGATTGTTAGACTCCTCCAGGACGGGATTATCTACCCTATTTTTGACTGTCGATGGGTTAGCCCGGTGCACGTTGTGCCCAAGAAGGGAGGAATGATGGTCATTCGTGTTGTGATATGATTCCCCGGATTTGGTTTTGGATGATGAGCAAACATAAATAATGTATACTAACTTATTTGTGAGCGCAGTTATGGAGATCGTCGCCAAAATACCACGTACATCAAAAGCGACGTCTCAAGACTTCTCAATACGCGTGATCGTGTGCCTGGAGCTTCGTTGAAGCTCAAGGAGCAATTTAGAAGTCATGAAGATTCGATTGAAGCTATTGAAGACGGTATCATCAAGTTTTATTTATAGTCTTTAAGCTTCTTTCATAGAATGTTAAGCCTTGAGTAGGACTTACTTTATAATCTTCATTTCGCTCATATCTTAGAGCTAGGATATTCATAGAAGCCATTAGAAACTTTCCCGAAGCCTATCGCTTCTTCCCTCGGTTTCGAGTGCATGTTAGTTGGTTCAAGAAGAGTCACCAACCGACTAGATGACGATCTAGTCGGTCGGTAACTCTACATGAACCGACTAGTTTGCCTCTCTTTATTCAGCTCTGTCTATGACTACAGTTAGTCGGTCAAAGAAGAGTCACCGACCGACTAGATGAAGATCTAGTCGGTCAGGAGTCCTTCTCAGACCGACTAGTTGTGTACAGTCATTTTCAGCCTAAGCTACTGTTTCGAGTTAGTCGATCAAAGAATGTTTGTCGACCGACTAGTTGAGAAACTAGTCGGTCAGCATTTGTTCTTAAACCGACTAAGTCAACTTGAAGTCAGCTTATTCTATTTCGACGTTAGTCGGTCAAAGAACATTCACCGACCGACTAGTTGTGAAACTAGTCGGTCGGCAAGTCTTCTTAGACCGACTAGTTGTCTTTGCCTGTACTTCGATCGTTTGGCTGTTCAACCGTTAGTCGGTCTATGTTGTATCACCGACCGACTAGTTGATGAACTAGCCGGTCAGTGATCCTTCTTTGACCGACTAGTCTGGTTCAGAATAGAGCCGTTGGAGCTTTTCTTGAAACGTTTTTCTCTCCCTCTCTCCTCTATCCTATATATAGTTGGAGGGGCTCTTTCATAAGTTTTAAGGCTGCCAATTTAGAGATTTGGAGAAATCTAAGAGAAGCTATTCTACTCCATTCTAAAGCTTTCTCTTCCTCACAAGAATCTCTCCCTCAACTCTTTGAGCCATTTTCTCAAGAGAGATTCTCTCCATTGTGAGCCTTCCAAGCCAATAGCTTGATCCAAAGTCACCATCCTCCATCCTAGCCTTAGATCGCTGATCTTATTGGTGGAGATTCGGTTTGGTGACATTCTCTCCTCAAAATCCATCGTTGCCCTAATTTGGTAAGATTTACTCAAGGCATAGGATTTTGTACGGTAAGAGTTTATTTCATTTACTTTCATTTTGTAAGTGTTTATCTCTCGGTTGTGAGAGTTGTGTTTGTGATCCCGGGTTGTAGGAGTCACAAATTACTTTGTGTATGATTTGACTTGTGAAGGTTTTTCACAAGTATTTCATAGTGGAAATCTTGAGTTAGGGTTGCTAACTCAAGTATCCGGAGGGGATCCGGGTGGTTGGGACGTAGGATCACCGTGAACAAGTTGGGGAGACTTGGGTGGATCCGAACCCGTTACATGCTTTGTTTGCGTTTGTTTAATTCTTGTTGATCGTTGTTTAATTCCGCATTGTTGTTTGTTCATTGCACAATAGTTAGGAATAACTCTCTTAATTATTTTAAGTACTATTCACCCCCCCTCTAGTACGTGTGCAGTAGCTACCACAGGGCACTATAATTGGTATCAGAGCCAAGGTTAAAGCTACAAGTTCAAAGCTATGACGAACAACGACTACATCGTCTTCAAGGATCGTCAAGGAGCTTCTTCAGTCTTGGAAGGGCAATCTTCATCTTGGCCTCCCTCCTTCAATGGTACCAACTACGGGTACTGGAAATGCCGAATGGAAACGTTCCTTCGGAGTGCTTCACTTTGGAGAGCCACGATGAATGAGTACGTCGAGCCCTCTGAACAAGATTTCGCAAAGTGGACTCCCGCGGAGGTCTCCGCGGAGGTAAGTAATGCCAAGGCAATGAACGCCTTGCAATGCGCATTGGAGCCCGAGGACTTCAATAAGATATGCACATGTAAGAGTGCATATCAAATATGGAACTCCCTCCTCATCTTACATGAAGGGACGAGTCGGGTAAGAGATTCTAAACTCGTGGTCGTGAATAAAGATTTCGAATTATTTCATATGCTGCAGGGTGAAAAGATGAAAGAGTATTATGCTCGATTCGTCGACATCACAAACGAGTTGGAAGCTCTTGGGAAGACCTACACCCAAAAGGAGAAAGTCTCGAAGATAATCGATGGACTTCCTTCTTGTTGGGAGAAGCGTACCTTCGCCATCGAGGAAGGTAATGACATGAAAACTTATGCCGTTGTTCAACTAATGGGTACCTTGATGTCATACGAGGTACGCAAGGATAGCAAGCTCATGATGAAAGAAAAGATGAAGTCGTACTTGAAGCAAGACGAGCCAAAGAAAAAGGCGATTGCATACAAGGCCGCTCCATCTACCAATGATGAAGAATCGGAAGAAGAATCGGACGATGAGTTGGACATGGAAGCTTTGGCCGATATGGCAAAGAAGTTCATCCGATTCTTCTGACAAGGTAAGTTGAATCGTAAATCTAAATTTATTTCGACTAATGTTTCTACTCCCGTGCGTTACAAATGCAATAAGCCAGGACATATCAAGCCGGATTGTCCTGTCTACAAACACAAGGGAAAGTGGAAGGGATCCAAGCACGACAAGTCAAGAAAGCACAAGAAAGGGCTTGTCGGCACTTTCACCGACTCCGATTCCTCAAGTGGAGAGTCGGACGATGAAAGAGTGGAGAAAGCACACACGTGCTTCATGGGCAAAGAGGATCGTGATGAAGACACCTCCTCCGATGAAAGCGAGGATGAAAGCGAGGATGAAAGCGAAGAGGTAACCAATGATGAACTTAGATTAGCCAACGAACAACTTTGGAATAAGTTTTCTAATATGGCTACTAAGTTTATGAAGACTAAAAATGAATTAGATAGTCTTAAAAACTCGCCTAACCCTTTCATCGTCAACAACGACACCGTTGTTGAAGAGTTGAGAAATGAGATTGTAAATCTCAAATCTCAACTTGAGCATGTTCATATCGAGGATTCGGATGAACATGTGATAGCGGATTTGACGTCTCAAATCTCAACGTTGAGTATTGAGAATAAAAATCTTAAATCACGTGTTTGTGCACTCGCATCGCAAGTGTCCACTTTGGATGCTTCTTTGCATTCTCTCACCGAGAAGCATGAGAGCACATTAGGCCGAATTCATGAATTCAACAAAGGTAAGGGCAAGTTGGATGATATCCTAAATGACTTACCTCCGGCCAATCATCACATTGGTTTGAGGTATAAGATGGGAGAGTCATCCAAATCGTCCGCCACCTTTGTTAGGCCATCTTCCGATGCTTCTACTAGTGGAAGTAAACACGTCATGGGTAGATCTTCTACCAATGGTGCTCCCGCTAGAAACACGCCCCCATTTGGAAAGAAACCCACTTTGGGTGGACCTCCAAAGAAGGGTCATGCTTACATGTATACCATGCCACGTAGGAACACACATCCTACCCCACATGTTAGCAAAAATGATGATTTTTATGCTCCGCACCCACGAGCACGTGCACACCATGTGAGACACACTCATGCACGTGTTCCTCCACATCCATATGTTCATCCTCATTCTCACATGAATAATTATCGTCATGCACTATTGCATCGCATGCCATATGCTTACCCACGTCATGCATCACATAGAAATCAACAAC
>JAULAV010000056.1:89576-101001 GCA_030789695.1 Scilla litardierei | reverse complement strand
AATATCTTAAGGTGGTCTTTCAACAACGTCATTCATGCTTGTGCACAAGCTAAGAACCACAAACTGGCTGAGCAGTTACTCATGCAGGTAGGATACAATATTAACACTTTTTGCTAGCATAGAACTTTCTTCTATTAGAACTGTTATATAAAGTTTGATGTGGCATTTCACACTTTGTGATGATTTTCAAGCTCTATTTTCTTTCTTGCAATTTTGCCCTAATGTCTGTCCTTTAGGTCACATTTATCATGTCATTTGGTTCTTTCACTTTTGTGCCTTAAGATGGAAGCCTTAAACTAAATGCCCATGAGAAACGATAGAACTGAATAAAATACTTAAAAGTTTCTGTTAATATTAAATGATTACTGTTGGAGTGACATCTAAGAAGAATGTATGTGGAAACAGGATATGGACCGGATTTGATACGGATGTGCAATATAGAAATACTTTAAATCGTACTACACAAGGTCACAACAACATGAAAATGGATTATTTATAAATAATAAACAGGGAGTGGATATATACATACATGCCTAATGTTTGCACATTCAAAAATCCAGACACACATCTTTGCACATTGTTTGGTTGCATAATCACTTGGAAGAAGTTTAGGGCAGAACAAGTGGTAATCAAACACATACTGCTGCTCCATTAGATCTGGCTGGTGTTTGACCTCTAACTTGACTAAGTTGGCATATACTGTATCTCTGATTTGCTACATAAAAAGGTCAACTTGTGCTGCTTATATAAAAAGATATACAGATATGAAGTGCCATAGTTGCAGATTATATGGTTTTAAATGATTCTATCTCATTGTCACGTCTGAGAGCAGAAACAAACTTATGTAGATGATAATGAGATTTGTGGTATGAGAGGCTTAGCTGCCATAACAAGGTCGTAGTGTATTGAATCTTCCATGAGGAGTGTTCCTCGTCAGTATTTCTTTCAGACAATTCCCTGATTGATTTGCTTGCTTCGCATGCATCTGATTTATACTAATTATTATTACTTTATCATTTTTCTCCATATATTGCAGCTTTTTCAATTAACTTGTCTGTTTTCAATTGCACGGTCAATGGATATTTGAATGTTCAACATGCCCACTGTGAAATTGTACTAACTAAAACTAAGCCCAAATTTGGACAGCGTCACTTGTAATTCCAACCATTCAGAGGATGCTTTTTAATTGATAAAACCATCTTCCTTCAAGGAACTGGAGAAACCTGCACAGATTGCAAGACATGAAGTGATCTGAAGCTGATTGGTTCTATTCAATTCAGGTGTCTGCTTTGGGTTTATGAAATTTAACACTGCGAGTCGGTAATCTTAAATGGCCGCTAGATGGAATTGATAGGAAATAGTGTTCTAGCATTCAGTGATTAGGATTCAACAAATGTCCCTTAATCATGTCAACTAGGCTTTTGCAATTAACACACAGTGAGCATGTGATCCTCTAGTCAGCTCTTACCTAAAGGGAACTTGTGTAACTTAATAATGAGAGTCCAATGATGGATTAATGCCTAAGAACAACACTGATTTTCACCTGATGACACCATGGAATACAGTAGACTTTCCTAGTTGCATTGTAATGCGACTTGTTCAACCTCAGTACTATTAACAGTGTCTTACCTATGTGAGTGTGAGTGTGAGTGTGAGTGTGAGTGTGAGAATAATAGATATGTGCTTAAATATAGAGTATTGACCAACATCCTTGTTGTATTTCCGGAAAGTTGACTTGTCTGTATCATCTAATGTCTTCTGTGTTTTTCCTTTTTGAGTGCTTTTTGAGAATATAGGAAAATTACTAATTATGTCCGCTTCGGTTAAAGCGTAAAACATTAAGTTCACTTGTGGAGGTTCTGACATCTGGCATGCTAATTTGCTAGCTAAAACGACTATTTAAAGTGTACTCTGTCGTAATATTATCCAGGGAGGAACATTGCCTTAGCTGTACCCACTTTCGTCTTTCAACCACAAACCTGTGAATGAGCTTTGAGACTCCTTTTTATTATCTTTCTTCATTTTTATTGAAATGTATTAGTTCTTGATATGGATAATAAGTTCAATTTTATGTTACCGGAGGCCAACTGTCTAATATTAATTGTTAATGTTTACTTCCCAAAAATATCTATTAATGCGTATTCATTTTTCTTTTAACACCTTTTTTTATCATTGATTAATATTAACTCTCTGATCATGTTTTTTTTTCTGTTTAGATGGATGAACTTGGAGTGGAACCATCAAGAGATACATATAATGGCTTCCTGAAAGCTGTACTTCATGGAAAAGGAGCAATTTACTGCATGGATGTGGTAATTTCTCTTTATAGGTTGATACATGATTTTGAGATTGCATTTCTAATTTTTATTTTCTACATGGCACCCCAATTTCATATCACATTCCTTTGATATTCATATGCATGACTTCCGCAGATTGAATCCATGAAGAATAGGAATATCATGCCTTACAATGATACTATTGCAGCTGTCTCAACTGGTTGCAGCAAAATATTGGAACTGGATATAGCTGAGTGTTTGTTGGACAATATTTCTGATTGTCTACCAAAGTATGTTCATCCATTTAATGCCATTCTTGCTGCATGTGATGTTGCGGTAACTCCTGTTCTTCCTGAGTTTCCATGCTTCTCTCTTCCCATCTTATTTTCTTATCTACTTATTCTTATTGTTTGTCAATTATTATCACGATAGGAAAGCAGTAGCTTCCCTCATTGTATCTCTATCTAATCCAGAAGTGTTGCTAATTGTTCACACGTATGGTTGACCTGTATTTCATTCTTGTTGTAGCCGAACTATGTGTTCTGGAATATGGCCAAGGATCTGTATCTAGGATTCGAACAAATATAGATTATCCTATCCGTATCCGATTTCGTATTCATATTTTCACTGAGGATATCTTTATCTGTTACCCGTTTAAGATATGGACATGGATATGTTCATGATAAAAATATCCAACGTATCCGAACGCCTGTCCAAATAATGAATATGTCTAAGAACCAAAGTTGTCACATGGTGATATATATTGTTTATTATTTTCTATGATTATCACATCGTATCGCATATAGTAAGATAAATTTATCCTCCATGCAATAATTAAGTAAATTATGTATATGTTTAAATACATTTCAAAAATATGAAATTTTTTATAATAAAACAAATAATAAATAAGGAAATATTATAAGTGTTCAAAAATGATAGTTATGAAGGTCAGCGTGAGTCGAAGAAGATTGGTGACGATTGGCAGTGTGCCCGCAAAAGCTAGTAAGAGTCAAAAAGAGCATCCTAAGGATCGACAAAGATAGGTTGATCCTTGGGATCGGCGAAGCTCGATACGTAAGGCTGTATGAGCAGGCTGTATGAGCTCTAAATATGGTCGATGTGGGTGGTAAGCATCGACGATGGCAGCGAACATATGTGATCGTTTTTTTTGCTAAGTGGAGTAACTAATCAATTTTAGCTTTAAATATAAAGTGGATCAAATTTAAAACTAGATTCATTCTGAAAAAACTAACCAAAAATCAACTTTTGACTGATATATGTTGGTCGATATAAATATCAGTTGATGTATATTGTATTGGTCTAGTATGGCTATCATATCGTAAGATATCTTATATATCCAATATGGTTAATCTGATATGTATTGAAATATCTTCATATCGTAATGTATGATATGCATCGCATATCGTAAGATATCGACTATGTTAAGAACACTTATATTTTCAAGCATATCAATATTGTATACCATGATATCTTTGTTTGACAAAGATAACACTATGCGATTTTTTATCGAGTGAATATTTTGTCATAAAATAATTTCAAAATCAAAGGTACAAGTTAATTTGTTCTCTCTATGTTTTTGTCATCTTAGACTAATATCCGACAAATATCAGTATCCAATGCTAGTTCGAATTTGACTAATATGATTTTGAATTAGAATATTTATATTCGTATTAATATAAGCTAAATGTAAAAAATGGATATCATATGACCCATATCCGCTCCATATCTGACCCGTTTGCATCCCAAGCTATAATATATGGTACAACAGCTTCGAATTTGATGTTCATGTATAGCACATCAAAGTTTTCATTTTTCTTCATGATTCACGGACTTAAGCACACATGCAGGCAATGCCTTATATTCATTTTCTTCTGGAATCAACTATACAATTAATGTTTCTTCTTAGTCTTGAAATCTTGGTTTTGGTCTTGGTATTGGCCAGTGGTTTGTAGTGTCTGTATGAGGCTTGATGGAAGAATTAGGTGGTGTTTATCGAAAGTGTTGGTGTAGATGGAGCTTCGTCTTCATCAAATACATATGTATCCATAGATTATTTCTATTATCGGGGATACTCTATTCTTTTGTAACCTGATCCATTTAGTGATCATCTTAAAAGATATATCTAAATCAGTTAGCTTAGCTTCAATTTGCTTTCGTTTCAGTTTGATGTTTTAGCATCATCATTCATGTTACAATCGAAACCACTTGATATCATACATATCATGTGAAACTGGAAGAATTTTGTGCGGCCCTAATCAATGGCGGAACTAGGCCTTTGGAATTACGGGTCACAATTTAATATTAATAAAAATAATATTATTAAATACTCACAAAAACGTAGACGCAAAATACTTAAATAAACTAGAAATCATAGAAAAAATAATCACAAAAGCTGGACTTGAAGCCACGATCATACCGTCAAAGATTCTTAATCTTTGCATTATGAACTCTACCTTTCTAGCCAAATGGTGGTGGAAATATGTACATGATCTTGATAGTACCTTTGCATGGCTTATTCGGGGCAAGTACGGACCCCATAACGACATTTGGTTTAGCCATGTCAAAGGTGTCTTGATTTTACTAGGGCATCTACAAATCCCGTGGTATTTTCCAATAGTGTTCGACTGTGAATTTCGGTGATATGATGTTTGCAAGCTTTTGAAAAGACTCTTGGTGTGGACCTATTGTAACGACCATTCATTCTCTCTCTCTCTCTCTCTCCTTCCCTTATTTCTTTCTTTTTTTTGTGTGTTTCTTTTCGGCCCGCATCAGGCCCAAGCCCACACGGGCCTTCCCCTTTAATCCCCCGCTCTCTCTTTCCCGCAGAAGCCCCGAGCCCCTTAGGGCTTCTTCGTCGCTGTTCCTTGCCTTCTTCGCACGCTCGCAGCGAAGCAACGAGCTTCCGTGGGCCTTCGGTCACGCCGCACCCCCTCTCTATCTCTCACGCTCACAACAGCCCCGTGGGCTTTTCGACGTTCTCTCCTCTCCCTCTCCCTCTCACACGCATGCAGCGACCGCCTCGAAGCCTCGAGGACTTCGATTGAGGGCCCCCTTCCCCCCCTCTCTCTGTCGCTCAAGTGGGTCCCTCGATGGGGCTTCCACCGCCATTGTCGCTTCCCCCGTTCCCTCTCACGTCATGTGGGGCCCACCTGAGGCGATTCGGCACCATATAAGACCCCCATCTCCTCCTTGTGGGAGCACTGTGAGTAATTTCTTGTTTATTCTCGAAGAGGATTTCTGCCGATTCCTTGGTTTCTTGGTGATGGTTTTGGGTTCTTAATTTTCTGATTTTCGTCTTCAAATCAGGTAGACCCTATCTCATTGATTTCAATTTTGATTTCAATTTTTTTGGGGAGAGGATGATTTGGGGGTAGGAATTAGGGTTTTATTG
This sequence comes from Scilla litardierei, assembly GCA_030789695.1. Classification (NCBI taxonomy): domain Eukaryota; kingdom Viridiplantae; phylum Streptophyta; class Magnoliopsida; order Asparagales; family Asparagaceae; genus Scilla; species Scilla litardierei. Next base: position 95,313 of record JAULAV010000056.1, on the reverse strand, counting down.
TCCCTATTGCTATTTCGTGGGGTTGGACGCCCTCGCCTACTTGCGTGGGGTCCCAGGGTTGTCGTTGGGGCTGTTTAGGGGATTTGGTGGCTCCTCCCTTGTTAGTTGGTTTCCGTTGGGGCTTTGCTTGCTGGTCGGGGCTCCTCTACTTACTGTTTGGGCTTCCCCTTGCTTGCAGCCTGGTTCTTGCTTGCTGACTTGGCTTCATGGGTTGCTGTTGTGCTTCTGTTTGGGTTCAGTTGGGTCCCTTGCTTGCTGTTTGGGTTTCTGTGTGGTATTACTTTGGTTGTGAGCCCCGTTCCCCAACGGTTTTGGTTGTTAGCCCCTAGTTCTGTACTAAGAACCCCGTGGACTTTGTCGTAGGCACGGTACCCCCCACTGTGTGATGAGAAGACCCCCAATCTGATCCCTCTGGCCTAGACTCTCTAGCGCCATCCGGATTGATGCAATTGTGTTGTTTTCTTGTTTCTTGTTCGTACCAAGATTCAGTTAGTATTGTTTCTTTTATATATCAGCCCGTTCTCTCTTGGTTGCTTGCAGGTTTCTTTCGTCCTTTCTCTATTGCTTGCAGGTTTTGGGCTTCTTGTTGCTGATGGTTGCGGCGTAGGCTTTCTGCAGATGCTGGGCTTCGGTTCTTAATTATCTTGGTTCTTCAGCTTCGGTTTCAGGTAGACTTTATCCCGTATACTCCAATTTAGATTCCTTTGCTTGTGTTGGGGTTTGGGTTTCCCTTGCTTGTGGTTCAAGCTTCCCTTGGTAATTGAGTTGGGTGGCTCCTTTTGCTTGTTATCTGGGCTTTTTGCATTGTTGGGTTTGATGGCTTCCTTTGATTGCTGCCTTGGGTTTCGTCGTTATTCTTGGGTTGATGATGCTTCCTTTCTGCTCAGTTTGGAATATCTTGCCATGAGGAACCTCCATGCTACTTGTCACTTCTAGTTTCTTGATCGTGTTGTTTCATAAGCTTATTAGTACCTTGCTAGTTTAATATTATTAAATTGCGTAGCCTTGGGATGTTCTTATGATGGCACGTTACTATGTTGGCACTGGATAACTGGTGGACTATCCTGAGTTTGGCTCTTGACTTGACGGGTTACTATTACCAGTACGGTAATAGATTCCCCTTGGCTATGTAGTTTAATCAATATTGAACCCCACGACACTAATAACTAATAACATGATTACTTTCTGCTTGACTCACTGGGTTTGGGAAAACTTATGATTGGGGAGTACGTGGGCGACTAGGACATGATCTTTAGCAACCAATCGTTTTTGGTTGTTATTTTCCCCGAGTTAGGGGGACTCCATCATGCTGATGGGTCCTGAGTCCTGGGGGCAGACAAGGACGGCCATCTTGATGGGTCCTGGAGCCCCACCACTGGCCACAGCGTCACAGTTCTTACAGGTTTTGCAGCTTACAATACAGTACTTTACACTTTTGGACTCTGCCCGGGGTGGCACCCTCGCAGTCAAGGTAGCTTTCAGATGCTTATTGTACCCCCCTCATAAGTCACGGCCTAGGATTGGTTCACTTTAGTTAGTACCCTCTTTACAGTAGTTGTACTCATTTTAACCGTCAGGACATCTTTCTTCTCTATACCCTTTCTATTGCTGTCATATCGTCTTTTGTGCCTCCTTACTCTTCAGTGGTGTGTGCTTGTGGATTACCAGACCAGGTTACTTCTCTGGTTAGTGCTAGCATATCTGTGGCCGTCTTGCTTCCTTTTGTGCGCTCTTACCTTCCTTGTCTCTTGTTTAGATATTGTCTACTCTATTGAGCGCGGTGCGTCCTTTGTTGCCCACCAGGTACGAAGCACACGATCATCTAGAGGCATCTGAGCACGAGGAGTTGGAGCTTCAATACAAGACTTGAGAGGAGTCAGAACTTCTAGAGCAGAACAGTTTGAGCTTTGACATAGCGGAGGTACGTGTTCCATGTACTTTCAGCAGTAGTGTAGTTTTACTACCTTTACTTGTTACTGTCTTTTCCTTATTTAGAACTGTTAGCTTGTCAGATCTAGATTGTCTCCTTACTTTCTGCACTGCTCCACATTGACTTCACTGGCACCTGCGGGACCTGTATCCTCTCGTTTCACAAGTAGCGGCACCCGCCGGGAGGTGGGGCGTTACACCTATCCAAGATTTCAAGCGTTTAAAAATATTCATACTGCTGGCTCGCATGTGCTTGTGGCCCAAACAAATAAAAAAGAAAATGGGTTTGGGTTAGGGCTAGGGCTAGGGTTTACATTCATATTAGCATGGGGTTTGGGTTATGAGTTTGGGTTTAAATTATTAGTTGAGTTGGTTTTAAACAATTGCTACTAATACATAAAAATTTCTACAAATGCACATTCATACAAATATATACATTAAAATATAGATAAATGTAAAATCAAAACTTAAAATGTTATTAATGAAGTTGGTCAAAACTATAATTTTTACCAGTACTGAAACCGAAATCGAGTTATTTAACCTTTGTTTAGAATGCTCTCAAACAGTTTTCATTTTGTGTGCACATTTTGTGCCCAAGGTCAATGGCATATGATATGTGATTGTTTAAAGGCATCTAACGACTAACCATAATAATCATTTTTTGGAGGAACATGTTGGATCATGTATATGGCAAGCTAAATACTAAAGTGGGATGATTACAGCTTTAAAAGATTATTACAATTAAACCCTCTAAATTTAGCCTAAGTTTCTTGAGAGAATTAACTCCACAAGAACTTAATCAACTCAATGTAATACTTACAATGAAATAGAGTTAGTGCACAACAGCATAATAATCACAAATGCAAGTAATAGAGAAGAGAGAGACAATCAACAATTGCAAACACACAAGAAATATCCTGGTTCACCCACCTTCGGCTTCTCAAGTCTCAACCTCAATTTATGGATTTTTCACTAACCTTATCCAAAGAGAGCAAATGCCTCACAATAGAGGGCTTCTACAACATACACCATACACCTAGCTTTTCGTGCTATGGTTTTCAAATTACAACCAATAAACTTCTTCTCCAAAGAGGACATCAAAGAGGCTTTTTACAATACAATTACAACAAGTGTAATACAATTATACAAACACTTGGGCACTCACCATCACTCCTTTAGTGGATTTACAGATCTCTTTTGATGGGTGGTAATGCAACAACTTCCCTATAAACAATAGAGATTGTAGCTTTGTGAAGTGGCTAAAGAAAAAAACTATCCCTTGATCTATAAGAAGATGAGATTAGCTTAGAGAGATCAAGAGACTTAAAGATTGATTTGTTTCTCAGAAATAAGAAGATTAAAACAGTGAGAAAACAAAATCAATTTTAGCCAGAAAGAAATTGCTTAAAAGATTTGAGCTGAAAATTGTTTTTGGCTTAAGAATGCTTGGAGAATGAGACTTGCATGCTTATAAAACTCAGAAATTTTTTCATTAAAGTTGTTTGAATCTCCAGACAACTCCCAGCATTTATAGCCCCACTAGCTGTTCAAAATCGTGGACCAAAAGGCCCTTCAAACGGTTGAAAACCCAAAATCCCGTAAAATCTGAAACTGTCGCTTAGTCAAAGTAGTCGACCATCGTTCATCAGATAGTCGACTCCCCAATTAACTGTGGTCGACTATCAACAAAGCTGCGGTTGAGTCTTTTGGGGTCCAGAGAGCACATCTTATATCCCATTCAAAACAGTCGACTCTCATCAAAGAATAGTCGACTCTAATTCGAATATAATATTGGGGTTTGGCTATCAAAACTTTATGAAATCATTTCAAAACTTTTCTAAATCATTTTGTGAGTTTTAAAAACTTTTGTGAGTATGTACAGCTCCAATCCTAAGGCCTACAAATAATCTAAGAGTATGAATAAAATTTACTTCAAAATATACCCAAATTTCGCTTCTATAATGCATTTCATAGTTTCATCTTCATGCCTTAGCTTCCTCTTGATTCTTTGGCCTTGATTTGTGCTTCCACATATCTCTTGACATTTTTAAAATGATTTTTTCTTGAATTTTCCTTTGGCCAAGCTCCTTAGTCTTCATTTGAATTAATTCATTGGAAGTTGACTACTGTTGACTTTGGTTGACTTCATTAGCTTTATGCGTCCTATACACTTGATTAAAAAGATTAGTAATAATCATTTATTAATCATCGTCAAAACATAATTAGGGTTCTCAATATCCAACAATCTTCCCCTTTTTGATGATGACAACAAATGATATAACATTCAAAATAATAGGGAAATTTCAAAAGAAATTACTTACTCCCCCCTACAATGATGCATGATGTTTAACCATAATTTTTGTAAACTCCCCATGTATCCTTGCATGTTAGGACAAGCATATAAAGCACAATTTCATAAGATCTCTCAAAGTGTGATATATAAAGCTCAAGTCAACAATGTAAGTCAAATATGATTCATTAAGCTCAAAAAGGGCAACACCTGACATAAAGTCCAATAAAGTTCAATTTGTCTCATCAAGACATATATACACATGTAGTTCAATACATGAAGCATGTCAAGCATAAACATATATGAATTATGAGAAATATGGCAACATGGATATTTTATATGCATTACCATATTTCTCCTCCTTTGTCTCATCAAAAAGAGAATAGAGAAATAAAGCATAAAGTGACTAAATATCCAACAATTCACGTGTCAAATAAAAATTCTCAATGAAAAGCAACATATTGAGAAATATCATATGGTAGTCGACTATCTCACAATGGTAGTCAGCTATAATCACATATCATGAATATCTATTTTATTTTCTTAATTTTATCAAAGACTATAAAAATTATAAATAATAAACTTCTATTTTATCCTTAGATATCGACAATGTAATTAATATAATTGACATGGGTAGTGAGCACAAAGATGATATCAAAAAGATGATCTCAAAGATAATAAATATTGGATATCCACAAAAGTTGAATATAAGCTCAAACTCTTAAGATTCAACATATGCATATTTTAATTCATATTCCAAAATACGATATCAATTTCAACATAAGACATAAGTTCATAAGCATAAGCATGTTAATGATACAAATCCATATGCATGAGTTCATCATTTTCCAACATGGCATATAAGTCCCACAAGCCCATTTTCATAAATGAGCCAACATGCTCAATTTATCCAATAGTCAAATTTTCATACTCAAACTTATGTAAATATTTAAAAATAACTATCATAGACAACAAAGATGAAATTTTCCACATTGATAATAATAAATTCCACATAGGCCAAGAAGAGGTGTCATAACATAAAGCATAACACAATACTCACAATATTTTGATACACCATATGTCATCAAAATTATGTATCAAAGTACACATTGTAGCAACAAAATATTACAACCATCATTGTTTATGCATAAAAACTTAAAGATAACAAACATCATAACATTGATAATAATAAATTCCACATAGGCCAAGAAGAAGTGTCATAACATAAAGCATAACACAATACTCACAATATTTTGATACACCAAATGTCATCAAAATTATGTATCAAAGTACACATTGTAGCAACAAAATATTACAACCATCATTGTTTATGCATAAAAACTTAAAGATAACAAACATCATAAAATAACTAAACAACCAAGCATTCATTCAAGCATCCCAACAATAAAAAACCTTTTGTGGAGGCGGAGCGAGATCTCTTAGTTGAGTCTTCATAGAAGCGATCCCATCTTGAATGTCTCCAATCTTACCATCTGAAACAGTCACTTGATCTTGGAT
>JAULAV010000056.1:64076-89076 GCA_030789695.1 Scilla litardierei | reverse complement strand
TATTCTAGCTACGTTTTTGATGTTTTAATGTACCATTTCACAGTATGCAAAAACAAAATAATTAAGAAAAGAAGACAAAAAGGAAAGCAAGAAAAGTAAGGAAGGAGAGAGCCCAGGAGCCGCCTAATTCTGACACCGTGTGTGCGGATTTTTGCGGTTGCATGGCCAGGAGCTATAAGCTTTTTTTTCTTGCTTCTCGAGCAGGGATAAAACTTCTAGAGCTCACGGCTAGTCCCTCTCCATTTCTTCACTAGCGAGCTATTAGAGCGCACGGCCAGTCTCTCTCCATTTCTTCTCTAGCGATTTCTACTTGTTCGGTATAACTTCACGCACGACTTCCTTTTCTTCGCTTATTCTAGCTATGTTTTTGATGTTTTTTATTCCCTTATTCTAGCTATGTTTTTGATGTTTTAATGTACCATTTAACAGGATGCAAAAATAAAATAATTAAGAAAAGAAGACAAAAAAGAAAGCAAGAAAAGTAAGGAAGGACAGAGGCCAGGAGCCGCCTAATTCTCACACCGTGTGTGCGGGTTTTTACGGTTGCACGGCCAGGAGCTATTAGCTTTTTTTTCTTGCTTCTCGAGCAGGGAAGGAACTTCTAGAGCACACGGCAAGTCCCTCTCAATTTCTTCTCTAGCGAGCTATTAGAGCGCACGGCCAGTCCCTCTCCATTTCTTCTCTAGCGATTTCTACTTGTTCGGTATTACTTCATGTATGGCTTCCTTTTCTTCGCTTATTCTAGCTATGTTTTTGATGTTTTTTATTCGCTTATCCTAGCTATGTTTTTGATGTTTTAATGTACCATTTAACAGGATGCAAAAACAAAATAATTAAGAAAAGAAGACAAAAAAGAAAGCAAGAAAAGTAAGGAAGGACAGAGGCCAGGAGCCGCCTAATTCTGACACAGTGTGTGCGAGTTTTTGCGGTTGCACGGCCAGGAGCTATAAGATTTTTTTTCTTGCTTCTCGAGCAGGGACGGAACTTTTAGAGCGCACGGCCAGTCCCTCTCCATTTCGTCTCTAGCGAGCTATTAGAGCGCACGTCCAGTCTCTCCCCATTTCTTCTCTAGCGATTTCTACTTGTTCGGTATAACTTCATGTACGACTTCCTTTTCTTCGCATATTCTATCTATGTTTTTGATTTTTTTATTCACTTATTCTAGCTATGTTTTTGATGTTTTAATGTACCATTTAACAGGATGCAAAAACAAAATAATTAAGAGAAGAAGACAAAAACGAAAGGAAGAAAAGTAAGGAAGGACAAAGGCCATAAGCCGTCTAATTCTTACACAGTGTGTGCGAGTTTTTGCGGTTGCACGTCCAGGAGCTATTAGCTTTTTTTTCTTGCTTCTCGAGCAGGGACGGAACTTCTAGAGTGCACGGCCTGTCCTTCTCCATTTCTTCTCTAGCGAGCTATTAGAGCGCACGGCCAGTCCCTTTCCATTTCTTCTCTAGCGATTTCTACCCGTTCAGTATAACTTCACATACGGTTTCCTTTTCTTCACTTATTCTAGCAATGTTTTTGATGTTTTTATTCGCTTATTCTAGCTATGTTTTTGATGTTTTAATGTACCATTTAACAGGATGCAAAAACAAAATAATTAAGAGAAGAAGGCAAAAAAGAAAGCAAGAAAAGTAAGGAAGGACAGAGGCCAGGAGCCGCCTAATTCTGACACCGTGTGTGCGAGTTTTTGCGGTTGCACGGGCAGGAGCTATAAGCTTTTTTTTCTTTCTTCTCGAGCAGGGACGGAACTTCTAGAGTGAATGGCCAGTCCCTCTCCATTTCTTCTCTAGCAAGCTATTAGAGCGCCCGTCCAGTCCCTCTCCATTTCTTCTCTAACGATTTCTACTTGTTCGGTATAACTCCACGTACGGCTTCCTTTTCTTCGCTTATTCGAGCTATGTTTTTGATGTTTTTATTCGCTTATTATAGCTACGTTTTTGATGTTTTAATCTACCATTTAACAGGATGCGAAAACAAAATAATTATGAAAAGAAGACAAAAAAGAATGCATGAAAAGTAAGGAAGGAGAGAGGCCAGGAGCCGCCAAATTCTGACACCGTGTGTGCGAGTTTTTGCGGTTGCACGGCCAGGAGCTATAAGCTTTTTTTCTTGCTTCTCGAGCAGGGACGGAACTTCTAGAGCGCACGGCTAGTCCCTCTCCATTTCTTCTCTTGCGAGCTATTAGAGCGCACGACCAGTCCCTCTCCATTTCTTCTCTAGCGATTTCTACTTGTTCGTTATAACTTCACGTACTACTTCCTTTTCTTCACTTATTGTAGCTATGTTTTTGATGTTTTTTATTCGCTTATTCTGGCTTTGTTTTGATGTTTTAATGTACCATTTAACATGATGCAAAAAGAAAATAATTAAGAAAAGAAGACAAAAAAGAAAACAAGAAAAGTAAGGAAGGACAGAGGCAAGGAGCCGCCTAATTCTGACACCGTGTGTGTAAGTTTTTGCGGTTGCACGGCCAGGAGCTATAAGCTTTTTTTTCTTGCTTCTCGAGCAGGGACGGAACTTCTAGAGCGCACGGCCAGTCCATCTCCATTTTTTCTCTAGCGATTTCTATCTGTTCGGTATAACTTCACGTACGGCTTCCTTTTCTTCGCTTATTCTAGCTATGTTTTTGATGTTTTTAATCGCTTATTCTAGCTATGTTTTTGATTTTTTAATGTACCATTTAACATGATGCAAAAACAAAATAATTAAGAGAAGAAGACAAAAAAGAAAGCAAGAAAAGTAAGGAAGGACAGAGGCCAGGAGCCGCCTAATTCTGACACAGTGTGTGCGAGTTTTTGCGGTTGCACGGCCAGGAGCTATAAGCTTTTTTTTCTTGCTTCTCGAGCAGGGACGGAACTTCTACAGCACATGGCCAGTCCCTCTCCATTTCTTCTCTAGCAAGCTATTAGAGCGCACGGCCAGTCCCTCTCCATTTCTTCTCTAGAGATTTCTAACTATTCGGTATAACTTCACGTACGGCTTCCTTTTCTTCGCTTATTCTAGCTATGTGTTTGATTTTTTTATTCGCTTATTCTAGCTATGTTTTTGATGTTTTAATGTACCATTTAACAGGATGCAAAAACAAAATAATTAAGAGAAGAAGACAAAAAAGAAAGCAAGAAAAGTTAGGAAGGACAGAGGCCATGAGCCGCCTAATTCTGACACCGTGTGTGCGAGTTTTTGCGGTTGCACGGCCAGGAGCTATAAGCTTTTTTTTCTTGCTTCTCGAGCAGGGACGGAACTTCTAGAGCGCACGGCCAGCCCCTCTCCATTTCTTCTCTAGCGAGTTATTAGAGCGCACGGCCAGTCCCTCTCCATTTCTTCTCTAATGATTTCTACTTGTTCGGTATACTTTCACGTACGACTTCCTTTTCTTCGCTTATTCTAGCTATGTTTTTTATGTTTTTTATTCGCTTATTCTAGCTATGTTTTTGGTGTTTTAATGTACCATTTAACAGGACGCAAAAACAAAATAAGTAAGAAAAGAAGACAAAAAAGAAAGCAAGAAAAGTAAGGAAGGACAGAGGCCAGGAGCCACCTAATTCTGAAACCGTGTGTACGGTTTTTTGCGGTTGCACGACCAGGAGCGATTAGCTTTTTTTTCTTGCTTCTCGAGCAGGGACGGAACTTCTAGAGCGCACGACCAGTCCCTCTCCATTTCTTCTCTAGCGAGCTATTAGAGCGCACGGCCAGTCCCTCTCCATTTCTTCTCTAGCGAGATATTAGAGCGCACGACCAGTCCCTCTCCATTTCTTCTCTAGCGATTTCTACTTGTTCGATATAACTTCACGTACGTCTTCCTTTTCTTCACTTATTCTAGCTATGTTTTTGATGTTTTTTATTCGCTTATTCTAGCTACGTTTTTGATGTTTTAATGTACCGTTTAACAGGATGTAAAAACAAAATAATTATGAAAAGAAGACAAAAAAGAAAGCAAGAAAAGTTAGTAAGGACAGAGGACAGGAGCCGCCTAATTCTGACACCGTGTGTGCGGGTTTTTGCGGTTGCACGACCAGGAGCTATATGCTTTTTTTCTTTCTTCTCGAGCAGGGACGTTGCTTCTAGAGCGCACGGCCAGTCCCTCTCCATTTCTTCTCTAGCGAGCTATTAGAGCGCACGACCAGTCCCTCTCCATTTCTTCTCTAGCGATTTCTACTTGTTCAGTATTACTTCACGTATGACTTCCTTTTCTTCGCTTATTCTAGCTATATTTTTGATGTTTTTTATTCCCTTATTCTACCTACGTTTTTGATGTTTTAATTTACCATTTAATAGGATGCAAAAACAAAATAATTAAGAAAAGAAGACAAAAAAGAAAGCAAGAAAAGTAAGGAAGGACAGAGGCCAGGAGCCGCCTAATTCTGACACCGTGTGTGCTGGTTTTTGCGGTTGCACGGCCACGAGCTATATGCTTTTTTTTCTTTCTTCTCGAGCAGGGACGGAACTTCTAGAGCGCACGGCCAGTCCCTCTCCATTTCTTCTCTAGCGATTTCTACTTGTTCGGTATAACTTCACGTACGGCTTCCTTTTCTTCGCTTATTCTAGGTATGTTTTTGATGTTTTTTATTCGCTTATTCTAGCAATGTTTTTGATGTTTTAATGTACCATTTAACAGGATGCAAAAACAAAATGATTAAGAAAAGAAGACAAAATAGAAAGCAAGAAAAGTAAGGAAGGACAGAGGACAGGAGCCGCCTAATTCTGACACCGTGTGTGCGGGTTTTTGCGGTTGCACGGCCAGGAGCTATAAGCTTTTTTTCTTGCTTCTCGAGCAAGGACGGAACTTCTAGAGCGCATGGCCAGTCCCTCTCCATTTCTTCTCTAGCGAGATATTAGGGCGCACGGCCAGTCCCTCTCCATTTCTTCTCTAGCGATTTCTACTTGTTCGGTATAACTTCACGTATGGCTTCCTTTTCTTCCCTTATTCTGGCTATGTTTTTGATGTTTTTTATTCCCTTATTCTAACTACGTTTTACATGTTTTAATGTACCATTTAACAGGATGCAAAAACAAAATAATTAAGAAAAGAAGACAAAAAAGAAAGCAAGAAAAGTAAGGAAGGACAGAGGCCAGGAGCCGCCTAATTCTGACACCGTGTATGCGGGTTTTTGCGGTTGCACGGCCAGGAGCTATAAGCTTTTTTTTCTTGCTTCTCGAGCAGGTACGAAACTTCTAGAGCGCACGGCCAGTCCCTCTCCATTTCTTCTCTAGCGAGCTGTTAGAGCGCACGGCCAATACCTCTTCATTTCTTCTCTAGCGATTTCTACTTGTTCGATATAACTTCACGTACGGCTTCCTTTTCATCCCTTATTATAGCTATGTTTTTAATGTTTTTTATTCACTTATTCTAGCAATGTTTTTGATGTTTTAATGTACCATTTAACAGGATGCAAAACCAAAATAATTAAGAAAAGAAGACAAAAAAGAAAGCAAGAAAAGTAAGGAAGGACAGAGGCCAGGAGCCGCCTAATTCTGACACCGTGTGTGCGGGTTTTTACGGTTGCACGGCCAGGAGCTATAAGCTTTTTTTTCTCGCTTCACGAGCAGGGACGGAACTTCTAGAGCGGCAAGTCCCTCTCCATTTCTTCTCTAGCAATTTCTACTTGTTCGGTATAACTTCACGTACGGTGTCCTTTTCTTCGCTTATTCTAGCTATGTTTTTGATGTTTTTATTCACTTACTCTAGCTAAGTTTTTGATGTTTTACTGTACCATTTAACTTGATCCAAAAACAAAATAATTAAGAAAAGAAGGCAAAAAGAAAGGAAGAAAAGTAAGGAAGGACAGAGGCTAGGAGCCGCCTAATTCTGACACCGTGTGTGCGAGTTTTTGCAGTGGCACGGCCAGGAGCTATAAGCCTTTTTTTCTTGTTTCTCGAGCAGGGACGGAACTTCTAGAGTGTACGGGCAGTCCCTCTCCATTTCTTCTCTAGTGAGCTATTAGAGCGCACGGCCAGTCCCTCTCCATTTCTTCTCTAGCGATTTCTACTTGTTCGGTATAACTTCATGTACGGCTTCCTTTTCTTCGCTTATTCTAGCTATGTTTTTGATGTTTTTTATTCCCTTATTCTAACTACGTTTTTGATGTTTTAATGTACCATTTAACAGGATGCAAAAACAAAATAATTAAGAGAAGAAGACAAAAAAGAAAGGAAGAAAAGTAAGGAAGGACAGAGGCCATGAGCCGCCTAATTCTGACACAGTGTGTGCGAGTTTTTGCTGTTGCACGGCCAGGAGCTATAAGCTTTTTATTCTTGCTTCTCGAGCAGGGACGGAACTTCTAGAGCGGACGGCCAGTCCATCTCCATTTCTTCTCTAGCGAGCTATTAGAGTGCACGGCCAGTCCCTCTCCATTTCTTATCTAGCGATTTCTACTTGTTCGTTATAACTCCACGTATGGCTTCCTTTTCTTCGCTTATTCTAGATATGTTTTTGATGTTTTTTATTCGCTTATTCTAGCTATGTTTTTGATGTTTTAATGTACCATTTAACAGGATGCGAAAACAAAATAATTAAGAGAAGAAGACAAAAAAGAAAGTAAGAAAAGTAAGGAAGGATAGAGGCCAGGAGCCGCCTAATTCTTACACCGTGTGTGCGAGTTTTTGCGGTTGCACGGCAAGAAGCTATAAGCTTTTTTTCTTGCTTCTCGAGCAGGAACGGAACTTCTAGAACGCACGCCAGTCCCTCTCCATTTCTTCTCTAGCGAGCTTTTAGAGCGCACGGCCAGTCCCTCTCCATTTCTTCTCTAGCGATTTCTACTTGTTCGGTATAACTTCACGTACGGCTTCCTTTTCTTTCCTTATTCTAGCTATGTTTTTGATGTTTTTTATTCGCGTCTTCTAGGCATGTTTTTAATGTTTTAATGTACCATTTAACAGGATGCAAAAACAAAATAATTACGAAAAGAAGACAAAAAAGAAACAAGAAAAGTAAGGAAGGACAGAGGCCAGGAGCCGCCTAATTCTGACACCGTGTGTGCGAGTTTTTGCGGTTGCACGGCCAGGAGCTATAAGATTTTTTTTCTTGCTTCTCGAGCAGGGACGGAACTTCTAGAGCATACGGCCAGTCCCTCTCCATTTCTTCTCTAGCGAGCTATTAGAGCGCACGGCCAGTCCCTCTCCATTTCTTCTCTAGCGATTTCTACTTGTTCGGTATAACTTCACGTACGGCTTCCTTTTATTCGCTTATTCTAGCTCTGTTTTTGATGTTTTTTATTCGCTTATTCTAGCTATGTTTTTGATGTTTTAATGTACCATTTAACAGTATGCAAAAACAAAATAATTAAGAGAAGAAGACAAAAACGAAAGCAAGAAAAGTAGGGAAGGACAGAGGCCAGGAGCCGCCTAATTCTGACACCGTGTGTGCGAGTTTTTGCTGTTGCATGTCCAGGAGATATAAGCTTTTTTTTCTTGCTTCTTGAGCAGGGACGAAACTTCTAGAGTGCACGACCAGTCCCTCTCCATTTCTTCTCTATCGAGCTATTAGAGGGCACGGCCAGTCCCTCTCCATTTCTGCTCTAGCGATTTCTACTTGTTCGGTATAACTTCACGTACGGCTTCCTTTTCTTCGCTTATTCTAGCTATGTTTTTGATGTTTTTTATTCACTTATTCTAGCTATGGTTTTGATGTTTTAATGTACCATTTAACATGATGCGAAAACAAAATAATTAAGAAAAGAAGACAAAAAAGAAAGCAAGAAAAGTAAGTAAGGACAGAGGCCAGGAGCCGCCTAATTCTGACACTGTGTGTGCGAGTTTTTGCGGTTGCACGGCCAGGAGGCATAAGCTTTTTTTTCTTGCTTCTCGAGCAGGGACGGAACTTCTAGAGCGCACGGCCAGTCCCTCTCCATTTCTTCTATAGCGAGCTATTAGAGCGCACGACCAGTCCCTCTCCATTTCTTCTCTAGCGATTTCTACCTGTTCGGTAAAACTTCACGTACGGCTTCCTTTTCTTCGCTTATTCTAAATATGTTTTTGTTGTTTTTTATTCGCTTATTCTAGCTATGTTTTTGATGTTTTAATGTACCATTTAACAGGATGCAAAAAGAAAATAATTAAGAAAAGAAGACAAAAAAGAAAGCAAGAAAAGTTAGGAAGGACAGAGGCCAGGAGCCGCCTAATTCTGACACCGTGTGTGCGAGTTTTTGCGGTTGCACGGCCAGGAGCTATAAGCTTTTTTTTCTTGCTTCCCGAGCAGGGACGGAACTTCTAGAGCGCACGACCAGTCCCTCTCCATTTCTTCTCTAGCGAGCTATTAGAGCGCACGGCCAGTCCCTCTCCATTTCTTCTCTAGCGATTTCTACTTGTTCGGTATAACTTCACGTACGGCTTCCTTTTCTTTGCTTATTCTAGCTATGTTTTTGATGTTTTTATTCGCGTATTCTAGGTATGTTTTTGATGTTTTAATGTACCATTTAACAGGATGCAAAGACAAAATAACTAAGAAAAGAAGACAAAAAAGAAAGCAAAAAAGGTAAGGAATGACAGAGGCCAGGAGCTGCCTAATTCTGACACCGTGTGTGCGAGTTTTTGCGGTTGCATGGCCAGGAGCTATAAGCTTTTTTTTCTTGCTTCTCGAACAGGGATGGAACTCCTAGAGCGCACGGCCAGTCCCTCTCCATTTCTTCTCTTGCGAGCTATTAGAGCGCACGGCCAGTCCCTCTCCATTTCTTCTCTAGCGATTTCTGCTTGTTCGGTATAACTTCACGTACGGCTTTCTTTTCTTCGCTTATTCTATCTATGTTTTTGATGTTTTTATTCGCTTATTCTAACTACGTTTTTGATGTTTTAATGTACCATTTAACAGGATGCAAAAACAAAATAATGAAGAAAATAAGACAAAAAGAAAGCAAGTAAGGAAGGACAGAGACCAGGAGCCGCCTAATTCTGACACCATGTGTGCGGGTTTTTGCGGTTGTACGACCAGGAGCTATAAGCTTTTTTTCTTGCTTCTCGAGCAGGGACGGAACTTCTAGAGCGCACGGCCAGTCCCTCTCCATTTCTTCTCTAGCGATCGGTTAGAGCGCACGGCCAGTCCCTCTCCATTTCTTCTCTAGCGATTTCTACCTGTTCAGTATAACTTCACGTACAACCACCTTTTCTTCGCTTATTCTAGGTATGTTTTTGATGTTTTTTATTCGCTTATTCTAGCTATGTTTTTGATGTTTTAATTTACCATTTAACAGGATGCAAAAACAAAATAATTAAGAAAAGAAGACAAAAAAGAAAGCAAGAATAGTAAGGAAGGACAGAGGCCAGGAGCCGCCTAATTCTGACACCGTGTGTGCGAGTTTTTGCGGTTGCACGGCTAGGAGCTATTGGATATTTTTTCTTGCTTCTCGAGCAGGGACGGAACTTCTAGAGCGCATGGCCAGTCCCTCTCCATTTCTTCTCTAGCGAGCTATTAGAGCGAACGGCCAGTCCCTCTCCATTTCTCCTCTAGCAATTTCAAATTGTTCGGTATAACTTCACGTACGGCTTCCTTTTCTTCGCTTATTCTAGCTATGTTTTTGATGTTTTTTATTCCCTTATTCTAACTACGTATTTGATGTTTTAATGTACCATTTAACAGGATGCAAAAAAAAATAATTAAGAAAAGAAGACAAAAAAGAAAGCAAGAAAAGTAAGGAAGGACAGAGGCCAGGAGCGGCCTAATTCTGACACCGTGTGTGCGGGTTTTTACGGTTGCAC
Source organism: Scilla litardierei (assembly GCA_030789695.1). NCBI lineage: Eukaryota > Viridiplantae > Streptophyta > Magnoliopsida > Asparagales > Asparagaceae > Scilla > Scilla litardierei. Next base: position 79,383 of record JAULAV010000056.1, on the reverse strand, counting down.
GGCCGGGAGCTATAAGATTTTTTTTCTTGCTTCTCGAGCTGGGACAGAACTTCCAGAGCGCACGTCCAGTCCCTATCCATTTTTTTCTAGCGAGCTGTTAGTGCGCACGGCCATTCCCTCTCCATTTCTTCTCTAGCGATTTCTACCTGTTCGGTATAACTTCACGTACGGCTTCCTTTTCTTCGCTTCTTCTAGCTATGTTTTTGATGTTTATTATTCGCTTATTCTAGCTATATTTTTGATGTTTTAATGTACCATTTAACAGGATGCAAAAACAAAATAATTAAGAAAAGAAGGCAAAAAAGCAAGAAAAGTAAGGAAGGACAGAGGCCAGGAGTCGCCTAATTCTGACACCGGGTGTGCAAGTTTTTGCGGTTGCACGGCCAGGAGCTATGAGCTTTTTATTCTTGCTTCTTGAGCAGGGACGGAACTTCTAGAGCGCACGGCCAGTCCATCTCCATTTCTTCTCTAGCGAGCTATTAGAGTGCACGACCAGTCCCTCTCCATTTCTTCTCTAGCGATTTCTACTTGTTCGTTATAACTCCACGTATGGTTTCCTTTTCTTCGCTTATTCTAGATATGTTTTTGATTTTTTTTATTCGCTTATTTTAGCTATGTTTTTGATGTTTTAATGTACCATTTAACAGGATGCGAAAACAAAATAATTAAGAGAAGAAGACAAAAAAGAAAGTAAGAAAAGTGAGGAAGGACAGAGGCCAGGAGCCACCTAATTCTAACACAGTGTGTGCGAGTTTTTGCGGTTGCACGACAAGAAGCTATAAGCTTTTTTTTCTTTCTTCTCGAGCAGGAATGGAACTTCTAGAGCGCACGGCCAGTCCCTCTCCATTTCTTCTCTAGCGAGCTATTAGAGCGCACAGCCAGTCCCTCTCCATTTCTTCTCTAACGATTTCTACTTGTTCTGTATAACTTCACGTACGGCTTCCTTTTCTTCGCTTATTCTAGGTATGTTTTTGATGTTTTTTATTCGCTTATTCTAGCTATGTTTTTGATGTTTTAATGTACCATTTAACAGGATGCAAGTACAAAATAATTAAGAAAAGAAGACAAAAAAGAAAGCAAGAAAAGTAAGGAAGGACAGAGGCCAGGAGCCGCCTAATTCTGACACCGTGTGTGCGTGTTTTTGCGATTGCACGGCCAGGAGCTATAAGCTTTTTTTCTTGCTTCTCGAGCAGGGACGGAACTTCAAGAGCGCACGGCCAGTCTCTCTCCATTTCTTCTCTAGAGAGCTTTTAGAGCGCACGGCCAGTCTCTCTCCATTTCTTCTCTAGCGATTTCTACCGGTTCGGTATAACTTGTACGACTTCCTTTTCTTCGCTTATTCTAGCTATGTTTTTGATGTTTTTTATTTGCTTATTCTAGCTACGTTTTTGATGTTTTAATGTACCATTTAAGAGGATGCAAAAACAAAATAATTAAGAGAAGAAGACAAAAAAGAAAGGAAGAAAAGTAAGAAAGGACAGTGGCCAGGAGCTGCCTAATTCTGACACCGTGTGTGCGACTTTTTACTGTTGCACGACCAGGAGCTATAAGCTTTTTTTTTCTTGCTTCTCGAGCAGGGACGGAACTTCTAGAGCGCACGGCCAGTCCCTCTCCATTTCTTCTCTAGAGAGCTCTTAGAGCGTACGGCCAGTCCCTCTCCATTTCTTCTCTAGCGATTTCTACTTGTTCGGAATAACTTCACATACGGCTTCCTTTTCTTTGCTTATTCTAGCTATGTTTTTGATGCTTTTTATTTGCGTATTGTAGGTATGTTTTTGATGTTTTAATGTACCATTTAACAGGATGCACAAACAAAATAATTAAGAAAATAAGACAAAAAAGAAAGCAAGAAAAGTAAGGAAGGACAGAGGCCAAGAGCTGCCTAATTGTGACACCGTGTGTGCGAGTTTTTGCGGTTGCAAGGCCAAGAGCTATAATTTTTTTTTCTTGCTTCTCGAGCAGGGACGGAACTTCTAGAGCGCACGCCCAGTCCCTCTCCATTTATTCTCTAGCGAGCTATTAGAGCGCACGGCCAGTCCCACTCCATTTCCTCTCTAGCGATTTCTACTTGTTCGGTATACCTTCACGTCTGGATTCCTTTTCTTCGCTTATTCTAGCTATGTTTTTGATGTTTTTTATTCCCTTATTCTAACTACGTTTTTGATGTTTTAATGTACCTTTTAATAGGATGCAAAAAAAAATAATTAAGAAAAGAAGACAAAAAAGAAAGCAAGAAAAATAAGGAAGGACAGAGGCCAGGAGCCGCCTAATTCTGACACCGTGTGTGCGGGTTTTTGCGGTTGCACGGCCAGGAGCTATAAGCATTTTTTTATTGCTTCTCGAGCAGGGACAGAACTTCTAGAGCGCATGGCCAGTCCCTCTCCATTTCTTCTCTAGCGAGCTTTTAGTTCTGACGGCCAGTCCCTCTCCATTTCTTCTCTAGCGATTTCTAACTGTTCGGTATAACTTCACGTACGGCTTCCATTTCTTCGCTTATTCTAGCTATGTTTTTGATGTTTTTTATTCGCTTATTCTAGCTATGTTTTTGACGTTTTAAGGTACCATTTAACAGGATGCAAAAACAAAATAATTAAGAAAAGAAGACAAAAAAGAAAGCAAGAAAAGTAAGGAAGGACAGAGGCCAGGAGCCGCCAAATTCTGACACCGTGTGTGCGAGTTTTTGCGGTTGCACGGCCAGGAGCTATAAGCTTTTTATTCTTGCTTCTCGAGCAGGGACGATACTTCTAGAGCGCACGTCCAGTCCATCTCCATTTCTTCTCTAGCGAGCTATTAGAGTGTATGGCCAGTCCCTCTCCATTTCTTCTCTAGCGATTTCTACTTGTTCGTTATAACTCCACGTATGGCTTCCTTTTCTTCGCTTATTCTAGATATGTTTTTGATGTTTTTTATTCGCTTATTCTAGCTATGTTTTTGATGATTTAATGTACCATTTAACAGGATGCGAAAACAAAATAATTAAGAGAAGAAGACAAAAAAGAAAGCAAGAAAAGTAAGGAAGGACAGAGTCCAGGAGCCGCCTAATTCTTACACCGTGTGTGCGAGTTTTTGCGGTTGCACGGTAAGAAGTTATAAGCTTTTTTTTCTTGCTTCTCGAGCAGGAACGGAACTTTTAGAGCGCACGGCTAGTCCCTCTCCATTTCTTCTCTAGCGAGCTATTAGAGCGCACGGCTGACGTGCGTTTATATTTCATATATTCACGCACGTTTTCTTTTGTGTTTCTCCGTGTTTTTCCACCGTCTCTTATTCGTTTTCGTGTATTTTCCCGTTTTCTTTCATTTTTCTTTGTTTATCCATGATTGCAGGGGATTGACCACGTAGGGGACGTTTAACGATGATATCCCAAGTCCCCGGAGCAACGGGAGAAGTCACGCGTGATCCAGAGGGTCAAACGTCGAAGAATTCTTCTTTCAGCCCCTCACCCGGTCGGTTGGTCATCTCCAACCGATCGGGTGATGCACGCGTGCACCACCTGGTCTCTGCTGCGGCTCACAAAGAAGTCACCCGACCGGTTCGCAGACCGGTTCAGCGGGGGCTGTTCTCTGTTTTCTCGAAGCAAAACGCCAACCGATCGGGTGACTCTCACCCGATCGGTTCATCTGTAGCTGAAGAAGAAGAGCTGAAGACACGGACGTCGAACCGATCGATTCACCCGACTGCTCCAAGATCCAACCGGTCACTCAAGAACTCACTCGACCGGTTCATGTGATCGGGTGAAAGCTTGCCGTTTTCTGTTATTAATTTGTAATGGATCAACCGATCGGTTGACTTGTCAACCGATCGGTTGATGCGAAGGTCTATAAATAGAACCACTAGGGTTCCAGAAACGGGAGCTGTTATTTTTTCTACTGTTTTATCTCCTTGTGACGGCTGTAATTGTTACTCTTTTGTAAGTTTTCAGATCTTTCTAAAATTTTAGTATTGTTTTTATTACTCTATTACTTCTGCATTGCAATTGTCTGATTATGATTCCAACGGTTAAATTTCATTTAGATCGCTTTTTCATGAATTTTTGTGAGTAGTTCCCAAATCTGGGATTTTGGTGGAAACCCCTTCGGGGGCTCTTCCCGATGCGTCCATAGGGTTAGGAAATCGATAGGGAGTAGGAATCTAACGGTTACGCGGGGTGTTTCATTGTCATCGGCGGGAAAAAGACCGCCTTTGACCGTTGGGCCAAGGGGGAATAAACTTGGCGGTTGACTCCCTAGCCATAGCTCACACCGTTAGCGTAGACGCCGAATCCTAGCACGCGGGAGCGGCAGGATGAGACGTTGGGAGATATCGTTGCGGGCTTAGTGCTCCCGGGATCGATCAGTGTTAATTAACACGGGAGTGCCCACTGATCGAATCCGGGAAGTCCGGTGTATCATCCTGGGCACCGACCAGAATATCGGGCCCATGGGACGCTGGTACCACTTTCAGAGGCAACGTCTCACCATTAGACCCTAATCCCGATCGCTATCCATACCCGTAGGCCGTATCGGCGAGAGTCTCTCGTCGGGTTGGAAACCAAAGTCCCAGGTTTTCTTTCTTGTTGTTCATACCCTTTTATTTCCTTTCGTGACAACCATTCACCGATTCGGGCTAGCTCGCCCCTCGGGGTGACTTAGGTCCTACCTGACCCAAGCACAACCTCGCCTCCCTGCGTTCGATATTCCCGCACCCTACACTAACCGTGAAACTTGCGGTAAACGACACCGCGCCGCCTCAACTCAAGCGGGGTGCCGGTCAAGTTTATGGCGCCGTTGCCGGGGAGGCAACGTGCTTGTTATTTTAGGATCTCTTGAACCCTCGTGTCTAGCTCATATCCCTACCTCGCGATAATTTTCGCATTCTACTTTTTCTTTTTTATTTTTCTTATTTTTATTTCTTATTTTATCTGTTTCTTTCCCACTTGTCGCTTCACGGGTGTTTGTTGTTTTTCATGCGCAGGAGTTCAAGGAGCCTTGACGACTTGATTCCCCTCGATCCAGAGATTAACGCCACCCTTAGGCGTTTGGCCGCCGAGAAGCGAAGAAGAGAAGATCCCGAATCCATGGAGGAGAACACCCCACCTCATAAGTCTCTGCTGGAGTACTCGATGCCATCCATCGAGTCGACTTCCGCCATCCGATCTCCAGCTATTGCGGCCCAAAGCTTTGAGCTGAAGCCGTCTCTAGTGACATGGATCCAGCAGGACCAGTTTGCGAGTGCACCCATGGAGAGCCCGATCGAGCACCTGGACTCCTTCTTGGAGAAGTGTGACACATTCCGGATTAATGGTGTCACGACAGAGGCTATCCGTCTGAAGCTGTTCCCCTTCTCTTTGCGAGACAAAGCCAAGCAATGGCTAAGGGGGAAGGACCCCAACACTTTCAACACCTGGGAGAAGCTCTCCAACGCTTTTCTGACGAAGTTCTTTCCTCCGGGGAAGACCATGAAGTTGAGGAGTGAGATCTCCTCCTTCTCCCAGGCCAGCCACGAGTCCTTGCATGAAGCTTGGACGAGATATAAAGAGATGCAAAGAAGATGCCCTCACCATGAGCTTCCGAAGTGGCAGATTATTAATCTGTTCTACAATGGGTTGAGGGATGACATGAAATCTTCTATGGACGACGCGGCTGGGGGTTCCTTCATGTCTAGGAGCGAGGAGGATGCCGGGCATATTCTGGAAAATATGGCATCCAACAATGAGCGATGGTGTGACGAGAGAGCCACACCAAGATCCGGGGGTATACACAGAGTCGAGGACGTCGACAAACTTTCAAGCAAGTTTGACTTGCTTTCGACCCAGATCTCCGCACTAATGGTAGGAGCCGGTGGGGCCGGTACACAGCAAATTTCTGCGGTAGAGTCCGAATTCTTTGGGGAATTCGACGGTGGTGACATCTCACTACCGTTGGATCAGGCGAGCGCACTATTTTACAACCCCATGGGAAATGCGCCGTATCCGCCAAGGACAAATTCCAACCCGGCCTACTCTCCAAACAACCGGAACCACCCAAACTTCAGTTACCGGCCACCATTTCAGCCCTCGCCGCCTCAGCAGCCGTAGCAACAAACATATCAGCCGGCTAGGCCACAGCAGAATCAGGTTCAGCAGCAACCATTTTAGCAGCAACCATTTCAGCAACAACCTCAGCAACAATCTTACGCCCCCAGGACTCAGCAGCCGTTCCAGCAGCAGCAGCAGTATGGCCAACAGAGGGCCGTCTCTCCGGTTGAGTCTCTCTTGACTCAATATATTACCAACCAGGAGAAGATCAACCAAAAGCTGGAAATGGGTCAGCGGACCCTCACGGACCAAGTAACCCAGCTGGGGTTACAAGTGGCGAACCTTGCAAGGTCACAAAACCAATTACCGCCACAACCGGAGGTGAACCCGAGGGGAGCAACCCAAACATCGGCACTCGTGCACGAGCACGCAAATGTGTCCGCTATCGTTCTGAGAAGCGGGACACAAATTCCTACTAGAGTGCCCCCTAGCAACCCGGAAGCACCATTGGTCGTTGAGAGACCGATCGAAAAATCAAATGACGCCGGTGCTTCGTCATCAAATCCTATGACTCCGGAGGGAGCCTCTGAAGAAGAGAAGAAGAAGGAGGAAGAGAGCCCGAAAGTGTATAAACCCGTTGTGCCATTTCCACAACGGTTGGCTCAGGCAAAAATTGATGAGAAATATGGCAAGTTCTTCGCCATGGTCAAGGACCTAAGCCTGCAAATCCCCTTCCTAGAAGCAATCGAAACAATCCCCTCCTATGAAAAATTCTTGAAAGATTTGGTGACTAGAGGGTCTAGAAAGGAGAAAGTAGTGCTGACGGTGGAATGTAGCGCTCTTATTCAGAGGGCATACCCGCCGAAACTCAAGGACCCGGGGAGCTTCTCTATTCCTTGCACGATCGGGGCGGTGAAGATTCATCGTGCACTCGTCGATCTAGGAGCGAGTGTTAGCTTGATGCCCTTGTCGATGTATAGAAGGATAGGAATGGGTGATTTGGAGCCCACCGGTATGACCCTACAACTAGCTGACCGGTCGGTCAAATATCCGGTGGGAATTGTGGATGACCTCCCCGTGAATGTGAGAGGGGTGCATGTGCCTGTGGACTTTGTAGTCATGGACATGCCTGAAGACGCACACACCCCCATCATCCTGGGACGGCCTTTCATGGCCACTGCTGGCGTTCTAATAGATGTGAAGAACGGAAAACTCTCTTTGAACGTCAGCGGAGAGAAAGTTGAGTTTGATCTGGGATTATCCATGAAGCACCCCGATCCCCCTGATGACCCTCGGTGCAATCTGCTCGAGGTAGAAGAGGAAAAAGCTGCAGAGGAGAGCTCCTGGGAGATTCTCCTGAGAAACCCCCCCGATGACTTGGGGGATTCAGAAGATGGAGACGGCCCCGAGTACAAAGAAGCTGCTGGAAAACCGAGTGCAGCAAGAACGACCCCTCCCGGGTTCCCCAAGGCTCCTCCTGTGAGGAGAACGGGGAAAGAGCCCACGGACCTCACTAAAGACGAGGTCCGGATCCTGAAGAAGATGGCGGGAAGCGCCAACACCAAGGAAAAGCCCCCGGATCCCAAGAACAAGGGGAGGGTAGTCGAGCAAGTATTTTTCCATCCGCTGACTACTCCAAGCGCCTTCAGCTCCAATGAGAAAGAGATGCCAAACTTCGGGCATCACCCGTATCGACCACCATGAGCATCTCTTGCGGGCGTCGAGCCAACGACGTTAAACAAGTGCGCTTCATGGGAGGCAACCCATGTTCTAAACTTTTTCCCCACTTTTCAGCGTTATTTTTTGACTTTATTTTGTCTATTTTTATAAATAAAATCAGCTGCGAGAACATCCGTTCGGGAACTTAAACAAATCTATTGGTTTTTACAGGAAACAAGCCCCAACCGATCGGATGACAACTCACCCGATCGGTTGGGATGTATCAGATACATGCCGAGATCTGTCCCCATATGACCCGATCGGTTGAGTAATGAAGAGACCGGGTGGCTGACCGGGTGAGCTAGGGAGAACTCTCGGAAATTTTTGGGGAATATCAACCGATCGGTTGAGTTCGAGCGCGATCGGTTGACGTGACCGGGTGAGCAGCCCTAAGTTCTCGGGAAAATGAGTGGAGCGGCCAACCGATCGGTTGACAAGTCAACCGACCGGTTCGCCTGTAGCATTTCTTCGGCAAGAATTTCGACCTAACCGTCAACCGATCGGGTGACAAGTCACCCGATCGGTTCGACTTAAAACCCTATATAAACCCCCCGACATCCGATCGTTTTCACCCTCGCCCGATCGCAAAATCCACCGTCGTTTCGCCTTCCCCTCTTCCCCAACAACCGATCCTCACTCCCCCACGTCCTCTACTCCTCCATTACTCCCTCTCTCCACCTCCTCCATCAATCCCTCCATCATCTACACCCTCTCTCTCCTCCCATTCCGAATTTTTGACCTAGTTTTCCCCCAAACCACACCCATCCGAAAATTCTTGCCGAAGGAGAACGCCGCGGCTCCACGCTACTCTCGCTGAACAGTGTGGGGGCATCTACGAGCAAGCTCTGCCATTCCGCTTGGGTACACTCGCTCCTAAGCTTATATTTATATATTTGCCCTATAAATTGTGCTTGCTCGTTTACTTGTGTTAGTGTGCATCCACTGTTTTTGCACTCATTCATACACGCACACTCACACATGGCTAAGGATAAGGACAAGGGGAAGGGAATTATGCGGGAAGAGGAGCCGTCTCGAAAGAGACGAAAACAAACACGCCCCCCTTCCCGTACACGAGCACTTACACTTGGCCCTCCTCCGCCTGTTATCCCCCATGTGGACCCAATGTTGGGCCCACATGGGTATATTTTTCGGAACCAGGAGCACAAAGATTTTTACCGTAGGCTTGATTCTCGAGGGCATCTATCTACTAAGTTCCCGCACGCACGTACTCTTGTCGATCACGGTGTTTTCACCGAGGTCGAATCTCTTTTCGCTAACTTAGGATGGTTGGCCTTTCTTAATGCACATGCCATATCCTACCCGGCACTCACACTCGAATTTCTCTCTACACTTGTTTGGGAGTCCAAGTCGATCATTAAATTCAGGGTGCGTAACCGTAGTGTCACCACAAATCTGAACACGATTAGCGATATCTTTGGTTTCCCTAATCTCGGGGATGATTCCATCCGACACTACGGGTACACGCCCGAGTTTGATGTCGATCGATTCTGGTTCCGCCTCACATTGATCCGTGACTATCCCCGAGGAAGGGCCAAGGCCTCCTCCATCATTCATCCCGTGTTTCGTTTAGCCCACATGATCATTTCATCTGTATTCTTTCCTAGGGACGAGTCCGGCACTGTGACTATCCCTGACCTTTTTATCCTTTGGGCCATGACTTTTCCTTATGTCCGGGATGATGATGGAGTTAGCTTCAGGGCCCCTACCGTCCCCATCCATGGCAGCGATTGGCTTGTTTACAAGCTACTCGAGATCAGCCGGGCCAGTAAGGGGAAGTTTTGTTGTGGGGGCATCATCACGATCATCTGCTCTCACGCCCAATTCAATATTACCATCCCCGATAATCTTCCAGCTGCCGCAGGACCCTCACATCTTGATATTGATGCCCTGCGACACATCCACATGATTAAACCCCGCTCGGATGGCCGCTTCATATTTCATTATGGCCACTCCCAGCCCCTTACACCATTCTGCTCAACCCCGCTCGCATGACCCTTGCTCTCGTGGGAGATTGGACTTTTCCTCCTGATCCCGACTTCTTAGCTAGGTTGAATCTTCCTTTCTTTCCCGCAGACGCCCGCAGACCACCGTCCCCTGCCGCCCACTTAGGCGAGCAGGATATCCCTGCGTCTGGGGGAGATTTAGGGGCTGGCCCGAGTCGTCCTGTTTCTGCTCCGGGACCGATCACGTCTGAGCACCTCTTTGCGGCCATTTCTGGCATTGTCTCCTGTGCCGGCATGACCACTGCCACCGGCACCTCTTCGACCTTACCTGGCGGCACCACCTCTGCCTCGCGTCAGTCTACATCATTTGGTCGCCGCCAGGTATCTGCTCGTCTGGGACTTGAGAGGGAGGTCGCTGCCCTTCGTGAGCTCGCCATGTCCTCTGCTTCCTCGGACCCATCGCCATCCTCCTTTCTTACTCACCCACGTTTCCTCGCACTTGAGAGGAACGTGGCCGCCATTCTCTGCCTTCTTACTCATATCCACGGACCACCTCCACCTTCACCACCCCGTCGATCTTCTCCTCCACCCACCCACACTTCCCCACATCCATCACCCCCCTCACCACATTCTTCTCCTCCCTCTTCACATCCCATCCCGGCATCCACTTCACCCCTCCCGATCACTTCCACTGCACCCACGCTACCTCCCTCCTCCTCCGTCACTCCATACGTGCGCCGGAGGAAATTGCCGGTGCGCTCCAGATCCCTCCCACCACCTCCCACTACCGTCACCACCACATCTACTTCCTCCATTTCTATTCCTCTCACCACCGCCTTGATCGCCTTCCTACCACCACCACCCACCACCACCGACACTCCTCCTATTGTTCACACCACCACTGCCCCTATTCCTTCGCCTCATTTCCCACTTCTCAGCACACCCCCAGCCTCCCCGAACCACCCATCCACACCCTCTTCCGAGGAGGACGAGGACTCACCTTCTCCTGCTTTCTAAATTCACCTCTTTTGTTTTTGACTCCACCTTGCATATCTCTGCATTTCCTTGATCATATCATTTCGCTAGCACTTTCTGGTCTAGCTTGGGGGACGTCTATTTTGGTGTGCTGTCGTGTTTTGTTTGTTTTTCTCATTTTTGTGTGTGTGCTTCTTTTTCATTTTTTGAGTGTCGTGCTTGTGTTTTTATTTTTATTTTCATTTTGTTTGATTTTGATTCTGATCTTTCTTTCTTTTTCAGTTTCATCTATGAGTTTTCCTGGTTTTCATTTCTTTTTGTGTCAGTGCGTATCCCCCCCCATCTTCATTGCCCTCCCGTACTCACTCATATTGCATTGAGGGCAATGCAAACTTCAGCTTGGGGGAGTCGCACTGTGTGCGTCGTTTGAGTCCTTCTTTTTCGTTTATTTGAGTCGTTTTTCTCCGTGTTTTTCTTTTTTTTTCTTTTCTTCTTTTTTAGCTCTTTCTCCTAGAGATGAATCCTATGATGAATCGCCACAAAGTCACACACACCTAGCATTGCATCGATAATCACACTCACTAACCCTAGGATTTCGAGTCCTCTTGCATTTCACGCATCGTGGGTCCACTTAGCTTTTTGTGAGTCGTGTGTCGTGACTAGCATTTGGTGTGCTTCTGCTTTGTGATTTTACTTTATATACCTGTCCAGGAATGGCCCCTAGATTATCATGCTCCGATTTGAATATGCGGTATTTGTTTCCACTTTATGCATGCTATATTTATATCGTATACTTCAATTCGCATGCGTCGGGATTCCACAACTAAGGACTAGGATAACCCATTTAGCCTATGCTCTATTTAGCGAGAATAGTTTCCTTTGCCCGAGTGTTTAGATTTCGACTTCTTTTTTGTTTTACTTGGTGCAAATCCCCTCGTCGTGTACCGTTCTCCCACTTGGGAGAGTACACATGTGTATAGCCAAAAACCCAAAAATCCAAAAAAAGGAGAAAAGAAAAGAAAAACCCAAAAAGAAAAGAAAAGAAAAATTGTGTATAGCCCAAAATCCAAAAAAATACAAATGCCCAAAACCCAAAAAAATTTCCGTGTGAATATTTTTTCCTACTTGCCAAGAATAAAGGGAAGACGAGAATTTGCACCGAGTGTTCTTCGCCACATCATCTCAACCCCCGTCGTTATCGAAAACACTTGGCTTAGGAACTTTTTAGCCAGTATCTAAGCTATAGTGGCGTGATTTCCTTAACCCTAGTTGTGGATTCCCCGATGCATGATACGCTTCTATTCTCACTCTTCTCATGCATGCTTGAACTTATATTCGCCGCTTAATTCAATTCGGATCGATATTTTGGGTCATATCTTGGATTTGTGTATATCGAGCCTCATAGCACATTGTAGAAAGCATCACCATTTGCTAGCACACGACCGCGCTCACTCGCGCTTCACCGCGTGGACCTACGACACTTATTTGGACTCGCTTTCCTAGGTTTAGTGGTGTGATTTGGCGTTTGCTTGCTTGGAGTGTCGTTTTTGATTTTGGTGGCTCTGATGGACGATCTAGGGCTTAGAGTTTTCTTTTTCTGTCTTCCTCTCTATTTTTCCCTTCCGAGCTCCTACTCTCACTCGTCTTCCTCGAGGACGAGGAAGAGTTCAGCTTGGGGGATTTTGACGTGCGTTTATATTTCAAATATTCATGCACGTTTTCTTTTGTGTTTCTCCGTGTTTTTCCGCCGTCTCTTATTCGTTTTCGTGTATTTTCCCGTTTTCTTTCACTTTTCTTTGTTTATCCATGATTGCAGGGGATTGACCACGTAGGGGATGTTTAACGATGATATCCCAAGTCCCCGGAGCAACAGGAGAAGTCACGCGTGATCCAGGGGGTCAAACGTCGAAGAATTCATCTTTCAGCCCCTCACCCGGTCGGTTGGTCATCTCCAACCGATCGGGTGATGCACGCGTGCACCACCCGGTCTCTGCCGCAGCTCACAAAGAAGTCACCCGACCGGTTCGCAGACCGGTTCATCATGGGCTGTTCTCTGTTTTCTCGAAGCAAAACACCAACCGATCGGGTGACTCTTACCTGATCGGTTCATCTGTAGCTGAAGAAGAAGAGCTGAAGACACGGACGTCGAACCGATCGATTCACCCGACTGCTCCAAGATCCAACCGGTCACTCAAGAACTCACCCGACCGGTTCATGTGATCGGGTGAAAGCTCGCCGTTTTCTGTTATTAATTTGTAACGGATCAACCGATCGGTTGACTTGTCAACCGATCGGTTGATGCGAAGGTCTATAAATAGAACCCCTAGGGTTCCAGAAACGGGAGCTGTTATTTTTTCTACTGTTTTATCTCCTTGTGACGGCTGTAATTGTTACTCTTTTGTAAGTTTTCAGATCTTTCTAAAATTTTAGTATTGTTTTTATTACTCTATTACTTCCGCATTGCAATTGTTCGATTATGATTCCAACGGTTAAATTTCATTTAGATCGCTTTTTCATGAATTTTTGTGAGTAGTTCCCAAATCTGGGATTTTGGTGGAAACCCCTTCGGGGGCTCTTCCCGATGCGTCCATAGGGTTAGGAAATCGATAGGGAGTAGGAATCTAACGGTTACACGGGGTGTTTCATTGTCATCGGCGGGAAAAAGACCGCCTTTGACCGTTGGGCCAAGGGGGAATAAACTTGGCGGTTGACTCCCTAGCCATAGCTCACACCCTTAGCGTAGACGCCGAATCCTAGCACACGGGAGCGGCAGGATGAGACGTTGAGAGATATCGTTGCGGGCTAAGTGCTCCCGGGATCGATCAGTGTTAATGGACACGGGAGTGCCCACTGATCGAATCCGGGAAGTCCGGTGTATCATCCTGGGCACCGACCGGAATATCGGGCCCATGGGATGCCGGTACCACTTTCAGAGGCAACGTCTCAACATTAGACCCTAATCCCGATCGCTATCCATACCCGTAGGCCGTATCGGCGAGAGTCTCTCGTCGGGTAGGAAACCAAAGTCCCGGGTTTTCTTTCTTGTTGTTCATACCCTTTTATTTCCTTTCGTGACAACCATTCACCGATTCGGGCTAGCTCGCCCCTCGGGGTGATTTAGGTCCTATCTAAACCAAGCACAACCTCGCCTCCCTGAGTTCGATATTCCCGCACCCTACACTAACCGTGAAACTTGCGGTAAACGACACCGCGCCGCCGCAACTCAAGCGGGGTGCCGGTCAACGGCCAATCCCTCTCCATTTCTTCTCTAGCGATTTCTACAGTGTGTGCGAGTTTTTGCGGTTGCACGGCCAGGAGCTATAAGCTTTTTTTTCTTGCTTCTTGAGCAGGGACGGAACTTCTAGAGTGCACGGCCAGTCCCTCACCATTTCTTCTCTATTGAGCTATTAGAGCGCACGGCCAGTCCCTCTCCATTTCTTCTCTAGCGATTTCTACTAGTTCGTTATAACTTCACGTACGGCTTCCTTTTCTTCGTTTATTCTAGCAATGTTTTTGATGTTTTTATTCGCTTATTTTAGATATGTTTTTGATGTTTTAATGTACCATTTAACAAGATGTGAAAACAAAATAATTAAGAAAATAAGACAAAAAAGAAAGCAAGAACAGTAAGGAAGGACAGAGGCCAGGAGCCGCCTAATTCTGACACTGTGTGTGCGAGTTTTTGCGGTTGCACCGCCAGGAGCTATAAGCTTTTTCTCTTGTTTCTCGAGAAGGGACGGAACTTCTAGAGCGCACGGCCAGTCCCTCTCAATTTCTTCTCTAGCGAGCTATTAGAGCGCACTGCCAGTCCCTCTACATTTCTTCTCTAGCGATTTCTACTTGTTCGGTATAACTTCACGTACGGCTTCCTTTTCTTCACTTATTCTAGCTATGTTTTTGATGTTTTTTATTCGCTTATTCTAGCTATGTTTTTGATGTTTTAATGTACCATTTAACAGGATGCGAAAACAAAATAATTAAGAGAAGAAGACAAAAAAGAAAGCAAGAAAAGTAAGGAAGGACAGGGGCCAGGAGCCGCCTAATTCTGACACCGTGGGTGCTAGTTTTTGCGGTTGCACGGCCAGGAGATATAAGCTTTTTTTCTTGCTTCTCGAGCAGGGACGGAACTTCTAGAGCATACGGCCAGTTCCTCTCCATTTCTTCTCTAGCGAGCTATTAGAGCGCACGGCCAGTCCCTCTCCATTTCTTCTCTAGCGGTTTCTACTTGTTCGGTATAACTTCACGTACGGCTTCCTTTTCTTCGCTTATTCTAGCTATGTTTTTGATGTTTTAATGTACCATTTAACAGGATGCAAAAACAAAATAATTAAGAAAAGAAGACAAAAAAGAAAGAAAGAAAAGTAAGGAAGGACAGAGGCCAGGAGCCGCCTAATTCTGACACCGTGTGTGCGAGTTTTTACGGTTGCACGACCAGGAGCTATAAAGTTTTTTTCTTGCTTCTCGAGCAGGGACGGAACTTCTAGAGCGCACGGCCAGTCCCTCTCCATTTCTTCTCTAGCGAGCTATTAGAGCGCACGGCTAGTCCCTCTCCATTTCTTCTCTAGCGATTTCTACTTGTTCGGTATAACTTCACGTACGGCTTCCTTTTCTTTGCTTATTCTAGATATGTTTTTGATGTTTTTATTCGCTTATTCTA
>JAULAV010000056.1:0-63576 GCA_030789695.1 Scilla litardierei | reverse complement strand
AGGCCTGAGGTCGACATCTCCGAGATCTCACGGTTCTCCCTCTGAAGCATCTTACGCTCGGCGATGACGAAGCAGATGTGCCGACGAGCAGCTTCTTCGTCGAGACAGGCTTGTCGGGCGACATCCACCTCATCCTCCTGACATCTTCTGTTGATAGCAGCTTCTTCGTCGTGCTTCCACTGCTGAGCTGCCTCTGCTTCTTCGTCGAGGAGTTTCTGCTGGGCAGCTATATCTTCGGCGAGTCCTCTTCGCAACGCTTCTTCTTTGAACTGAGGACGAAGGTTTCGTCTCAAGTTTGGTGGCTCAGAGGAGCCTGGTGATGCCTCAGCTAGCTCTGATCGTCGCGAAGTCTTTCATCATCTTGGCGAAGGCCTCGAAGCTTTGTTAGAGAGCACAGTCTGAGGCCTGAACGGTCTCAGCCATCCCCTCAGGGGGTAAGTCCGTCGAGGGAGTCCTTTGGTGAGAGTGCGACTCCTCATCCATGTGGGTTTTGCCACGGGAGGGACTACAGGTATGTGGTTTGACATGGGTGTGACCCTTCGTTCCCAGAGACGGCGCCAATTGTTGCGGGGTAAGATCCGCGTACAATGAATTTGTATTGAGGGAGAACCAAGTGCACGGTGGTTACAAGTTGGGTGAGGATTGGGTAGGTCGTTTACAAGTAGTGAGGGAGTAGTGAGGCTAGGCGCCCTTCGTAGGTCGATCTCTGGATCGATCCTGTAAGTATGCCGCTAGTTCGCCGCTCACCACGAGTAGGCCGCAGGTCGCTCGCTAATTACAAGGAGTCAACCTAAGCATAGAGCAGCTCGTCAGAAAGGTCGGGTTGGGTTCCAACCCTTAGCCTCTCCGATGACTCAGTTAGAATTAGGGCTTATAAAAGGGAGCCAGACATGTAGGTCGAGCTAAAAGTAGGTCGACCTTGCGTGGCGAGCTATAGTGGAAGAACAAAGATGTGGACGACCTTTGCTCTTGTGTGTGAGTGAGAGTTTTAGAATCAATTTATCAAACCCTCTCTCGATGGAAGTGGAGGGGTATTTATAGCTGATGGATGCGGTTAGATAGGGCTGACCTGGCATGCTGAGCTAGCGTGTCAGACTACGGAAGCTTCGACCGAGGATGTCAGAGCTGTGCGTGTCAGCCATGATTTTGTCAGACGGCGCAACGGCCAGGGGCGCTTTGTCTGAGTGTCAGAGCCGAAAGCACCAATCGGTCAAATGGCGCAGCAGCCAGTGGGTGCTTTGTCAGGCTGTCGAGCGGCGGAAGTATCAGTGGCTTTCTCGTACAAGGGCGTTTGTCGTGTTCGATGGGCCAAAGGGCTATCGAGGTGCGTTCGAGGAGCGGGGCCGCATACGAGTCACTTGGTCGCTTCCGGTGAATGACGGGCGATCTGCTTGTTAGTCTGGCGAGCTTGGAGGGAAGCGGTCGGGCAACTGGCGAGGTATGGGGCAGAGTGCGCCCTTCCCACAAGTCGAGGCGGACTTCGTAGAGGATGGGCGCGCTTGCCGCGTGTCTGGCGAACTTCCTGTCTGGCGAGGCGGACTTCATGGGAGTTGGGCGAATAGGAGAGAAAGGTCAAGGAAACACGATCTTTAGGTCGTAACAGGCTGGGACCTAGGGGCTGTTGCCATAAAACAATATGTAAGTTTAGCGACATAGATTATCCAAAAGAATAACAATATAAATATAAAAAGATAAAAATAATTTACTCAAGGGTGATCAACCAGAAGTAACATAGACCCATTTACAAGCCTAAATGGACCAGGAAAGATCCCAAGTTCAAGATCAGAGTCATCAGACTATACAGCATCTGTTCATAATACAAAGAAAACTTATTCGGACACCAAATACCTGAGTCTCTTAGCAATACACGTTTCATACAGCTCATGTGAATACTAATTATTTTTAACGCATCAACAAGCTTTCAAGCTCTTTGCTTCCAGTTTGTACTTGAGACTTCAAAACTGATGATTATGACCTTGGATGCATATATACAAAAGCCCTTTCTAGTCAGCATAGATCACAAGACGAGCCATCTCCTTCTCCCCTTCAAATATCGGGGCTCAGCACTGATCACAGGACACATAAACGCCACCCGTGCTCATTTTCACAATCTCCCCAACCTTCTCAAAAAGCTTCACAAGCACAAACCTCCCTCCACTGCTTTTAGTATCCTCCTATCAAAGCAACAGACCAAGTCACTTCTCCCTCCTGATCACTCAAACACTCTATTTATTCATCTTCCTTGCTGCAGTCAAGAAGACTATTCCATCGAGTACTCGTGTGGAGGCCATCCTGAGTCCGTCCTGTGTTGCATTTCTAGGAATCGCACTCATGGAATCCACAAGCCCGGAGGACGGCCTTGCCATCCCAGCCGCGCCTTCCACCGTTCCTCTCCTCCTGGACCCGTCCTATGCCCGCTCGAAATCCTCCGTCCATGATGAGCTGCGAAACTTCCGAATGAGCCTGCGGTGGTGCGCCCTTGACCACTCCTCGTCCGCAGGAAAAACGGTCTCCTACGTCGTCTTCGCTGTCTTCACCATCATTGTCCCTGTCGTCACCTCCTTCTCCTTCACTTCGGCCGCCCCATCCGATGCCGTCACGTTTAATCAGATGGTACAGATACCGGAATCCAGCCTCACGGCCATCGCCTTCCTAACTCTGGCAGCTTTCTTCCGCCGGGGCGGCCTCCGCCAGCTAGTCCTCCTCGACGATGCCCTCCGCAACGACTCCGCATGCGTGCGCCGCAGCTACACCCGCGAGCTCGACCGCGCATTCCGGAGGCTTACGTACATCATCCTCCCAGCTTTCTGCGCCGAGCTGGCCCACAAGGTCCTCTTCTTCGTCACCGTCTCGGTGCGGGTCCCAAGCATACGGCCGGTGATCATGGCCGCCACGCTGGCATCGTGGGTGTATAGGACCGGTGTGTTCCTGTTGGTGTGCGTACTGTTTAGGCTCACCTGCGAGCTGCAGATCCTGAGGTTTGAAGGGTTTCACAAGATGTTTGAAGGGGAAGGGGATGTGCATGTTATGTTTAAGGAGCATGTGAGGATCAAGCAGCAGCTGCTGATGACAAGCCACAGATACAGAGGCTTCTTGATTGGGTGCTTGGTTACTATTACTATCAGCCAGTTGGGAGCTTTGACGCTGATAGTGGGTTCTAGGACTCCAAAGAACTTCTGCAACTCTGGGGATATTGTGGTGAGTCTCTCAATATTTATTTGACACACCCCCACCCCCACACACAGTGCAAAATATGTACGTCTATTTTGATCTGCCAAAAGCAGTGAACATGCTTATGATCCATCTAGCATCAGTGCAAGTAATCAATAAATCTCGACATTTTTCCTACTAACTTTTATGCCTCAAACTTGTGATCTCCCTCCCTCGTCAAGTTCTTTCTTTCTAGCTTTGCTGTTCATGTCAATGATGACAGACTGTATTAACACATTGTGTTCTCTTCTTGCAGGTAAGTGCAGTGGTTCAACTGAGTGGGTTCCTCTTGTGTTTGTTTGGAGCTGCAAGAATCACGCACAGAGCCCAGAGGGTCGTCTCTGTTGCCAGTCGCTGGCACATGATCCTCTGCTGCTATCCAGACACAAAGCCAGACGACAAGCAAGGCCAATCTGCCCATCAACCCGAGGCATCTGACGGCAGTCCAGATGCTACATCTGAAGCACCTGCTCTGACTCCCTCGCAGGGAACCTCTACCTTTGGAAGCCGTCAAGCTCTTGGTAAGCCTAACCTTAACTTTCACATCGATGCATATGGTTGTATTACAAAGCTGACATCATTTAAATAGGAAATGCTCGACTTGACTTCTTTTTTCCCCTTTCTTGGTGCAGTGACCTATTTACAGCACAACGGTGGGGGAATCACATTGTTCGGCTTTGCACTTGACCGTGGATTGATACACACCCTCTTTGCATTTGAGTTGACTCTGGTGCTATGGATTCTAGGAAAAGTAATCGTTGTTGTTTCTTAGTCCCTCAAAATTGAAAGGTGAAAGCCGTTGTATCACCAAGGAGCAATTGCTCAGATTGTATTCTCTCCTTGCTCCCTTCTGAGAGGCGTCGGATCGGGACCCGACTGGCGCGCGCACTTTACTGCTTTCCGATGTATCTAAAAAAAAGGACATTGTATCAATTTTTTCCAATAAGATAGCTTACTGGTTGCTTCCGTTCAACTATTAAATTTGAAGAAAATGTGCAGATGGTTGTGGAAAATAATGGCATCAAGCTCCCGCAGATCTTTGCCCGAGATGTATATTGAAATCATTATATTTTAACTTACGATCTTTTCATTGATTTTTTAATGGGAAGAGATAAAATATCAATGCCATTAGAAACTGCCAACAATCACAAACTAATTATTTTGTGAATTCACTATGCTAGTCATCTCTACAAGCTCATCCTACCATGGTTTGAGATATCGGTTTGAAGTATCAGCTGGTGGTTTGTAGTTTGAAATCTTGGATTTGATATCAGTAACAGCTTGTGGTTTGCAGTACTGATATTGTCTGTATCGAAAATATATGGCAATAAGTATTAAAAGTACATGATTTTAGATATTAGTTGCATTATCTAAAGTTAGGAGTTGATTGATGATTAGATCACAAAATTGCGGAAGAAATGAATCAATTTCTTATATCCAACCATTGTCTTTGTCACGCCCCGTTTCCCAGAATACCCGGCATTAAGATTTTTTTTTTCCAAGTATTCTGAAGAGTGAGCGTGATGAAAGAAGAAAGGAGAGAGAAAGGAGAAAACTGGATAAGCATGCCACTGCGCACGTGCTGGGATAGTACATGTACTCCTCCATGCATAACAACAAGGATTACATGCCATTTATACAACATCTCAAGGAGTACATGTACAATTTTCACATTTCTAACATAAGGCCAATACAACATCTGATACCAGTGTGCCCCAATACACTTCAGCTCCGGTTACACCTCCCAAAAGACACTACCAACTCCACTACCCCAGAGTAGAACGCAACTCCTTGAATTACCCCACACCCCCAGCTCCAGCCTCTCAAGTCTCCCAGGCTACCCCAGCTGACTGCTACCTGAAAAACAGGGAGGAGCACGTCAATGCGTGCCCCAGTAGGAACCAACTTGGGTTTGGAACTCCGTTTAAGGTTATCAAATTCCAAGGCAAGCTAGAGAAATAGAGCATGTAACTAATTGATATAATGAGAGTTAAATAGCTAAAACAAGGGAATCATACCTGCGGTCCAATGTCGAGTTACTGCAAGAAAAGTGTTAGCACGAATAATAATAATAATAATAACACAAGTATTCAAGCAACCAATATCTAATAATATAAGTACAAGTGCCAGAGGCATGCCACAGAGTCACAAAGAAACTGGCAAGGGGAAGGAAACGTGCTGCCAGCAGAAGGTGTAACATGCAAACTCTTATTTTATTATTATTTTATAATTGAATTAATTGGAACTTTGGGTAAACTGTGTGATACCAGGACCTAGACTACACCCCAAATTTGGGGTGAATATAACACACACGACGCAGTGGACACAGGCACGGGCTTCTCAGCTCCCCCGTCCCTGGCAGGAGTGAGGCTCTCCAACTCCTTACCCATTCACTCCCGGTAAAGGCGAGTGGGTGTAAAAATCCCCTCCACTCCCGGTAAAGGCGAGTGGGTGTAAACTCCACACATCACATAATCATCTCCCAACTTCACAGTCCAGGCATCATATCCACAATTTACTCAAATCCCACCTAAAAACCCGGGTTTTGCTAACTCACCCTCATTAGAGAGGATTGAGATTTATTCAATTTTATAAGTTAACATCATGAGTGACACGTTAGGGGTCTTGATGGCATTGGATATGCACAAATCACCTCAGCTGTCCATCATTAAACATAGGGTCATGCACTCACGTGACATGCCCTCTATCACAACACATCACCCATTTATAATTACAATATATTCATGCCATTCAAGCCTCTAACTTCACTAACTATCAACATGGCTCAAGGCCAACACTAACACATGCAAGTTACTCAACTTATTGGATTTTGCCTTCTTTGAGGCATTTCATCGAACACATGGCGGGCGTCATTCATATCAAAACAACACACTATAATTTACATGTGCCAAGGGCATGAACATTCATTCCACCACACAACCATAATAAGCAAGAAGAATGATGGCCAATTATCCACAATTAATGAATAAGAACACTACTTAATGAATTCAACTTGCTGAAATAGCAGGACAGTCAGATTGATGGTGGTTTTTGAGGCAATTGCAGTTGGAATTTGGAAAAACTTAAAACTACAAATTTGTAGATATGAGTGTTTTGGATTTACAGACAAAATTTCAGACAAATTATTGAGTATGTGATTTATGGTGAATTATTTGGTGAAGTGTGTCAAGTCTGTTTTCAGACAGATTTCAGGGTCTGTGTTCAAAGCCAATTTTGAGCATGTTCTAGCCAGAATTTCGACATATATGCACTCTGATAAACTTTTAGAAAAACTTGTTAACTTTCCAACAAGACCAAGAACATAAAATTTCATTGAGTGTGCAGGTATTTAAGCTATTTCTACTGAACTGTGTCAAAGCTGGAATTCAAACAGATATGCTGTAGAGTTTGAATTTTTACTCCTAATTTCATAATTGAACATATATCAATATTTATATGATTTTGGGGTAGGACTTCAAGATCTACAAGCTCATATTTTTTTCGAAACATGATTCGAGCTACAGTAACAATAATCACAGCAACAATAGACATGAAGATTTCAGAATTTCAAAAGGAGATGACTTTGCTAGGAATTTCAAAGGGAAATTGTGAAATTGAGCCATATCATGTAAAAATTGACTATCTTCATCAAATATTGGATAAAACATGCTATAAAAACAAAATAGCAACAATCAATTTAATGGAATTCCAAATCCAAAAGATTCCTACCTCAAAAGCTCTTTCTTTCTTCTCTCCTTCTCTTCTTTTCTTCTCTTCTTTCTTCCCACTTGCAACCAATTGGTATTCTTGATTTTTGGTGAGGGAGAATTATGGTTTCAATTGTTGGAGGAGGAGAAAAATGGGGGAGGGTGGCCGGCCATAGATGGGGAGGAAAGGGAGAAATGGAAAAGAATGGGAAAGAATGGAAAAGGAAGAATAAAGAAGAGGAGAGAATGTTCACCCAAAATATCTATCTCTAGAATCCTCCAAAAGATAAGCATGCATCATTTAAATGACTAAAATACCCCTCCATGTTCTAGGTATTTACAAGTTTGTCATTACTTTACGCACACACAACCTTGGTATGTACGCACAGCCATTTAAGCCCAAATGACCGTTTTGCCCCTGACCTTTCTAAAAATTTACGGGGGTTGCCATTGATCCCTAACCCCTTTTCACACTAGCATGGCTCCCCTAACACACATCCACACACATCCATGCATGCATACCCGCTTCACACACACACGTCTAACACATTCCTGTTGTTTTACACCCACGACGTTATTTGCTCGTCTCCTGCATTCACATTTCGCATCCTCTTCCTTTGGCCACGTATTACGACCTAATCCCCCTTGCGGTACTTCACATACATCGATATCTATGCTTATTTCATGCCCACGTATGCATCGTAGGTAAAAATACCACGTGTATTCAGTAGAATACCCGTATAGTGCAAAATAGGGCATGACAGTCTTGCAAAACAACGAACTTTCCTACTGTGCTTTGATCTTCTAAGTCTCAAACTCTCCTTCTGATGGTGTATTTTCTGGGGAAAAACCCGAGAGATTGGACCGCGGGGACCAAAAACCCATTTTATCATCGTTTGAAACCATTCTATCAACGGTTATCAAACTGATTCTTGTAGTTATTGAGAGGGAGTTGGTTAGAGAAACTGTGGATCACAACCGGTTGGAACAAAAAACGAAAAAAACAACATTCTCCCACTTGATCTACATAAACCATCATTCCCAATAAGAAACGAAATACATGAATCATGACGATAAGTCCTTTTAAAAGCAAGTGTTATCTTCCATGTATCACAATGCATCATGTTTCTTATCAATAGACTATACAACTTAATGAATAAACACTATATTTATTCTTGGTCCAAACTTAATGATCTTTCTCACAACTCCAACAATATATTCAAATGTGCACACGACCATATATGAGAAAGCATCACAATAAGAATTTTATTAAATAACATTGTTCTTACAACCAAAAATTACAACAAGGAACCAAGTCCCATTCTATCTACATAATCCTTAAATTTCATTTGTGGCATGTCTTTAGTTAAAGAATCGACAATCATTAAATAGTACTAATATGCTCAATGATGACTGATTTCTTCTTAACATGCTGTTTTATGGCCAAATACTTGATGTCGATGTGCCTACGTCAACTACCACTTTTGTCGTTATTAGCCATGAAGACACCAACTTTATTGTCACAATACAATTTTAGCGGTTTAGAAATAGAATCCATGATTCTAACTCTAGAGATGAAATTCTTAATTCATACACAGTGTGAAGTAGCCTCAAAATAAGACACGAACTCGGCTTCCATGGTGGAAGTAGCAATCAAAGTCTGTTTTGTGCTTCTCCATGATACAGCCCCACCGACTAGCAAAAAAATATACTGAAGTTGATTTTTGAGAATTAACACATCCAACAAAGTCTGAATCAGATTAGCCAATGACTTCCAAGTTGTCCGTCCGTCTGTACATAAGCATGTAGTCTCTGGTTCCTTTAAGGTATCTCATTACTTTCTTTACACCTCTCCAATGTTCCATGCCTGGATTACTCTGATATCTTCCAAACATCCCACTAGCAAATGCAATGTCAGGTCTAGTGCAAACCTGAGCATACATCAGGCTTCCAATAGCAGAAGCATAAGGAATGTTTTTCATCTATTCCCACTCAAAGTCATTCTTGGGGCATTGGTTCAAATTGAACCTGTCACCTTTCACAATGGGAGCTATACTTAGTGAACAATTCTCATCCGAAACCTTTCTATAACTTTGTTAATATACGTTTCTTGAGACATTCCCAGAGTACAGTGCATTCTGTCGCGATGTATCTTAATTCCAATAATATACGATGCATCGACCAGATCTTTCATATCAAAGTTTCTAGAGAGATTGTTTCACATCACATAGCATTCTTTATCATTGCTTGCAAGTAAAATGTCATCCACATTTATGATTAAGAAACAAATCTCGATCCCACTGATCTGCTGGCATATACACTGATCCACAATGTTTTCTTCAAATCCGAATGAGGATATAACATTATGAAATTTCAAATACCATTGATGTAAGGCGTGTTTCATTCCATATATGGATTTCTTAAGCTTGCAAACCAAATGCTCACCGTTACTAGAAGAGAATCTTTCATGTTGATTCATATATACCTCTTCTTCTAGTTCTCCATTAAGAAAGCCATTTTCACATTCTTTTGTTGTAACTCCGTGTCAAAATGTGCAACTAATGTCATGATTATGCGAAAAGAATTTTTCTTTGACACAGGAGAAAAATTCTCTTTGTAATCAATTCCTTCCTTCTAAGTGAATCCTTTGGCAACGAGTCTAGCCTTGTATCTCTCAATGTTACCAGTGAGTCTTCCTTTGTTTTAAAGACTCACTTGCATCCAACGACTTTTGCCCCTTCTGGTAACTCACCAAGGTCACATAGTTCATTTGACGCCATCAAAATCATCTCATCTTTCATAGCATCATACCATAAGTTTGATTCATTTGAACTCATGGCTTGTGAAAGCGTCTCATGATCATTTTCGAGTCCAACATTAAAGTCCGACTCCTATAGATACACAACATAATCGCTAGATATTGCTGATTTTCTTATCCTAGTAGATCTTCTTAATGTTTATCAACATTCTCTTGTGGATTATGTTGATTAACTGGTTGCTCATCCATCAATGGTTCTTCTTGAACAACTGGTTGTTCAAACGCTTTCGGAGTTTCCTGACCAACTTGATCTACTAGATCAATATCAACATGTGGAATTTCAATTTGTCGATCAATGCTTGTTTGAACTTGAGGGGCACTACTAACGAAAATTATTCAATCGGTAGATGCGGAAGGCCGAGTACCAGTATGATCATTTTCAGGAATAATGTCCTGAAAACGATCGCTCATACTGATCATGTCATTTTCATGAAATTTCACATTTCTTGACTCCACAATACTAGTGCTATGAGATGGACAATAGAACCTGTATCATTTGGACCATTCGGTATATCCAATGAAATACCTACTAATAGTCTTAGGATCCAATTTCTTCTATTATGGATTATATACTCTTACTTCGGAAGGGCACCCCCAAACGCGTACATGACGCAAACTCGGTTTCTAGCCATTCCATAACTCAAATGGCGTCTTTAAGACAGCCTTAGTTGGAAGTCAGTTTAATATATATGCTGCCGTCCTAAGAGCTTCAGTCCATAAGGATATAGGAAGTTTGCGCATACTCCTAACCATCTCTATCAAACTCCTATTTCTTCTTTCAGCTACATCATTCTCACTAGGAGATCCGGGATTGGTGTATTAAGCAACCATCCCATGCTCTTGAAGAAACTTAGCAAATGGACAATGTGCTTGACCACCTTCAGTGTATCTACCATAATATTCGCCTCTATTAGTTCTAACGATTTTAATTTGTTTTTCACATTGTTTCTCTACTTCTGCCTTTAAAGCCTTAAAGGCATCTAATGCTTCACTCTTAGTATGAAGCAAATAGACATACATAAAACGTGAAACTCAATAAAGGAGATAAAGTATTTTGGAACACTTTGTATGTCCATGTCCGGACAACAAATATCTGAATGAATGATTTCAAGCAATTCGGAAATTTTGTGTGCATCCTTCTTAGATATCTTGGCCTGCTTTCCCTTTATGCAGTCCTTTCAAATCTCAAAGTCAGCAAAATCCTAAGTACTAATTACTCCTTCATTTACTAACTTCTTGATTCCATCTTTGGAGATATGTCCCATTCTCCGGTGCCACAACATAGAAGATTCCGCATTTAAAACACATCTTTTTATACTAGCATTAACATGCATAATAGAATCTAAAGCATTGTTTTGCAAATTAAACATAAAGAGACCATTACACACCATGCCATTTCCAACAATATTTGAATTATATCATAAACTGAATAATGTTCCATGGAAATTAAAAGCAAAACACAGAGGAAATTATCTAGAAACTGAAATCAAATTCCTGGAAAACCCATGTACTAAAAAACATTCTGCAAAAGCAAAACAAAAACAAAGTCACTACAACATATTCCAACAAATTTGACAGCTGAGAGGATTTTGTTCCCTGAGAAAATGTCTCGTTCATTCCCGCTGGTTTAACAGGTTTGTCATACGCTGAAAGGTTGTTGAAACATGGATTAAAGAACCAGAGTCAATCTACCATGTGTCATAATGAACATCAGCCATATTAGATTCAAAACAAACAAGGGAGATTGAGTCACCTTTATTCTTGCGCCAATAATGGAATTTCAGACAATCTTTTTTCATGCGCGCCTTTTTACGGAAGAAACACATGAACTCCTTAGCAATTCCTCCCTTAACAGGTGCTTTCCCCTTTCCTTTTGCTTTGGGGCATTTGTCGTCTTTCTTGTTGGTTGTCATCAACTCTCTCTCAATGCTCCATGATCAACCGGCTTTCCTGAACACACATGGTAAGAAGTTCATTCATTGACCACTTATCCATATGTGTGTTTTAGGATATCTTGAAAGGTCCATATTGATGCAGGAGTGTTCAAAATGTAATTGACCAAAAAGCTGTTAGACATCTCAACCTCCAATGTCTTCAGTTGAGCCGAACTATCCTTTATCAGCATAATGTGCTCATAATGTGCTCACGCACACCTCCGAGACCAGTAAGCCTTAGTGACGAAAACTTCCCAATAAGGGTACTCGCAAGTGCCTTATCATAGCGCTGGAACTGCTCATCAATGGCCTTTAATAGTGATCAGACCTTATCATATTTTTCCACCGAGCCCCTTATACTATCCGATATTTTAATCTTTATGAACATAATGCAGTAACGGTTAGACCTCTCACACTTTTCATAAAGATCTAAAGCTTCTGGAAGGCTAGTATACGTAAAGGCAGGCTGCTCATCCTTGCGGATGGAATAATCAATGTCTGCCACACCCAAATGAAGGAGTAAAATCTCTCTCCAAATTCTTTAGTTTTCGTCATTCAATTCAGGATTTTCATATTTAAGATCAGTAATTGTCACAGACTGTGATGCTGCAAAATTTAACGTGCATACTCAATTCAATGTAAACAAAAATATGTATTACTAAAATATGTATTTTGAGACTTAACAAACCAATATATGTATTACCAATGTAAAACATACAAAATATGAATCGGGTGACATAAAACTTGCATGTGGGCCAAAGTTCTAACTCAATTAGATTCATTTTAAATTCATGATAAAACTATCAAATCATGTTCTATTTCTAATACATGCGGGTAAATTAGAAAATATATTTTGATATCTTATCTCAATTAATCATACATAATACAATAAAAATTCATGTGGAAAAGATCTATTATATCAGGTATGATTAATCGCAACTAATGTTTGCTCTCCAAATGTGATCTTAAATCAAACTTAACATATAATTTCAATTAATTAAAGATGACGTGGCTACTCCATAATTAATTAAAACTATATAGATCACTAAAACTATATAGATCACTAAGCATTAACCAAATTCTTAATATAATGGGAGTATGTATGCTGTCTATTGTAGCATGGACGCATTAAATATTAACAATGCTTAATGTTCCCCCACTATTCAACATTATAAAAATAATACACAACACTAACATTAATTGGGTTTTGCTTTTGTTGCAAACTGAATGTAGTGCATTATGCCTTTGTACTGCAGATGAGTGAACATTAACAAAAATGAATTAATGAGAGTTTTGATATTGACAACACTGTACAAATTGGTTTCCATTATGACAACGCTGTAGAAAAATTAAACATGGAAGTGTACACTGCACGTAGAAATGTACACACAACTCAATGAAAATTAAACAAACATAGTACAACATCAATTACTGAAACATGTATAAATGGCAGGCTGAGCAGGCCACGCCTCTTACCATAGTAGTCAGGCATGTGTGTACTTTGAATGCCAAACAAAATTGTACAATATTAACTTTATGTACAGCCAAGCTTGCTGGACAAAGTCAACGTACAGGTTTTCCTATAGAGTCGTGCTATCTGCACCGCAATAAGTTGCGGTGCAGTCACGGAATACGATATGAATGACAGTGAAGTAGCCGCTGTGAAAGTGTGACCGCATTCAAATCAAATAAACAATTTGTGAATGGACAACTCGCATTGTGAATTGATGGGTGTAGTACCCGCTGTTGCTTGATGGCCCGCTTGTGAATGCACCATCAAATGACATTTGACAAAAAAAGATGAGCCGTCCTATCTGCACCGCAATAAGTTGCGGTGCAGTCACGGAATACGATATGAATGACCGTGAAGCAGCCGCTGTGAAAGTGTGACCGCATTCAAATCAAATAAACAATTTGTGAATGGACAACTCGCAATGTGAATTGATGGGTGTAGTACCCGCTGTTGCTTGATGGCCCGCTTGTGAATGCACCATCAAATGACCATTGACAAAAAAAGATAACTCTCGCAATCGTCTGTTTGCCCGTGGAGCCAAGTACAGAGCATCTCTCTGTCTCTCTCATCTCTCTCTCCTCCTTGAAGGGAAGAAACAGAGCAACCGGCGTCTCTCCATCGACTATGCTTCCCAGCTCCGACGCCACCCACTCAGCACAAGGCCGCCACACTCGTCGAGCATGCCGACGAAGGCCCTCGAGTGGAGGTGGTTGTTGTCCATGGTGCGGCGACGGCGGCGATGCATGCAGAGGCCTATGAAGCAGTGGTGGATGCCTGGGACGATGAGGAATTCTGCGAGGTGGCAGGGCTACATTAGGAGGGCGAGCATGCCACACATGGGGGTGGATATCTGTAAGGGGGGGCGGTTGATGCCCATGTGAGGGCGGTAGGTGCATCGGCTGTGCAAGTGGTGTCGGTGTCCACTTACGCATATTAACGTGAATCCACCTGCACATTAAGTGTGACTTGCTCATGTTTAGAAGCATGGTTCTTATTTATAAATGTGATATTTATGGTAGTGTAGGGAATCAACCAATTTGGTCTGGATTAATTCTTGATATAAGAGATTTAGTGCCTCTGCATTTGTTATGCTTTTTATTCAAGATCACTGAGATATCGGGTTGTCATCCAGTGATATTTGTATATTCTGATTAAAATGCAATAATGAAATATGAGAGGAAACAAAACTAAAAACAACACCATGTTATCAAACACTTAATGTATGGGTAGGTGCATGCTCTGAAACAGACTAATGCTTGGTCGTCGGTGTACCGCAAAGGACGGAGAGAGAATGAGGCATCTTGTTTGCATTGGTGATGCATCATGGGGAGACACAGGTTGTGACAATGGTGGGTCTGTTTGCCCGTGACAACGATTGCCAACTTCTTTTTGCCAAGTCACTTCCGCCAAAAAAGCTGGCAAACACGTGAAGTCTTGCATGTAAGGCATCATCTATCTATAGAGGCAAACTCGTGAGAATTGCATGTGAGTCAACTCTTCGTTTTCATCAGCTGCTGCTTGTGGGACAAGTGCAATCCATCGTCTTCCGACCACCACCTTCATCCGACGAGCCCGAGCACACGCCACAAGCCCCTCTGCGTCCTCCGCCTCCTTGCCGCTTGTGATTGTCAACATTGCCTCCGGCCATCTAAACCAGCAACGAGCCCGTAACAAGCCTCCCATCTCATTCCTCCGACGAGCCATCCAAGCCGCTCGTTGCCGCCTTCGCAGCCGGCAACAAAATTCACTTGGTTTCTTCTCATTGCTCCGAGCTTGGTAAGATGTTGTCATTGATTTATGTGTATTTTCAAGTTCTTCTCTCTTTTGCCTCTATTTGCTTGGCCTGAAGATGGATCCTCTGTTGGGTGTTGATGGGGTTTCACCTGGCATCTTGAAAGAGTTCGGCTTCCTCTGTTGGGTGTTGATATATGCATGATATTACACTTGTGTAGTTCATTTTTGTTGATATAAATGAATGATATCCGGCTGTTTCTACAAAGTTTATTGAGCTTTAACAGGATGTATATAACATACTTATTATTGCAGGCTCAACATTTGGGATATAATTAACCCTTCATTATACATTTACATAGGCATTGCTTGTGGATGAGCATGGCCTAACTGAATTAAACATTTATAGCACAAATAACCCATTGGATGATGGTATGTGCATGCATCTTTATCACAAGAACAGTATATATATCATCTTAAACCTATTACTATCAAATGAGTCACATGTTGAAATGACATTTAAATCAAAAAATTAACTTTTTTACTTCCAATTGTAAATCATTTATAATAGTGGCTAGTAGTTAATGTTGGCGGTTTCATATGAATCCGCATGGCTCGTATCGGTGTGCTCAAATCTGATACAATGCTAACGATGTGTTTGCTCTGTTGGTTGGAGTGTCTTGCTGGTGTCGTGATGGCTATAGGTTCGAGGGGTCCGGGTTAGCTCCTTCAGGTGTTGGACCGTTTGATGGTCCGACACAAGGATAAGCGTCCGATCAAAAAACTGCATTAAAATATTAGTAACTTGATTATGCAGTTAATTATACAGCTGTTTATAAGAGAGATGGTTTGTAACAGTTTTGCAAATGCAACCCTGTGGACATGTAAACAACCGGATGTATCCACGCCACACTCAGCCCGTAAGGTTTTGCAAATGCACCACTTAGTTTAAGTAACAGTTTTGCAAATGCAACCATCTTTATATAAATTGTTTTCAATCACACTATGGAAACATATTTTTTTATTTATCTATTTATTTAAGAGGGGGGCTCTCTTAGGCTTATGTTTCTTTTCAAGTGTTTTCTGTGATGGCCTCAGGTTTATTTTTAGTCTCGAGTATAGCTGCATATGCAAAGATAATAATTTTCAAAACCAATCATTTTGAAGAATTATTTTTGTTTAATTCCAGCATGAACACAAACCAACAACTTATATTAAAATTAGGTTTTGTCTCTATGGAGCAGTTGATGTTTAAAAATATGTATGCTTAATACGTGAAAAAAGACATGCAAAAGCAGGCGGAGTGATTCAAAAAATCATGATGGAAGGAGGCAAACATGAAAAATGAGTATTATTACGTGGTGTATTTGCAACAGCTTGCATGTTGTGTGTGACATGGAGGCATCCGATCGGTTACCGGTCCACGGTAAAACTAAAGTTAGCATAGAGGGTTGCATTTGCAAAATGGTTACAAATCATCTCTCTCATTAACTACTGTATAATTAACTGCATAATAAAGCTGCAAAAAAATTCAAAGCGGTTTTTTTGATCGTACGCTTCTCCTTGTGTTGGACCATCAAACGGTCCAACGCCTGAAGGAGCTAACCTGAACCTATGTTCGAGACCTGCATGAGCCATTTTAATTTTTTAACGATTATAATTAATGTTTTAACTAAAAATTAATGTTTAAACTAATTTAATTTTAATTTTGGACTTGCTACTTTTGCACATGCTATACTATGTTGATGTAGTTTCTATTTTAACTTGTCAATGTCTTTAACTTGCCATGGACGGTAGAAAGAAATCTGACAGGTGGAGAGCCGATGATCGATTTTTAAGCTTATTTTCCTTTCCATTTTCTAATTTCCAGTCTTTTGAATGCATGATTTTGTAAATATCAAGGGGAAATGAGAAATATTTATCACAAGTTAAATTATTATAACTAGATACACAAGCATACTCAATAAACTATGTTTCCAAACTTGTCGTCGGACAAAATACACAACAAACAACAATAAATGAACCCAAGAAGGATAAAATATATGATATGCTAGATACGTAGATATAGGTATACAACTGACAATGTATCTGTATACAGTACAAAACAAATGGATTTGTGGTTAGGTTTTTTGATTGATTTATAAATTAATTTATATCAAAGAAAATATAAATTAATGAAATAAATATAAATGTTTATATTTTATATTCACAGAAATCTATTCTCAAGCTCGAGCACGACCGATAGCCCTAGCTCCAGCCCTTGTTTCCTGCAACAATCTCCATTCAAGTAAGTGATTACATTTATAGCGCTCTAAATTGTGCAATGTGTATGTTTAAGGATTAATATGACCTTTAGTTGTGGTTGGAAACAATTTATGGCCATTTGTGAACATTGGTGGACGTGTAAGGAACCCAACTTTGGGTGTTTTTAAAGTATTTGTGATAATTGAGGTTTGTTGTAGGGTTTATTGACGAATATGGAATACAATAATTGGTTTGACAGGAATTACTATGAAGAGTATAATGAAATTAATTTGAACGAGCCTCCTAATTGGCCCATTTCGGTAAGTATGATTTTGCATTTACTATATTTAGAATTGTTAATGAAACTTATATATATTGAACGAATATCGTAGGATGATATACCTGAAACGAATTACGAGCCTGAATCATGTGATCAAACAGTAGAGTGTGCGGAAGATTTCATCACTAACGAGGTTATTATTGCGCCTCATTTTAATTACCAAAACATTAAGAAGCTTCATTCACAATATGATACATTTGATTTAACACAATGTTAGGTGTTTGTTACTCGTGATGATCTCATAAATTGGGTGAGAGATACTGGAAAACGGAATGGATATGTCATTGTTATAAAGCGGTCAGATACGCCACAACCGGGGAGGAAAGGTTCTGTGACATTGGTGTGTGTGAGGAGTGGGAAGTTTAGAAAGGACACTTACTACAAGAATATTCCAGATGAATTAAAAAGGAAAGGGACTGGAACAAAAAAATGCGATTGCCCATTTAAATTGAAAGGAATGCAATTGACAAATGGGGGTGAATGGGTAGTTGTTGTAAACAGTGGAATTCACAATCACCCACTAGCTGAGCGGTTAGAGGGCCACTCTCTTGTTGGTATGTTAAGTACTGAGGAGAAAAACATGATGATTGAGATGACAAGAAATGCAGTCCCCCCGAAAAACATTTTACTGACAATGAAGAGAAACGACAGTGGAAATGTGACACATTTAAAGCAAATATACAATGCTCGAAAAAAATATCGCCGTGAAATAAGAGAAGGCAGATCTGAAATGCAATACCTGTTGAAACTTATAAATGATAGCAACTATGTTGAATGGCATAGAAAGGATGCCGAAACAGAGGTTGTAAAAGACATTTTTTGGGCACATCCGGAGGCCATTCATCTGCTAAACACATTTCCTTACGTACTGATTATGGACAGTACGTACAAAACGAACCAATATAACTTCCCACTCTTTGAGAATGTTGGAGTGACATCAACAGAGTACACATTCTCCGTGGCACATGCATACATGCAGGCAGAGCGGACTGAAAACTTTGTTTGGGCACTAGAGATGTTAAAATCTTTGATTAAAAATGTCGATCGATTTCCGCTTGTGATCGTCACCGATAGAGACATAGCTTTGTTGACTGCTGTGCAACTCGTGTTTCCATCAGCAACACACTTACTATGCAGGTGGCATATTTGCAGCAACGTCCAAGCAAGAATCAAAAAATTGGTAAAACCCAAAGATTTGTGGGAGTCAGTGACTAAATCATGGGAAGCAGTTTTGAACTCTTCAAATGAGGAAGAATTTGAAAGCAGTTGGAGCATATTTGTACAAGAATATGCCGAGTTTCCAAAGCTGCTAAGTTATATGTGTGAAACATGGCTGTCATATAAGGAGAGATTTGTAGGCGCCTGGACCAACAGAGTAATGCACCTCGGCAACATAACAACAAACAGGTATGTAATGTTTTTCACATAGTAAACCCAGATTTAAATTGAATATTGTATCAAGTTCATTTTACATGCACATGAAGGGCCGAGGGTGCTCACAATACATTGAAGAGGATGCTTCTAGCACGCACGGGTGATTTCTGTCATTCTTGGGAAACAATTGACAACTTAATCACACTTCAACACACTGAAATCTCGCGATCATTTCAAAGAAGCATTATTCATGTGGAGCACCAGTTTAACACTGAGCAATACCAAAATTTGACTGGTTTTGTGTCAAAAGAAGCCCTACATCACATCAGTAAGGAGTACCAAAGAGTCGGCAATGTTGGGATTGACCCATCTATTTGTGGTTGCGTAAAAAGATATGCATATGGGCTGCCATGCGCACATATGCTTGCCGAGTTTTGTAGGTTCGGTTGGGCGATTCCTTTATCGTCTGTGCATCCACACTGGAAAAAATTGGCCATTAATAGAGGCATGGATGATGAGTATGAACACTGGTCATTCGCTCAAGACCTAGAGGCCGTCCAGAGGCGATTTGATAGCTGTGATATATCAGGAAAAAGGGTCCTCCATGGCAAAGTACGTGAATTAGCTTATCCTGATACTACATCAATGCGACCGCCACCAGATAGAGTTAAAACGAAAGGCCGTCCACGTTCTAAAGTTGACAGAGCAACCAAACGGAATCCTTCGTACTTCGAACACATCGATGCGGTGTATGATAGTGTTCCTGCTCCTTTAATCGACGTGTCGGTGAAATCATCGAAACACAAGAAAATACCATACTCCGAATGGTTTCCTGAACAATTTGTTCCTTACATTGAAAATATTGTTGATGTAGTGCCTGATGGAAATTGCGGATTTCGAGTCATTGCAGAGTGGGTAAGCTTGGTCGGTGAGGGCAATTGGTTTCAAATACGGCAGGATCTCCTCGATGAGTTGATCTATTGGCATACTGATTACATTGAATTGTTTGGGGTTGACCGTGCTAACGAGATTCAAAATATACTTCATATGCCCAAACCACAGTAGCACCCTTCGATAAATGGATGACCATGCCCGATATGGGTCATTTGATTGCTTCAAGATATAATGTAATCGTCGTCCATTTATCGAACCATCTGTGCGTGACATTTCTTCCATTGAGAGATGCACCGCCACCCGCCCGAAGAACAAAAAATTATTGGGATCGGCTTCGTGCAGAATAATCATTTTATAAAGGTATTTTAAAAATGGTATTAATCTTACGACTATTAAGGATTTCTTTTCAATTATATATAATCTTTTCAACCTGTTTGCTGGTCATCATGCATGAAGGCTCACCAATACCACCTGTTTCTCTACAATGGAAAAGATATGACTATGCATATGCTAGCGGATGGGAGACTCCTTACGTACAAAGGATGCATCACTTTAGATCTTTATTACATTTGAATACAAATGTAGCAACCCAAGATGTATTTATAGATTTAAGTTAATGTAAAATATGTCCATTTCGTTACTATATTAATTGAGCATTTTTATATAAAATTTAATGCATGCTTGTTAACAGTTGTTTGGTTCAGCACTGTGTTGCGGAGAACAACATAGATGTAACTGGTTATGTTAGGGTTAGGGTTAGAGTATGGCTTTAGGGTTAGGAAAATTGGTTTGGTTTATGATTGCAATGTCTTGGTGGGGGTCGTATGTAGAAATTCTTTAAAATTAATCTTTATCAATTGGTTTCAAATATACAGGTGCACCATTATCATACGAACTTAAGCTTCCTAATGTGGACACGCATTACTCTTTATTGCCATGTAAGTAATGTTTAACTGTAGTTAATATCAGCTTATGATTTCTTTTATTTATGCCAAAATGAGTAATTTGCTAAAATATGGCTTTGTATTTTTATACAGATGGATGCTGCGAAGGACGCTAATTTGTGTAAAACTGTAAGGCACTAATCATTCTTATACAATATGTGCTCTCATTTGTTTTCTAATCATTCTTGTATATTTATAGGTTAACTTGCTTCAGAACCATAATATACATGTTAAGTTACGTTCTTATAAGAAAATTTGGTGGGATAAGGTATGATTGTCTTTACATATGTAATCTTTTTCATATTAAAAATATTTTAATTAATAATTATTTTTTCTTATTATTTTCAGAAAATTAAAAAAAGAACAATAAATTCTACTGAGGCAAGGAATAATGGAAAAAAGGAACTTGTTTTTCAGAGGTAATATAAAATTTTGAGATGATTCATTCAAAATATAATTTTCATTGATTATCCTAATACACCGTTTCATTGAATATCCTAATACACCGTTTGTGAAATAGAATTGGAAGATGGTTTTAGCAGAGCTTAAATGGGTTCGCAAAGCACAACGACAACCGCTCCCACGAAATAAGGTAAATAGAGTTCTCACTTTAAATTTTTTTTGTTCACGAATATATATTTATTTCTCTAACAAATTTGTGTCTGTTAATTATCTAGGTTATTGCACATCCAAGTGGAACTTCAGCATGGATTGAGCTTGACACTTTCTCTCTTTATAACGTGATGAGGAACAAGTTTTCTAGCCAATGATCTACTTGTGCTGTTATTAGAACTCCAGTGTCGTGATTGTAAACTAACAGGATCACAATGGGTTGGTTTTGGAAACAAATTCTGCCGCTTTAATTTATCTCCATTGTTAGTTATGGGGATGCATCGCAGCGACCACATATTCACGCTTTTAGAAGCCTATAAGATGGGAAGTCACTATATTTAGAAGCCTCAAGATCCTTTTACACCCTCATGAATTTTTTGGTGGGGTGTTCTTGGGATTTAGCTTTTCATGGGCACATGCAAGCATGTTTGCACATGTTGAATGCATGGTCATGACATACTACATGTTTGGGACTGAGGAATTACACTTTGTGAGCGCATAATTCAAGATTGTTGCCGCCACGCCGATTGTTGCCGCCTCCACAACCGTCGACCACTCCTCTCCCTCCGAACATCGCCACGATGTTGTCGGGTATGTGTTTGTGATTGGCTCTTGCCATCGATCGCATTGTCTAAATTGCTGTCGAGACGTTGTGCTGCACGAAATGCCAGTGGGGCGAGGGAGGAGGGCGACGAGAAGAGGAGGGAATGGATGGATGATACGATGTAGAGGGACCTCCACAATGGCATGCAGAAGGCGGCTGCAGCGAGGGCGATCGTGTTGAGGGATCAGAAGAAGTAGGACATTGCGACCTTGCCGTAGTGGGATGGGGCCAATGGGCTCGGTGGTGAGGACGAAGGTAGAGAGGTCGACGCGTCGGTGGAGAGGCCGGCAGGGAAGCGGAGAGCAGCGTAGAAGGAGAAGGAGGTGAAGAGCGCGGTGACGGTGAGGAGGCCGAGGGCGGACTTGACGGAGCAGGCAAAGATTAAGAAGTGGTGCTTTGGATGTCTGTCCTTCGTCCGCATGCCATGGTGATGCCGACGCTGCCTGCAATGATCTTACAATGGTCAACTCTGCCGTTCCTCCTCCTACTCCGATGAGGCCAGCATCTCATCCCATACTTCTTCATCTCCTCCACCACCATCAGCATCTTCTTCTCCATCTTCTTCCACAAAGCTCACAACAAAACACCCACAAAATCCTAGCAAAAACTCAAACCCAACTCCCACCCACGGCCTCTTATGCGCCACCCGCCGCACCACCACCTCCACCAAGGCCTTCCCTCTCCTCGGCGAAACTTTGGCACCCCGACGGCCCCCTTCAACACTGAACCATCACCGAAAACTACGCAAATTAAACACGAAAACAGCCCGTAAACGTTTCTGCCGCCGTTCGCAACCGCCTGCCGCCTGCCTGACCTACGCCATCGCTTCCCGGAGTCCGTCGCCGCACCTTGCGCTTGTCTCCACCCACCGCCACCCTTGAGAACCATTCCGCCGAGCATGACAGCCCCCTCGCGCGTGCTTGCGTGAAAAAAGAAGAAGAAAAGGACGGGGAGGGCGCTGTAAAAGGAAGGTAGGAGCGTTGGTGAGTTAAAGTTTAATAATAACAATAATATATTTCATATTCATATCACACTTTGTCAATCAGACACTGTCCATTGACAGGCTCACGGGCTCACGGCTTGCTCGACTTTTTTTTGTGTCTGTCAATTTAAAAATAATATAATATTGCAATACACTTTTTTCTGTGCCTGCACCGCTTCGTCCTGCGGTGCAGATAGCAATGCTCTTCCTATATAGTGTAAAATGAATACTTTGAATGACACACAGACGTGTACAATATTAACTTTATGTACAGCCAGAGCCTTTAGCTATTTGTTCGCAACTTGAAATGAGAAAATTTGCTTTATGAAAAAGACCAAAATACCCATACATGGTCATCTTCAACCTTCAGCCGGGTTTCAAACCTGTTAACAACCATTTTCAACCCAAAATAAAATTATAGCAAATTGGTTGATTCTGATGACCAAAATCGATGAAATACGGCAAGACAGAGGTAATTGAAGAGGCTCTGATACCAATTGTTGGTCTAATTTGATGATTCAATCATAAAATTGCGGAAGAAATGAATAAATTTCTTACCTCCAGCCATTGCCTGGCAAAACAACAAATTTTCCTACTGTGTTTTGATCTTCTGAGTCCCAAACTCTCCTTCTGAAGGTGTATTTTCTGAAAACCCAATAGATTGGACTACAGGGACCAAAAACCCATTTTATTATAGTTTGAAACCGTTCCATCAACGGTTATCAAACTGATTCTTGTAGTTATTGATAGGGAATTGGTCAGAGAAATCGTGGATCACAACCGGTTGGAACCAAAACGGGAAAAAAAACCAACAGATTGCGTATTGAGATTCATCTTCAGCAAGCCTTTTATTCCCCTTGAATTAACTAGATCATCGA
Organism: Scilla litardierei; assembly: GCA_030789695.1. Taxonomy (NCBI): domain Eukaryota; kingdom Viridiplantae; phylum Streptophyta; class Magnoliopsida; order Asparagales; family Asparagaceae; genus Scilla; species Scilla litardierei. Next base: position 39,791 of record JAULAV010000056.1, on the reverse strand, counting down.
AGATGCTCTCCTGTCATTTTTTTTAACAAATTGCATTAATAACTAGTCATCATAAAATATCTGCCTAAATCAGTTACTTCGGCTTCAATTTACTATCACTCTAGAGTCTGTCGTTTTACCCTCATATTACAACTGAAAGGAGCTAACATGACATGAAAACCTGAAGGGTTCTGTTTGGTCTCGACTAAAAGAAGTTCCATCCATGCCATCTACAAAAATTCTATCTGAAAAGGTCGATGTGCGTCGGTATCGGGCGTTTTTTCTTCAAACCTCAACTGTGATTGTTAAATGATACATTTTCAACTATTTTATAGTACAAATTGGATTTTTTGCCAAATATTTGATACTTCAAACTTGGGATCTCCTCTTGTATTAGTTGTTTGACAGTTGATATCGACAGTAGGTAGTAGGTATCAGTAGATTTTTGGATGGATCATATCGACATGCTTGAAATCCAATGCGATCATAAAAGTGATGTGTCCCAGTATCAGCCAAGTTTTCAAACTACTCATCTTACCTTTCATATTCCTACAAGATGCCTTATCTTAAAGTATAACAATGTGTGCGTGTAGGTGTGCATGGGTGAATGCATGAGTCCGTTTGTAAAGAAAGGCCATAGACTAATCTAAAGTAGGACTTCCTGCAGCCCAGACAGACCACTAATAGCTCATGTATCAGTTTCAATCAAAATACCATATATCAGATATCTAACTGCAAGTTAATTTCATGTCGGACACTATTTGCCTAAATTTACTCCATTTCCTACCGAGATTTTCAGCAATTTGATATATCATCTTAACTATGAAATGGGGTAGATTAACTGTTGGATGCTTGATGGGGGTGCTTGTTGCATAACGATAGCATTTGAAAGTGCGATGCTAAAAGGCATACTTGAGGCCTCATATTGTATCAAGGGGCGAACCCCAGCAGAACACCCTCCATCCTTGAATCTGAGAAACAACCTGTTCACGCAACATTTCATTTCAAAATTTCCTTAATCTGATTCTATGTATTATCTTCCGTAAAATTGGCTCTCTTGTGGACGACTATAACCGGATAAGCCTCCGGGGATTAGATACTAATTGCCAGTCTTAGTTTCCCTAAATGGCATATGATCAACCTCATATGATCCACCAATGTAAATAAACTTCCTAGCAGTACAGACCCATGCGTATCTATGTGCATCACATGTACAACCATTAGGGTCAAAGGATGCTGAGTTGGCAGTAGAACATGCATGCACAAGGAGAAATGTAAAGGTGGAGAGAAGTTTAGTTAAGTGAAAGAGAGCGAAGGAGATCAATAGACACAACATTGTAGTGACCCTGTACTATGAGGGACAAACACTAGAGGGGTGGTGGTGGTGAATAGTGTTTTATAGAATTATAAGGAATTTACGTCAAATAAAACCCTACTTAACCAACAAATGCGGAATACAATAAGTGAACAACAACACAATGAATAATGCAATGCAAACAAGCAATCTACCCAGGTTTGGTGCCACCCAAGTTTTCCCGACTTGTTACCGGTGCCCTATTCCAGCAACACCCGGATCCCCTCCGGATACTCTAGCAAACCGCTAGAGATTTCCTTTAGCCCACTTGCGGAAACCCCACAAGTGCAATCGACCTACAATCGATGTCCGTGTATCCCACAACCCGGGAACACGCAAAGTCCTTAATCCCACAACTTGGGATCAAGCACACTCTCACAAACCGAGAGCAAAACGAAATCTTGACTCCCACAACTTGCGATCAAGCCAACACTCTCACCACCGTGAGTATACAACAATTAAGACGTATAAAGAATGAAATATAAAACTTCTTACCACAAAATCCTATGCCTTGAGAAATACTTACCAATTTAGGGCAAGAATGGATTTTGAGGAAGATGAGATCACCAAACCCTAGCTCCACCAAGATGAGCAGCAATAGATGGCTAGGGAGGAGTTGGTGACTTGGATTCAAGCTCTTAGCTTGAGAAGCTCACAAAGAATGAGAATCTCTCTTGAGGAATTGGGCTCAAAGAGTAAGGGAGAGATTCTTGTGAGATGAGAGAGCTTGGAATAGGAGTTGAATGACTCTCTTCAAAGATGTGAAAGTGTCTCTAATTTCAGCCTTAGATCCCTGATTAGAAGCACTCAAGCTTATATAGGGAAGAGAGAAAACGGTCACAAAATTCGTGGCATTAAATGCCCCAACGGCTCTATTCTGAAGCTGCTTAATCGGTCTAAGAAGGATCACTGACCGATTAGTTTTGCAACTAGTCGGTCGGTGAACCTTCTTGGACCGACTAGATGGTTGACAGAGAAGATGATGAAATCATGGGTAAGCACTAGTCGGTCTAAGAAGGATCATCAACCGACTAGATTGACAACTAGTCGGTCAGTGAACCTTCTTGGACCAACTAGATTGGCTTTTAATCGATTAACCATCCTTCTTGAACCAACTAACAGGTCAACAGTACAAAGGTCGAATTTCACAAGGAAAACTAGTCGGTCTGAGAAGAGACACCAACCGACTAGATCGTCATTTAGTCGGTCGGTGAACCTTCTTGGACCGACTATTGGTCAACAAATAGTCTTGAATTGATTAGGATAACTAGTCGGTCTGAGAAGGATTTCCAACCGACTAAATCGTCATCTAGTCGGTCGGTGAACCTTCTCGGACCGACTAATTGGTCAACTAATAGTCTTGAATTGATTAGGATAACTTGAATAGGCTGAGTTGAGCTAGGATATCTAGTCGGTTCAAGAAGGATTTTCAACCGATTAGATCGTCATCTAGTCGGTTGGTTCTTCTACTTGAACCAACTAAGATGCATACGAAGCCGAGAAATGAAGCGATAAGCTACGGGAAAATTTCTAATGGCTTCTAAGGCAATCCTAGAGATAAGATATGAAAGTTATGAAGATTTCTAGGCAAGTACTACTCAAGGCTTAACATTATATTAAACCGAAGCTAGAAGACATAAAAGTAAACACGACAAACCGTCTTAAAAGCTTCAACATGGAGAATCCAAATCCCTTGACTTCATGAATACTCCTTGAGCTTCAACGAAGCTCCAGGCACAACGATCACGCGTTCTGAGGAAGTCTTGGGACGTCGCTTGAACAAATTATTTTGGCGACGATCTCCATAAATCTTCATGGTCTTGAGTCTTTTAGTTGAATGACTTGAATGTCATAGTCTTCGAAGCTTTTGACTCATCCATTCCTATCTTCTCTTTGGATTGAATCTCCATTCATTTGTTGATGCCATTGGCTTGAGGTTTGAAGTAGCCGTTGAGTTCTTCAAGCCAATGCTTCACCTGTGTTGATCTACCAAGTCCTCTACTTGAATCAACAAGTGTAGTCACTTTTGATCTTCTTGAATCTAATTGGTGACTTTTTAGCTAACTACAATCACAAGAGTTAGTCACAATGATTTGTGTTTGATCATCATCAAAATCAAGGTGGAGAGTCCAATACTCAACATTCTCCCCCTTTTTGATGATGACAAACCAAATATAAACAAAACAAATAATTGTGCATTAAATATACTTACTCCCCCTGCAATGATGCCAATCAAGTTAATATCAATAATCAATAGCATCATTCAGCAGTTAATAGTGTGTGTATCACATGAGGTTGTATATATATCGCATGAATGACCAGAAATAATATGCATACACAATACAAATCATATAGGTGATACACATCATAAACATGAGCATGATTACCAACATGTATAATGTAATCAATATAAACCAAGGTAATCACCAATGCTCCCCCTGAATCATATACATGAACGATCATACTTAAAGTATATATGATTCAAGTAATTGTTTAACACTCAACATTTAATAAGCACATCTTGTTTATTTCTCTCCCCCTTTGTCATCAACAAAAAAATATGGTGGTATAGAAACAACAAATGCAACAATATAGTGGAAAACATAAAGGTATATCAATTGTAAAGTTCTCTAATGTAAAGTTACCAATTGAAAACTAGATATCAAAAATAAAGATATCAAATACAAGAGCACATATCCAACAACAACTCAATCACCCTTAATTATCACAGAAAGATAAGCAATAAGCATATGTGATAAAGGATTACAATAGATACTAATTGTAAAGAGTAATGTGAGCAGTGTTAGAAAAATTACAATGCAAAAATCATGACATCACTTGTGAAAGAAAAACAAGTGATTAAATAGTGCCAAATACCCAAACAAACTCAATTATCACAAAATTTATAACATCAAGCATAATGTGGTAGACTGTCCTCTGATAGCAATTGTTTACTTGGCAAGATACATCAAGCATAATTTATAACATTATCACATATTAAGTATAATGGCATGTGATACTAATTGTAGGCCTACCTAATCATCTCCAAAAGTATCTCAGCAAAACTCCACAAAGCATCTCCAAAAGTAAGCATACCAAATCTAAGTGAAGTGTGCGATGTGGGCATACACAAATAACTATATCATGCAAACGTGTTATGCCAAAAAGAGATAGAACATCATAAAACGGATGGCATATACAATTCTAGTACACTAGGATACTAATTGAAACAATGTTCAAAAGAACCATAGTACTAGCATGCATTCCAGAATAGATACTCACATAATGAGTCAAAGATAAGCATGGAATGCCATGAGCATAAGGAAGATAAGCACTATATCATACGCTCAAAACTAGTATCAACCAAGATCATGTAAAGATGGTATCCAATAGCTAAACAAGATCATGTAAAATTATAGCTAAACATCAGTCATGAAGTAGTTAAAATGACAAAAAACATACATTGATCACCCCAAATCATATCAATACGTCTTATGAAGATAATAATACAAACTATAAGAAAAGTATGAGATGTGTGGTGATACAATGAACAAATATGCATAAGATCCTAAATCATTAATCTTATACATGGCATGAATTATGTATAACTTGATGAAGTATAGCATGCCATGTCATACAATCCTAATATGCTTAATACAATCTAATAAACAAGCAAGCATGTCATACACATCAGTTATCATATCCATAATATATAACAATCTTCACTAAGAAGCATGCATGTGAGGAAAGCGATATGTAATGACAACATGTTTCAAAGATATGAACATCAATAAACAACTACACATCTCATTATATGAATGTTATAGCTACCATGATACATTAGTCGAAATAAGACAAATATAACATACATGAACATGGTAGTCACATAAGCAAACAATCTCCATGAGGGTGTGACCAGAATGAGCTAATGAAGAAGTATGCTATATTACACAAATCGAATATATTAAAATACCAATTGTAAACATGGTAGTCAAAACCACTATATTCAAATACCAATTGTACAAAATTCATACTTACAATCATTTAGCTCTCCCTAAATGTGTGCATCTCCAATGCACCATCCTTTCCTTTGAATTGATCCATCATTTGGAAACCAAGGAGTGTGTAGAGTAGACATCTTGCACAACAATCTAACAATTCAACAATTGGTGGTATCCAAAAACTTTTTGGATCCAATAGGTTAATGAACAAAATCAAGTAGTCCAATAACCAATCATTTACCAATTGTAAATAACACTCATCAATTGAAATGCATGACATGCATTAATAGGAGTTATTATAATCATGAAAATCGTACATATAAGGAATTAGCAATACTCAATCATTAGAAATTAGATAAACTTATACTAATAATTCCTATGCATATGAATACACACATCTAATACCATAGTGTGTGCAAGAAAGATTCCTCGTTCAATATGCATACGTGCACAAAATAAACATTCACGGCACAACACATATTGAAGGAAGGCAAGAAAAGTAATACCACAAAGAGTGTGCATGAAAAGCATAATGTATTAATTTTCAAAACCAAATTTCTCTTTCCCTTTGGCATATCAACAAGATAGGAAGGTGCAAATTGATAATAAATCACCAAGGGTCAGAGAAATCAACCAATCTATATGCACAACATAATATGAATGAAATGCAATGACATATAGATGAACATAACATGATAGCAATCAAACATGTCATACTCCCACAAATCATACAAACTATGCAAACTTGGGAGTAATGGACGAACTCACATATATATGGGTACAAAAAGTAATCATACAAGCATGGTACCCAAGCATGAAGTGCAATATGAGTGAGTAAGCAAGGTGGAAATCAAATAAAGATTAGAGTTTGATTTTCATATAAATAGTCGCATGAGAATATGTCATTCCTAATATACGATTCCATATGTGTGTTCATACCATGACTAGAAACAATCTTAGGAATCCAAAAGATAGTGATTTGGGATTCTTAAGAAGAGGTTGTGTAGAGGCATGAGTAGGAAGTTGGGATGCACGCTTGTGAAGTGGAACATAAATATAAGCGTGTCCCATGTGTGAAACATGCAAATGAGCATTAGTTCTAACATGAAATTTTTTTAAGCCACATGTTATAAATAATCCTCGAATAAACATATGAGTAAGGATTATGAATATACAATGCACATCAATCAAGAATTTGACACACATGAAATACATAGACATGAATGACATACAAGATATACAATATGCAAACATAGGATATGCATGAGATAGTCTCAAACACAAAGTGACATCTACATGCATCCAACACACATGGATACCAAATGTAAGAGTATACTTACTACATTAAGCTCCCCCAACTTTGGTGCATCACTTAAGCACCATCAACTCCATTTGAATGAAAATATTTGCAAATCAAAGAGTTGGTAGGGTCGGTATCCCAATGTGGATTGAACCTAGAAAACATAATTTGGGTATCCAAAAACCTTTTTGGATCCTATGGGTTAGTCAACAAGTTTAACAAACTAAATTCAAATTATTGTAACCCATATCTTAATGTAATCATACACAATGTTTATGTTGCATGTAATCATGTTACTAAATAAATATATAGCCATATACATGCATGTACCAAAAGTACCAAAAGTAAGTATATATATAATAATCCAAACGCATGACAAGAATCACATGCAACAAAACATGAATATGATCCAACGCATGTGTTGCAACAAGAAATATTAAATATTTTAGACATGAAAATTACAAACACAATGATTTACTAATAAACATGCAATAGAAATCAAATTCAATACGAATTTACGTTTCTAACAAACATGAGCATCTAAGACCAAAATGCAAACAAAAGAGTAAATCAAATCTTAACACAAATGCATTGGTACCCATAAAATGAAAATAAACTTATGGTACCAAGCAAATGAAGGGTCAACAGAAACTAACCCTTCGGAAACCAAGTCCAAGAGGACCGTGATTTCCCAACATAATCATCATTCAAAATAATATTATGAATATAAGATTGCACATACATATCCTTAGCATGAGTGCTAGTGTTCTTAGGACCCCAAATAGTGTATGATTTGGGAATCCTCTTCCTAGTGGTTGCATGAACACAAGGTTGATTTCTACGTGGTGCATGTGGCCTGGGAGCATGAGATCTAGCAAGAGCATGATGAACATTGTGTTGTGCAAAAGCATGATGATGGGCATATGATCCATGGTGTGGTGTTGCATACATACGTGGATGAATATGAGGTGTGTATGCATGAGGATGATCATGAGAATAAGCATGCACATGTGGATGTGATGTGTGATCATAAGTATGTGAAGGTGCATGAGCATGAGTACGTGCATGAGAGTGTCTCAAATGAGTGTTTGCACGTGCTCGTGGGTGTGGAACATAAACCCCATCATTCGTGTGAACATGTGGGGTAGGAGGTGTGTTCCTACGTTGCATAGTATTGGTGTACAAGAATGCATGACCCTTCTTTGGAGGTCCACCCAAAGTGGGTTTCTTTCCAAAGGAGGGAGGAATAGGAGTGGTGGTTTCCTTAGTAGTAGAACTACCCAAGTTGTTATAGACACCACTCGTGGATGCACCAGAGGATGGCCTCACAAAATCTATAGTTACTTCACTATAAGAGGTGCGTGAATTGGATGCACTTGCCTTAGAATAACCAAGGCCAACACGATGGTTTGCCGGTAGTTGATTCTTTAGCAAATCATCCAAATTGTCCTTTCCCTTGTTGAATCTCTCAACAATGGAGGACATGAGCTCATATTTCTTCAAAAATGAAGAAATAGTGGCATCCAAGGTAGAAGCACGTGTGGTGAGCTCGTGCACTTGGGATTTGAGATCCTCATTCTCAATTCCCAAACAAGTGTTTTGAGATTGAAGATTTTCAATCTCAAGATCGTTACTATCCGCAATGGAAACACGATCAAGTTGAGATTTGAGGGACTCCACCTCATTTCTCAACATGCCATTTTGAGTAAGCAAACTTGCTTTCTCAATAGCGAGTGTCTCAACAATGGTGTCATTGTTAGACGTGCTACATGAAGATGTGTTAGAGAGACTAGCAATCTTATTCTTAGCATCACAATATTTATGCATAAGCTTTTGATATTTATCAAATAATTGCTTAAGTTCAATTTTAAGATCATCCGTTGTTACCTCTTCATCATCGCTATCGCTTTCACTTGAATCGCTTGATTCGTCACTAGAGTCGTCCTCTCGTGCCATCAAGCCCATGAATGAATCCATTTCATCATTGGAGGAAGAACACTCCGAGGTGGACTCTTCTTGCTCCGCTAGCATGTGCCATATTTGATATGCCGTTGTTGCCTTGGACACACGCATAAGAATGTTAAGAGATAAATACTCAAGCAAGATATCCATTACCTCTTGATGTTTCTTCACCAATTCTTTTTGCTTATTTGTCCATTCATGTTCGGAAGTGGTAGGCGCACGAAGGGGCTTTTCCACAAGCTTCCAATAATCCTCATCGATGGATTGAATATAGGCCTTCATCTTCACACACCAACTTTGATAGTTGGGTCCAATGAGATATGGTGGAATAAGACTTCGTGTGATGTTGTTGTTGGTTGCCATAGCTATAACCTCGCTCTAATAACAATTGTAGTGACCCTGTGCTATGAGGAACAAACACTAGAGGGTGGTGAATAGTGTTTTATAGAATTATAAGGAATTTACGCCAAATAAAACCCTACTTAACCAACAAATGCGTAATACAATAAGTGAACAACAACACAAGGAATAATGCAATGCAAACAAGCAATCTACCCTGGTTCGGTGCCAGCCAAGTCTCCCCGACTTGTTACCGGTGCCCTATTCCAGCAACACCCGAATCCCCTCCGGATACTCTAGCAAACTGCTAGAGATTTCCTTTAGCCCACTTGCAGAAACCCCACAAGTGCAATCGACCTACAATCGATGTCTGTGTATCCCACAACCCGGGAACACGCAAAGTCCTTAATCCCACAACTTGGGATCAAGCACACTCTCACAAACCGAGAGCAAAACAAAATCTTGACTCCCACAACTTGCGATCAAGCCAACACTCTCACCACCGTGAGTATACAACAATTAAGAAGTATAAAGAATGAAATATAAAACTTCTTACCACAAAATCCTATGCCTTGAGAAATACTTACCAATTTAGGGCAAGAATGGATTTTGAGGAAGATGAGATCACCAAACCCTAGCTCCACCAAGATGAGCAGCAATAGATGGCTAGGGAGGAGTTGGTGACTTGGATTCAAGCTCTTAGCTTGAGAAGCTCACAAAGAATGAGAATCTCTCTTGAGGAATTGGGCTCAAAGGGTAAGGGAGAGATTCTTGTGAGATGAGAGAGCTTGGAATAGGAGTTGAATGGCTCTCTTCAAAGATGTAAAAGTGTCTCTAATTTCAGCCTTGGATCCCTGGTTAGAAGCACTCAAGCTTATATAGGGAAGAGAGAAAACGGTCACAAAATTCGTGGCATTAAATGCCCCAACGGCTCTATTCTGAAGCTGCTTAATCGGTCTAAGAAGGATCACTGACCGATTAGTTTTGCAACTAGTCGGTCGGTGAACCTTCTTGGACCGACTAGATGGTTGACAGAGAAGATGATGAAATCATGGGTAAGCACTAGTCGGTCTAAGAAGGATCATCAACCGACTAGATTGACAACTAGTCGGTCAGTGAACCTTCTTGGACCGACTAGATTGGCTTTTAATCGATTAACCATCCTTGAACCAACTAACAGGTCAACAGTACAAAGGTCGAATTTCACAAGGAAAACTAGTCGGTCTGAGAAGAGACACCAACCGACTATATCGTCATTTAGCCGGTCGGTGAACCTTCTTGGACCGACTAATTGGTCAACAAATAGTCTTGAATTGATTAGGATAACTAGTCGGTCTGAGAAGGATTTCTAACCGACTAAATCGTCATCTAGTCGGTCGGTGAACCTTCTCGGACCGACTAATTGACCAACAGTGAATGGGCTGAGTTGAGCTAGGATATCTAGTCGATTCAAGAAGGATTTCCAACCGATTAGATCGTCATCTAGTCGGTTGGTTTTTCTACTTGAACCAATTAAGATGCATACGAAGCCGAGAAATGAAGCGATAAGCTAGGGAAAGGTTCTAATGGCTTCTAAGGCAATCTTAGAGATAAGATATGAAAGTTATGAAGATTTCTAGGCAAGTACTACTCAAGGCTTAACATTCTACTAAACCGAAGCTAGAAGACATAAAAGTAAACACGACAAACCGTCTTAAAAGCTTCAACATGGAGAATCCGAATCCCTTGACTTCATGAATACCCCTTGAGCTTCAACGAAGCTCCAGGCACAACGATCACGCGTTCTGAGGAAGTCTTGGGACGTCGCTTGAACAAATTGCTTCGGCGACGATCTCCATAAATATTCATGGTCTTGAGTCTTTTAGTTGAATGACTTGAATGTCATAGTCTTCGAAGCTTTTGACTCATCCATTCCTATCTTCTCTTTGGATTGAATCTCCATTCATTTGTTGATGCCATTGGTTTGAGGTTTGAAGTAGCCGTTGAGTTCTTCAAGCCAATGCTTCACCTGTGTTGATCTACCAAGTCCTCTACTTGAATCAACAAGTGTAGTCACTTTTGATCTTCTTGAATCTAATTGGTGACTTTTTAGCTAACTGCAATCACAAGAGTTAGTCACAATGATTTGTGTTTGATCATCATCAAAATCAAGGTGGAGAGTCCAATACTCAACAAACATTGATGCCTCTATTTTTTCTTTCTTTCATATGGTGATGATAATATATAATGTTGGATCAATTATTACCATCGTAATTAATTACAATGATACCATAACTAGCAATAAGGAGTACTGCCTCCTTGTGTAACTAGTTGGTTAATTGAACATAACTTGTTCTTGGACTTGGGTCAATATAATAAAGGGTTAAATTCGCTAATCCTCTTTAGTTTGGACAAATTAATCCAAAATTAAAAATAACTACAAAAATCGATCATAAAAATATTTACCAAATCGACCAACTTTTGTCACGTCAACTCGATGGCCAAATTAATCGATTTGGCCGGGACTGACAACCCGACAGAATGGAATTGGCCGGGGTTTGCCAACCCTGGCTGATTCATTACTAGGGGGACTTGAATCGGCCGGGATGGCAACCCCGATGGCTGATTAATTATCTCCAACCTCAAGACCTCTCTCTACACTGCGAAGCTCTCCATCTTCATCAATCCTCGTGTTCATATCACCATCCCCGAATACTCTATGAACTGTACATTCTTAGTTCTGCCATTGATCAGGCTCTTGGAAACTTGCGCCTTTTTATAAATTCCCAACTCTTCACGCGGGAATCGGTAGGTCAGCTCCACTCTCGCAGTTCCATTTTCCTCCTCCATCCATCCAATGGTTGCACCTCTTCCATCCCATGTCCATTTCTCACCGCCTCCTTTCTAAGGTTTAATTTTTTGCCCAATTATATCTTTTTTGTGAGAAGATCAATTGATTCCTTACACGATTTTAGATTTAATTATTTCAATCTCCAGATTCTCCACTGCGTCATCTAATTTTTTTTAACATCAACTTAAATGGATCATATGTGAAAGAAAGAATCGATGAATGATTACTAGGCATTTGTGCACCAAGAGGAAAGGGCCAGGGTTAGGCGGGGTTGCCAACCCCGGCCGATAGAAATTTCGCCCCGATATTCTTCGATTTGGACGGGGTTGGTTGGGCGGGGTTGCCAACCCCGCCCAAATCGATCCCAGCTCGGAATCATCCACTGGCACTAATGTGGAAAAGTTAGTCGATTTGGTAAATATTTTTAAACTTGGTCGATTTTTGAAATTATTTTTAATTATTGGCTTTTTCTGAAAATTTGTCCTCTTAGTTTGGCCTATTTCATGAAACCCATCTAAGTTTTTTCCCTTCACGGAACCCCCCACGCCATTAAAAAGCTGACATCGGTAATTTATTTTCAAGTTGAACGTTTTGACATTCTTCGTTATAGCAACATCTTCCTCAAAACCTTGATATGAACCCAAAACTTATTATTTGCATTATGCTTGTTCATTTATTTGTTTTGCCTTTTCCCCATAATTTTTATGTTTATTCTGGGAAAGGTGAGGCTAAAGTAAAGAATGGCAAAATAGTTAATTTGGAAAAAAATGTGAACAATGTGAGCTTTTTAGTGGCTTGGGTTCCATGAAAGAAAAAAAACCTTAAGCATGGTTCATAAAAATGGGCCAAAACTCGAAGGGTTTAACGAATTTAACCCGATAATAAATAACTAAATAACAAAAAAATTAAATAATATTTATTTTTATAATAAAATATCTAACAATCTCACCTTAAAAATAATTTCAGTAGTACAATAGAAGCGAATGAATGTGTTTGGGCATGCAATCTCATACGCTAGTTGCAAGTGACGTCTGACCCTAAGCTCAGCCTTGTCAATTTTTTGATGGCATGGGATGACCTTACCAAAATGGTTGCAACAGGGTGGTTCCTTGTCACCATGCTATCACAGTGACTTGTAACATTCATATATAATGATTTTATTATGGGTAAAAGAGATCTAGGAACCTACTTAGATGAAATTTAAGGAGGCGCCCATAGTTTCCCCCTATCCCACATTTTTTTATTTTTTTCATGGGGTTGTTCATAGCATAGCATGGATGATCAGCTTACAAAAAATCAAGTGATTCCAATACTTGTAGATCCTCTATATACCACTTGCAACTTCATGTGGTTTTCAACACGTTTTCAGACCGTTGAAGTTGCAAGAGGTAGTTGTGGGTTCTAAAAGTATTGGAATCACTTGATTTTTTGTATGTTAATCATCCATGATGTGAAGAACAAACCTATGAAAAAAAATAAATATGTGATATGGGGGCAAACGGGGGCGCCACCTTAGATTTTATTTAAGGATGCACACTAGATTCCTTTTTCTTTTTATTATTTAAGTTTATTTATGCTTTTTTATTTACTATTGCTAATTTTTCTTTTTTTTTCTTTTTTCCATGTTCCATGCAAGTAACGGCCGGTATCTTTAGGCGTGTTTGATTGTTATCTACCCGTATTTTATTTCGATCGTCCGGATGTTTTTCGTCCGTGAGTTCTATTTCTACGTGTCGACGCGAGTACGTCTCTGTTTTTAGAATTTTACCATAGTTTAAATAATTATCATTAACCCTAAGTATTATTAGTAAACTAATTACCCTAACCCCCATTTAATTAATCAACCCTACCCCCTTTAATCACCTCCTTTGACAGATGAGATCCAACATCATCTTTAAATCAAAATCACCCCTCTAAATGCACGCCCTGCGCACGCCGCCGCGCCCTGCGTCGCCCGATCCGCCCGGAGCTCCTCCCGATCCGCTGAGCCGTGCCCTGCCGCCCTCCACCTGAGTCCGATCCCCATTTGCAAAGAAGGAAACAAAAAAGAAAAAAGGGGGCACGAAAGAGACAGAGAAGAGGGAGAGGAAGAGTTAGAGGCGAGATATGTATTTGAGTTTTTAGTCTAAAATGAGTTTAAGTTTATAAAAATAAGTTTATAATCAATTAGTATAATGATGTTAGTAAGTTGATGTTACTTAGTATATTATAAAGTCAATGTTAGTTAGTTAATAAGTTAATAATGTTAGTATATGTTAATTCTGTTAAATCAGTAGGTTAGTTTATAATATTAGTTTAGTAATAATGTTAACTGATAATATTAGTTCTGTTAAATCATATATATTGCCTTGTATCACAGTAGGTTAGTTTAATATGTTAGTTTTGTTAATGAGTTTGGTTAATATCAGTATATTAGCTTTATAAATATAAGTGTTGAAATCAGTTTATAATATTAGTTTAAAATTAGTTTAAAAGACATACCATTAGACTTTTAACTAATGTTATACTAACTATTGGTGATATTAGTTGTATAATATTAATTCTGTTAATACATATACGTTAATAACAATAAGTTATATATAACCATGTATAGGTTAGTTATAATGGTAATTAATTAGTTAAAACTCCCGTTTGATACCAAATCCGTGATGCAACGCAGCTACAACGCAGCTTACGCTACGGTCACTTAGACACCCAAACTCATCTCAAGGCAAGTATTTTATCGTAAATAAAATGTAACCTGAATTGTGCAACCTTAGTGCTAAATTCTCTTTTTGATGCGCTTGTCAACTTTAGAAGCTGAACTACATGCTTTCATTATATTAGATGCTTTCTGATTTAAATGGACATGTAATAATGTTGCTTGTTTAGAACACATAATTATCTGCCAGCTGCTAGCAAAACGAACTTATTGGACAGCTTATTGGACATAACCCTCGATACATATATGTGAAACCAACGAATACAGATGGGATGGAACCTAGTCGGATGGTTCATGTAGTAGAGTCCGTAAATGTGGCTTGAACATCTTACGGCTATCTCCATACCACACTAATGGAGGCAAGCATTTTGGCCATCTTCCAGGTTAAGAATGGCAAGAGGCGTCACGGTAAACCCCGATGATAGGGTGTATTAAGAACATTTTACCTACTCGGACATGGACCTATTCACTAGCACAAACAACTGAAAAGTATTCTAAATTGACAACTTTGTTTACCTCGTTTAAAATGCAAATGTATATTAATTGTCGATGAACCTCATGTCTTTACTTTCCACATAATATCATTTTTGGATATGCACCTGCTCTTATGCGTTCCAACTTTCTCATTGTCTTAAATTGCAAGTTACTACTTTCATTAATTTAAAATCTTGTCGAGCTATCACTGACATATATTTCAAATGAATTTATGAAATATATGTTAGTTTTAGAGACAGAGTATATCGAGGACCCTGCTTTTGAGGATCCTACCTTAGAGGTTGACCCCACTGATCAGAGTTACGAGGACACTGAGGCTCTCCCTGCAGAAAAATAGAGCGAGCTGTTTCTATTTCAGTAGTATTAATTGTACTTGTTGCTTTTCAGGTGTGTTTACTTTCAGCAAATTGTGCGGCCACTAGGCCTTAATTACTTTGTGTACTTTGTTTTAAAAACGCTGGTGTTAAAAGTGTAATGACTATTTATGCTGCTTCTGAGAAATTCGCGTGCAGAAACCTACTTTGCTAAACAACGCTTATTGTGTTTAAGTCAAAGAAGAAAGAAAGAAAAAGCAACTCGTCTTTGCTTTAAGCACATTCAGACCCGTTTGCGTACTCGCGCCCAAGTATAACGGGAAGCAATGTGTGACAATGCATAAGATTTTTATAAGAAATGAATTGTGATGATGAAATGAATCAAATTTTGGTATAAAGGCTTGTGCTTTTACTTCTTTCACTTGTTTAAATTATTTATATTACATACAAATAGACAAAAAACTTGTAATGATTGATTGGTTGTATAAATTTAGATTTGATTTTTCAAAATTAGTGATAATTTTTCTTGAAATTTAGTTTTTAAATAAATAAAATAAAAAACATCATGGAGGCATTGTAGCCTTGTAATGGATTTATGGCGTGGGGCAGCCTCTGGTTGCCATGCCGTCGCTACCATTTGTAACATGATTTATGAAAAACCCATAATGAATCTTGGGCTTGAACTAGGTCCTTGTACAAAGTTACATTCATTTGGTTAACAAACTATTACAAGGAGTTAGTACTTATGACTAATTATGATGTTATTATCAATATATAATGGTGATTATTATTGATCCAATTATTTTCATAGGTAAATAAAATTAACCACCTTTATACTTTCTTCGATTCTAATTTATCACCACATGTAATCCTTTTCTAATTTTCTAGAATAACACTCCTTGACATGTATTTTTGCTAGTTTTTCTATTAATTTGGACTCCATTTGCAATCACTTGGACCTTATCTTATATTAATTTAGGTTTAACCATGTAAAAATTCATATTGCGCATAAACGACCGCACAATGATGCATAAATGTAAAAAAGTAATAAGAAGATGTTCTAGACCATCTATTCTATAAAACACGACCTTTTTTGAATATTTGTCCTACTTGGCAGTTTGTCCCAGTCATATTTTGGGTTGTTGACTGGGACACTGGCTAGGATAATGTGAACAATAATTTTCCAAAAAGGAGAAAATTAACAAATTAAAAGCACAAAAATTAATAGAAATACAATAGTAACCGAACGTGGGTTCGGTAATTAAGCCATATAAATGATTGAAAAGAGTAGAATAAATGATTGAAAAGAGTATAATATAATCGTGAAGCTACTTGCATTTTCTCCAGGATTTATTTTAAAAATAATAATATTATGCCAGGTTCCACAAAGGAGACTGTCTATTATACAATTGACGAATTTTCGGAGAACTAAGTTTTTGACAGGAGAATATCTTAAATGAACTCAAAGGCGCCCACTAAATTTTTGTTCTTTTAAATTGTGAAGTGAATATTATATGTCCCAAAAATTTGAAGTGGAAAATAATTTTTGGGGAAATAAAGATTTTAAATGAACAGTGCCCGACCTTTTTTGAAACACGACTTTTTTTGAATATTTATCTTACGTGGCAGTTTTATACCAGTCATATTTTTGGGGTGTTGACTGGGATACTGACTATGATAATGAAAACAATAATTTCCCAATAAAAAGGAAAATTAACAAATTAAAAGCACAAAAATAAAGACCCTTTCTGAATCTTTGTCTTACATGGCAGATTTGTCTCAGTCATATTTTGGGTTGTTGACTGGGATGCTGACTACGATAATGAAAACAATAATTTCCCAAAAAAGAAGAAAATTAACAAATTAAAAGCACAAAAATAAATAGAAATACAATAATAACCGAAGCTGGGTCCGATAATTAAGACATACATATGTCAATTAATAAATTAAATTAATCAAAAGATAATTAGAAGGCAAGCAACTCTAACATTGGTTGGCAACAAAAAATCAGTGCTTAAATTCGCAAAGAAACTGGAATCTTTGAGATATTTTTGTCCAATATTTCGAGAGTTTGGAGAATCAATTGTATTTAATTTTTTAAGATTTGATTGTATGTAATTTTACCGACGTCCTCAACCATCCATGATAACTATATATTTTCGTTGTTGAGGGGGAGACGAACCGAAGGGGTGGGTGTGTGGCCCACTAACGGATTGGGGTTTTCGGGTCGGGCGTGAATCAAAGCATGTCCCTTTATGAATTCAAACCCGTTAATCACACAAGAAAGACTCGGATTATAAAATCTACATGGACGTAAATGATTTTGGATTATACAAAAAAGATTTATACCCGACATAATATGGATATATATTCGGATAATAAAATTTCATCTTTGTTGAATATGGATTCGAATGCCGACATTTGATAACACTACGCTTAGTTATCTATTACGATACTGTCATACACCACACTTCTCACTCCTTCTCGGTTGCGCGCGTTCACCGCAACATGTTCGTATGGATTTTTTTCTGCGATGTGCACTATGTGTGCATGGGTAATGACTAGTGATACTACAAAAGGTGAACTAGAATTGGAAAAAGTACAGTTGGGTGTTTAATCTAATTTAACCTTCTTTAACCATACCAAACAAAAATAAAGAAATAATATGTAGTTTCTTACTCTCTCCTGCACCCACTCGCACATGATAAGACCTCTTCATCCGCTTACAACCTTCCATCTTTGACCAAGTATGTTTAACTAATCTCCTTGTCATCACCCCTTGAGGGACATGCAAATAAGGGATGTTGGTACACATAGATCTGTATAGCTATGCAAGGGATTTATCTACCATGGCTGACCATGCAAAGTTAGCAATATGCCCATGTCTGTACTGCTAACAGTTAGCGGTGTCCAAAATTAAATTAAATTGATCATCTCTTAAATAATTAAAAATATCAAGAAGTATTGATCCATCATTATATCTTCTCATTATCCTAGGAACGAAAATATAAAAGGGTAAAAACAATGTTTCTCTTACACTATTGATACGTCTATTTTGCGGAGGCCCAACAACATAGGCCCAAAGGCGCAGCCTACTACGCGAAATCATGGGAGGTCCAAGCCCACCAAACGAAGCCCGAAAGACACGAGCCCAGATACCCGACTGCCGATCAGAAGCCCATCTGCGCGATCAGGCCCGCCCGACGAGGCCCCATAGAGGACCCCCGAATATCGATCCGACCCGGCCCCGATAACGCGCAAGTCACTCGCCCACTCCAGCGATAACCGTTCCCCCAATCCCGTTACCACTTAATGGCCGTTATGGGGAGGTGCTGGCATGGCGCAGGGAGCGGCGACGGGGAGGCGGATTGAGGGGGCACGATCGGGGGCGGACGAGGGACGTGGGTCGTGGGCAATCACGACGGGAGGCCTATAAAAGGGCTAGGAGGGCGACTGGACAAGGGACCGCATCTCAGGTAACTAAAACCTAAGGTACTCCATCAACGACCTAGTTCCCCCACTTCATCTCCTTCCTCCCCCGCTCGCGCCGGTAGACGTCGTTCCGATCTCCTCTCGAGTCGAACCGTCTCCGCCGAGCCTCCTCTTTCAGATCATCGTCTGACTTAGGCATCGGAGGGGATTTGGCCGGAACCAAGGTCCGGCCCCCCTGACGAGTGTTCTCGTCTGCGCAGGAGGACGTCAGATCCACGGGCCGAGGCTTCCCCTCCGCCCCACGCCGGCCACGCATCAAGCAAGACGACCGAGGCTACCCCTCGTCGTCCGACCGACCGAGGCCGAGCACGTCCGTCCGAGCCGAGGCTTCCCCTCCGCTCACGAGGCGCCGAGGCTACCCCTCGTCATCCGACCGTCCGAGGCCGAGCATCTCACACCGGGTCGAGGCTTCCCCTCACCCCCCTTGAGGCCGAGGATCCAGACCCGGCCCAGCCGACGTGCTCCACGTCATCCGCAACTCCGATTCGCGCCGCGTCTGCACAGACTCGACGCACCCGAGGGACCCAAGTCGGCCCCTTGACCACGTTGACCGGGTAATCCACGGTCAACGCTTTTGTAGTGAGAAAACACTCTGAAACATCTGGCGCCGTCTGTGGGAACGAACTGTCCCACGAAGAAACAAACCGCACTTGCAATGGCACGTGCCTGCAACGGGAAGAGACGCATGCCCCCCATCCCAGAGGAGGGGAGTGGCGCACCCAACAACAACCTTGAGGGCGCACCCGACAGCAATCACCCCGCCCCCTCGGCCGAAGAGACTGGCGGGTCTGAGCTGGCCACGCAGGGGCAGCTCCGCGCCCTGGCCCAAGAGACCAACATGAACATCCAGACGCTGGTCGCGACGGTGCAGCAACTCATCGGCACCGCGCCGGCCAACGGAGACGTGTTGGGCGACGGCCATCGCTGGGAGGGGGGCCCACCGCTCCTGCGGTCCGCTGTGGTCGCTGACCACGGAAACCGAAGACCGAACCCGGAGCGTCGGTTCACACTGCCCGGCTCCCACCAGGCGAGATCGCGCGCCTCCTCCTCTCATCGCGAAAGGAGCAGGAGGGGTACCGAATACACGGGGGACGAATCGGTGACCGCGTCGCCTCGTCGGCCACGATCACCCCACCGCAGAAGGAGTGATCGGCACCACTCGAGGGACCGATCACGGCGAAGCGAAAGCTCCCGCCGGAGGAGCCGGGAACGCCGGGTCAGCCCCACCCCCAGTGTGGCGAGGACCGTGGAGCCAGCCCAGCCAGCGCCTGTGCCGCCGCCACAACCGAACGAGCCTGAGGTAGGCGGGTGTCGGACCCCCGGAGGCATTCACGAAGACCGGTGCCCCCTGTCGCGGAGAATAACCGACGCGCAGGTCCCCTCCAGATTCAAGATCCCAACGCTGGGGAAGTACGATGGGATAGGAGATCCAGGGAACCACGTGATGGACTACGAGGGGGACATGTCTTTCCAGGGAGCCGATGATGACCTACTCTGCAGGTGCTTTTATTCGACCCTCAGGGGAGCGACGAGAACTTGGTACCGCAGCCTACCCAGCCGCTCCATTGACAGCTTCGAGGAACTCACCCAACTGTTCTGCAAACAGTTCATGGCAGGGCGACAGGTAATGCCTGATGCTGAACATCTGTTTAACATAGTGCAGGGCCCGACCGAGCCGCTCCGACAATTTATGCGCCGCTTCAACGCTGAACGGCTGAACGTAAACAGCCCTCCCGACCTTGTAGTCCAGACGGCCCTAAAGAAAGGGCCGCGTCATAGAGGCCTGAAGAAATCTCTGCATAATGATCCCCCGAAAGACCTCCCTGGGATCATGGCGAGGGCCGAGCGCTTCATGCTGACCGAGGAGACCTTGGCCATCAATGCAGGAAAGGCCAGACGAGGGACCAAGCGCGGCGATAGCGAGCGTCGCAGCCCCGAATGGTACCGGACAGAGAAAAGGGCGAGAAACAAGCAGCGGAGAGAGGATACAAGGGACAACACCCCGGACGCCGTCCTCACTCAAGTGCAGAAGGAAGAGCGCGCTGATCGCCCCCCGCCGAAGGCAAAAAAAGGCGGGAAAAATGGGGAAAAGTATTGCAAATACCACAAGGACAACGGTCACGACACTGAAGACTGCTGGCACCTAAAGAAGGACATTGAGAAGCTGATGAGCCGAGGGCACACAAGGAACTTCGCCGATGACCCGGCCCACGGAGAAGGAACATCCATGCAGCCGGACAAAGGGAAGAAGGTCAACACCATTCAGGGACCCCTCCGCATCATAGAGTGAGCAGGCGAGGCCCCTCCCCCCGGTCGCCGCCTAGTCAGGAGGAGATTATCTAGGTTCACATCCCTCCGACTAGCCTTATTTCCTTTTTTCCTCCAAATGTACTAGTCCAGTAGGACCTTTAAGAGTACAAATGCATTCCTTTTACCTTTTCTTCATCTCCGACGGAATCAAAGTTTCGCTAAGGGTGTATAAGAGTGAAGACCGCCACCTCACCGGGCGAGGGGTCAATCAAAACCGGTCCTAAGCCGAGGAGCTTCGCCCTCGCTGACCGACTCCTTCGCCCGTAAGTCTGGGGACAATTCCCCCAGCCAGCGCAGACGCCGACCGGTCCTAAGCCGAGGAGCTTCGCCCTCGCTGACTGACTCCACCGCCCGTAAGTCTGGGGGCAATTCCCCCAGTCAGCACAGACGCCGACCAGTCCTAAGCCGAGGAGCTTCGCCCTCGCTGACCGACTCCACCGCTCGTAAGTCTGGGGGCAATCCCCCCAGCCAGCGCAGACGCCGACCGGTCCTAAGCCGAGGAGCTTCGCCCTCGCTGACCGACTCCACCGCTCGTAAGTCTGGGGGCAATTCCCCCAGCCAGCGCAGACGCCGACCGGTCCTAAGCCGAGGAGCTTCGCCCTCGCTGACCGACCGCACCGCTCGTAAGTCTGGGGGCAATCCCCCCAGCCAGCGCAGACGCCGACCGGTCCTAGGCCGAGGAGCTTCGCCCTCGCTGACCGACTCCGTTGCTCGTAAGACTGGGGGGCAACCCCCCAGCCATTGAGGATGTCAACCGACTTGCCCACTCGAGGAGCGAGGGGCGACCTCCCGGAGAAAGGAAACGAGCGACCACCATCAGCAGAGGAGCCGAGGTCGCAGCAACAAAGCAAAATGCGCGGGGAGTTCAAGTAAGTCAAATTCATTTCCAACAATTAACCGAGGTACAAAAGTGTGTCTTATTTACAAGAAATCGAAGTGGAGAAACCTCCTTACAAATGATCCGCTCTCGGCAGACAACAAAATTCGTCACCTACGAAAACTAGGATAACGACGGCAGAGCAAAACTTGTCGACCAAGAACCCAAAGTTGCTGGCCTAAGCGAACATCCTTGCAACCAGCAATTATTTGCTCCGAAGCAGGGAGCCGGTAACGAAGCCGATGGAGATTGCGAGGTCAGGGATCCATTTAAAGTAGACCGGCCCAAAGCGAAGCGGATGCTAAAAATTTGAGGATAAAAACAAGGATGACAGGCCGGGAAGGACGACCTAGGGGGCCCGGGCTCGAGAGGACGCATCCTCGGGCGCCTCACCCTGCTCGGAGCGAGGGGGATCGACAGGCGGAGGAGCTTGCCGGACTCGCTCCGCACAATCCCGGAAGGAGGACTGGACGACTTCGACGATCCAGGGCCGATAAGGCCTTCATATGTACCGAAGGCTTCCCTGAGGACCTCGAAGATCCTCTCCCCCAGAGTCCCGACGACGCCCCTCTCCACCTCCTCCGCAAACCGCGCCACTTGACGCCGATCCGACAGTTCCCTCTGAAGCTCCTCCCTCTCCAGGCGGAACAACTCCGCCTCTTCCTCGGCCGACTGCCGAGCGTCCTCCAGCTTTCCCTGGAGGTCACCCACTCGTCCCTCCACCTCGGCCACCCGGAGCTTGAGTTGCCGAGACTCCATCTGGGCCTCCACCGCAGCTACCTCCGCCGCCCCGGCCCGCTCGTGGGCCCTCGCAGAGGACTCCTCCAGCTCCCTCAAACGGACAGCCCGACGCTACGACTCAACAGCGAGCGTTGAACCCTGAAAGACAAGACATGAGCCAAGAAGAGAGCGAAGGAAAGGAAAGGACAGCAGGATAGCCAAACCTGTTGAAGGATCCAGACCAAGGAGTCTGACACCTTGTCGGCGGGGATCCTCTCGAGGAGACTACGGTCCCGGGGGAGGACGGAGCCCTCGACGAACTGCTGAGCCAGGGCTCGGTCGACAAACACCGAACCCCCGGGGGTGACCTCGAGGGAGGCCGAGCTGCTCGCCAACAGGGCACTGATTCCCGGTAATGGAGACGGAGACGCTGCGACAGGGGTGGTTGTCTGGGCCACCGGAAGATCCCCGGCGGTCGCCGCCGGGGGCACGGTGTAGGATCCTGCCAAAACAGAGTTAGGATCGATAAATGAAGTTGAGACTTACGCTTGCATATGCGGCACGGTAGTCTAAGAACTTCGCCTTCGGATTAGCCACGAAGGATCGAGTCTTCTCACGAACGGAGTAAGGCTACTAAATCCACAATCTAAATCTCTACTTTTAGATTAAGAACTTGGATAAAGGGAGAGGAAGTATTTCGGCAGAGCTTCGCTAGAATGAAAATGCATGCAAGAATGCCATGCAAAAGTGTAAGGAAATGGCTAACCCTTGGGTCTTATTTATAGCCCCCAAGGTAGTTATTTTAGGATCAATTGTTCCTTTGGAACAATTTAACTAAGGTGTACCATCGTACATGGCATATTATAAGCTTAAGTTGTACCATATGCATGGTACAATATAAGCTTAAGATATTATCCCTTTATTAGCCATATGTCGCATGCACTTATGCACATATAATGCGACTTTCCCATCAATCTAGAGATCCTCTCCGCAAGGGAACATATTCCCTTTGCGCACGACTTCGTGTACGCGACGTTCGAGGTCCGTATTCCCTCGTACATCCCCTATAAGGGTGTACTAACGTCTTCCATATCCAACATCTCCCACTCACACTTGAGGGGATTGTAAGAGAACGTCTTTCTCTTAGTTCTTTCATCTATCATATCGAGAAATAGACCGTGCGACCGTCATGCGCGTAGAGTCTGTTGTTGTGCACTTGTTAGAGATACACAACGACCTCGAAGGTGCAAAGTTGAGTAGTTCAACGCATGCTTTACCCTAGATTATTTCTTCACATTTCTTATACTTTATATTCAACAATTGAATCCCATCTGGATCACAATTGGCTAGCCAGCTTTGAATCATTAAAGTCCAAATGCGAATATGAAATCAATCTTCCTCTTCTTGCGAACCTTCTGATCTTGACTTGATTCGCTTTTCTAACGTGCCCCGCCGAGCCGAATTATCATAGCCCATTAGCAACACGCTAAGATAGCGATCATCTCGTCAAATCTAAAGGAACCAATTGGAGTCCTTGAGGGTAATAGTTAAGACCCGTATGGCCTTTGAGTCTCACATAATAGCAAACACTATTGCTACTAACTCAGTGGTCGAAATGCATACGTGGTATGAACACGTATTACAACATCACTCCTTTCCCAGGGAGAGTATGTCTTAATGATGTTGTACGGATGAAAGATCAGACACCACAGTGCCTATCTTTTGAGTCCCCTTACTACTCATGAAATATTCCCGGACTCTCATCCTGCATAAGACAGATAGGATTTAAAAAATCCTATGAGATCTCTTTCAAATATCCTTGTGATACAGATCTCAGATCTTTTGTAAGCATCCATATGATGCAGATCTTTCATTCGACTATCTTGTTTAAGTCACGACTCTAAATCATTTGTCTAATGATTTTGACTTTAAACTAGTCTCATCTCTATCTTATCCATCTGATAAGATAAGGCGGTTGCTCATGTGAGAGAGCCAACCTTAATCTGTCCGACATACACACAATATAAATAGCTGAGACTTAAACACAAATGTATATAAAATCATTTGTAAGAAACTTGTATGCAAATTAAACTTTGATCTTCTATAGACATGGGAAATATTACATGATACAGCTCAGCACCTACGCATTCCCATAGATGAAAAGTGTTTGAAAAACACATCTCTGGGGATCGCCTTAGTAAGGGGATCCGCTATCATCTCATGCGTGGATATGTATCCTATGTCTACTTCCTTCCGTTTGTCATAGTCCTTCGCAAACTTGAATCGAATATCAATGTGTTTGGTCTTACAATGAAATTTAGGATCTTTGACATAGGCAATCGAAGCTTGACTATCACTGTATATAGGAACAGTGCTCGAGTCAGTGGCATCCGTTAGCCTGTCTAAGAATTTCCTAAGCCAAACAGCTTCTTGGACTGCCATGCTGAATGCTACGAATTCGGCTTCCATGGTTGATAAGGCGATGCAGGTTTGCTTCTTGCTGCTCCAGGATATTGCACCATTCCCGAGCAAGAAAACAAAGCCTGAGGTAGATCTTCGCTCGTCGAGATCACCTGCCCAATCAGCATCGGTATAGCCTTCGAGTCTCAAGGCATTGCCTTGATAGCACAACGCATAGTCCGCAGTCCCTTTGAGGTACCTTAATATCCTCTTCACCGCTTTTCAGTGTGCCTGTCCTGGATTGGATTGGTAACGGCTTACCATACCAACAGCATAGCAAATGTCCGGTCTGGTACACATCATGGCATACATCAGACTCCCGACTGCACTGGAGTATGGAACCTCCTTTTCCATAGCTTTCTTTTCTTTTGGATCTTTGGGACACATTTCCAAACATAGACCCTCGCCTTTGCTTATTGGAGTATCAATTGGCTTGCAGTCCTGCATATTAAATCTTTCTAAAACTTTCTTTATATATGTCTCTTGAGAGAGAGAAAGAAGTTTCTTGGAACGATTCTTTGAGATCTTAACCCCAAGGATATATGCAGCTTCATCCATGTCTTTCATTTCAAAGACGGATGAAAGCCAAGCTTTGATATCCATGATAAGACGCTTATCATTTCCGGCTATAAGTATGTCATCTACATAAAGAGACATAATTACATACTTGTTCTTAATCCTCTTAATGTATACGCAGTTGTCTTCGTCGAGCATGGAGAAACCATACGACAAAACGACTTCTTGAAAGCGCATATACCACTGCCTTGAGGATTGTTTAAGACCATATATGGATTTACGAAGTTTACAAACCTTATGTTTGTTTTCTTCTTGTACGAACCCGTTTGGTTGTTCCATGTAGATCTCCTCATCTAGTTCTCCGTTAAGAAAAGCAGTCTTTACATCCATCTGATGTAACTCGAGGTCCAAACAAGCAACCATTGCCAGAATTAAGCGAATGGAGGTAAAACGCACGACAGGAGAGAAAGTCTCTTCGTAGTCTATTCCTTCCTGTTGCGTGAAACCTTTCGCAAAAAGGCGAGCTTTATATTTCTCGATGGAGCCATCAGCCTTATGCTTGATTTTGAGAACCCACTTGTTCCCAATGGCTCTACGTCCCTTAGGTAAATCAACCAAGTCCCAGACTTGGTTTGTTTTCATGGATTGAAGTTCTTCTTCCATCGCCGCTATCCATTTATCTTTAGCAGGGCATGTGACGGCCTGTTTGAAATTTGCAGGTTCGTCATCATCTTGTAGTAATGTCATGAATGTTTGAGGAAATTCATCCTCAAATCTTAGAGGTGTTAGCCTCGTTCGATTACTACGTCTTGTTTGAGTTTGATCACTCCCACTTGGAATGACATCACTCCCACTTGGAATAATATCACTCCCACTCGGAATAGGATTGGTATCGTTCGTATCATCCATTGGTGAAGTTTGAAACGTATTTTCTTCTTCACCAAGAATTCTCCCACTCGAACGTTCCGATCCTTCTTGATCCCAAGTCTCAAACAAGGATAAGTCTTGACTTATCTCACCCTGTCTTGGAAACTCGTTTTCCAAGAAGACAACATCCCTCGATTCGAATTCTATTAGACCCCCATTGTCCTCTTGACCGACGAAAACATATCCTTTGGAGTTTTCAGCGTATCGGATGAAGATACACTTCCTCCCACGTGGCCCAAGTTTGCCATATTTGTGAGAGGATAAATGTGCGTAAGAGGCACAACCCCAAGGTTTTAGAATGTTTAAGTCTGGAGTTCTATTGTTCCACAACTCATAAGGAGTAGAACTTACTGACTTCGAGGGTACACGGTTTAAGATGAATGCTGCCGTCAATAATGCATCACCCCAAAAGGTGATGGGCAAATTTGCCTTAGACATCATTGATCGGACCATTTCCATCAATGTCCTATTTCTTCTTTCCGTAACACCGTTTTGTTGCGGAGTATAAGGCATAGTTATTTGATGAACTATGCCTTTTTCATCACAGAGTTCCTTAAAACTCGTTGATTGATATTCTCCACCCCGATCGGTTCGCAAGACCTTTATCTTGCGATCTAGTTGATTTTCCATTAAACTCATATAGTTTTTGAAGCAAGATAAAGCTTCATGTTTGTGGGAAATCAAATAAATATGACCGAAACGGGTGAAGTCATCAATGAATGTGATGAAATAGGACTTCCCGCGTCTTGTCTTAACATTCATTGGACCGCAAATGTCCGAATGGATAAGCTGTAATGGAACTTCGGCCCTTGTGCCAGTTCCAAACGGCTTGCGACAAGTTTTCCCTACAAGACAATGTTCGCAAGTTGACATTTCAACTTTTGAAACATTAGATAGCAAGCCATTTTTGGCAAGTCTATCCATTCTAGTTTGTCCAATATGACCAAGTCTTGCATGCCAACAAATGATCTCAGATTCAGAGTTAGAAGCATTTGTCAAATGGAAACTTTCATTAATAGAAGAAGAATCATCATACATTGTGTTTAAAACAATTAATCCATTACAAACATTACCCGATCCAATTAAAGAACTATTACAAACAAGGTCAACCTTTTATTTATAGAACCTCCATTCATAATCTAAAGACATTAACATGACCACGGATACGATATTCCTTCTAATATCTGGAGCAAAGAGGACGTCGTGCAATAATAAAGTCCGGCCGTTGTCGAGAACTAGCTTGCATGTTCCGACGCCTTTGACCTCAACACGAGTGTTGTTGCAGACGTATATCCACTTTGTTCCTTGAGTTATCTTTCGATACTCTACGAAGAACCTTCTGTCCTTCGCTACGTGGTCTGTGGCCCCTGAATCAATCAACCAAAAATAGTTAGATTCAACAAGAAACACGGAACTAGAAACACATATGTAACTAGCCCTACAAGTTACCTTATCACTTCCATCCGTACACGTACGGGCGAAGTGACCGTACTTGTTGCACTTAAAGCACTTGATCTTCTTCAAGTTTTTCTTCTTTGAGTGCACATTCTTTTGCCACTTTTTGTTCTTAGTCTTCTTTGAGGTTTCCGGTTCTTGCTTTCGTTCGTTCACAAACCTTAAGCGTTTATTCTTCCGCTTATTTCCTCCATGTGAGGAACTAGCGGCCATGTGCACTTCTGCACTTGGTTTTGCGGCTTGAATCCGCTCTTCCTCGAGTTCGAGGTGTTTCGATACATCGCTTAAAGTTTTAATGCACTCATTATGAGTGAGGTGCATTTTCATGTTATCCCAGCTATCTGGGAGTGAACGAATGACTGCTTGGATCTGCTGTTCGTCAGACAGCGTAACACCCGCATCCTTTAATTCAGATATGAGATTCGCCATGTGGCGGAGATGTTTTTTCATAGAGTGATTTCGCCGCATCTTGTACGAATCAAATTGAATATTTAAGGAGCGGAGTTTGGTAACCGAAGTTCCACCAAACTTTATTTCTAGCTCAGACCATATGTCTTTGGCTAGGTCGAATTCCCGAAATAGACGCATTATGTCATTGTCCATTGCGGACAGTAACGTAATACGCGCTATTTTGTTCTTTCGAGTCCAAGTCTCATAAGCTTCCCGGTCCCTCTTGTGTTGGGCCGTATTGCCCAACTCAGGTTCTTCCATTATGTTTTGGAGTGTTTCAAGCACATCTTGCTCCTCCAAAACATATTGGATTTTTATTGACCAAAGTTTATAATTGTCGCCGTTGAGCTTTTCACCTTTGTTAAGCTCTGCGACAATGTTCTTAGAAGCGGTAGACATATTCGAATCAAAAAACTGCAAAGAAAATGAAAAACACGATCAAAATTCTATGCATAAAGTTTCGATTCTTTAAACACTTGATAAGTTCCTTGGATGCGCTGAAATGTTACTCTAGAATCGAGAAGTTCACTACGTTCCCAACTACCATCTAGAAGTAACTTTCAAAGTATCCCTCTTACTTATCTCAAGTAAAAAAGAAATCAGAAATAATACTATGGTATTAGCAGCGGAAAAATACTTTGGAAAAACATATCTTTCAAAATGGAATAGGTGAGAGTTTGCGCAAAGAATTTTAGCGCAACAATTGCCAAGCCACGAGACATGTTCTACACACCCATGGGTTAGATAACCATGGCCGGATCGTGGTAGGACTTGGAATTCTAAATTGCGCTATCCCGATTAAGGACGGGACATAACCTATTTGAAAAACACCTTTTTCAAAAATTTGAAAATACATTGGCTAATCTCCGTAGAGTAGAGCACAACATTATAAGTTCATTGGCTAATCTCCGTAGAGTAGAGCACAATGACATTGCTAATCTCTCATGAAGTAGAGCACTATGGCTAATCTTCAAGGAGTAGAGCCCAGGTAAAAACTTTATAAAATGTTAGCCCCGTATGGGCAAGTCGACACAGTGGTTAGCCCCGTATGGGCTAATCGGCACATTCGAGTTTGACCAAGGCCTTTTGTCACCCCGTATGGGTCAGTCGGCAAGTTTGCGATCAACCAAGACCTTCTGCCGGATTGGTCGACCAAAACAACCAAATTGGTCGACCAATTAGTTGGTCTGCAACTTCTCCCGGCCAGGGCCTCTGCCCTGGCCGAGGCTTGGCCAAGGGCCGGCCAGGGCCTCTGCCCTGGCCAGCCAGGGGCCCTGGCCCCCTCGGCCAGGGCCTCTGCCCTGGCCGGGGCCGGCCAGGGCCGGCCAGGGCATTGGCCCTGGCCTCTGCCAGGGCCGGTAGCCCGGCAGGCCGGCCCTGGCCTCTGCCAGGGCCCGCCAGGCCGGCAGGCTGTGGCCGAGGCCGGCCATTGCCGGCCTGGCCTTGGCCAGCCACTGTCGGCCTGGCCATGGCTGGCCATGGCTTGGACATGGCCGGTCATGCCCAAGGCCATTTGGCATTGGCCGGCCATGGCCCCTTTGGCCATGGTCGGCCACCCCCTTTGAATGGGGTTGCCGCACACCCCACCGGAGGGGTGGCCGTGGTGGTTATTGGCCGTAGCCAACCCCCTCCGCATGGGGAGGGGGGTGCATGGCCTTCATAGCCCATTTGGCCATGGCGCACATGCACTAAGATTCATCTTCTCCGCTGGAGATAACTATCATCATCTTCCTCGATGAAGCACCCGTTCGTCGATGAAGCGCCCGTTCGTCGAGAAATTAGTTATTTTCTAAAGGCCGTGTGCCAAAAATGAAAAATAACATATTACGTGAACGATCGGTTCTTCCCGTCACGGAGAGTTCCTACCATATCCGTAATGATAGGAGACCCTAACGTGAAAAGAACAACCGTTGCGTTCTCTCCGTCACGAAGCGTTCCTACCATATCCGTAATGGTAGGAGACCCATTCGTGAAAAAGACAACGACTCGTTCATAGTTTCGACGGGACGGCGGTTTGACCGGGGCGAACCCGTATGGCTCTGATACCAATGTAGGATCATGCCAAAACAGAGTTAGGATCGATAAATGAAGTTGAGACTTACGCTTGCGTATGCGGCACGGTAGTCTACGAACTTCGCCTTCGGATTCGCCACGACGGATCGAGTTTTCTCACGAACGGAGTAAGGCTACTAAATCCACAATCTAAATCTCTACTTTTAGATTAAGAACTTGGATAAAGGGAGAGGAAGTATTTCGGCAGAGCTTCGCTAGAATGAAAATGCATGCAAGAATGTCATGCAAAAGTGTAAGGAAATGGCTAACCCTTGGGTCTTATTTATAGCCCTCAAGGTAGTTATTTTAGGATCAATTGTTCCTTTGGAACAATTTAACTAAGGTGTACCATCGTACATGGCATATTATAAGCTTAAGTTGTACCATATGCATGGTACAATATAAGCTTAAGATATTACCCCTTTATTAGCCATATGTCGCATGCACTTATGCACATATAATGCGACTTTCCCATCAATCTAGAGATCCTCTCCGCAAGGGAATATATTCCCTTTGCGCACGACTTCGTGTACGCGACGTTCGAGGTCCGTATTCCCTCGTACATCCCCTACAAGGGTGTACTAACGTCTTCCATATCCAACACACGGAGCACACCGGACTGGAGGGATCCGCACCTTCCTTCCGCCTTTTCCCTCCGTGAGGCTCGGCAGGCACCGAAGGGGAGCGCTTCCGCCCCGTGCCGTCTCCACCCTCAGGGACAAGAGGGGGCACGCCAAGCGCAGGAGGGGCTGCACCGGACCCGTCGTTACCCCCCGCCACTTGGGCTGGAGGGACGGATCCGGCCCTTGCGACCCCCCATGGGGAGGAGACTACCAGAAGAAGAGGCGGGAGGTGCGGCCACCACCTTGCCCACGGTGGGCTCGGGTCGGCGCACCTCCTCCTCAACGGTCCGCTGAGGTGCCCTCCCCGAGGTGCTACCTCGGCTCCGAGCGGCTCCACGACTAATCAGCTCATCAACATTGCGGGTGAACTCGCGACCAGCCATTCCTACAAGGGAAACCGAAATCAGGGTAAGCCACGGGACAATCCAGGACTGAAAAAGCGACTTACCCGGAGACTACAAGACGGCCTTCAGGAGTAGGTCGTCCAGCAAAGGCCAGATAGACTTCGCCTCCAAGGGGAGGGCCGACAGCAGCGCGACGGCCGCCTGATCAGCCTCAGAGAGGGTTAGCGTTGGGCAAGGCCGACCCGACCCTCCCCAACCTGTCAAAATCTGGGCATCCTACAGGAAGACCACGAAGACATAATCCGAGCTCCAATTCCCCGACCAGCGGGGTAGCCCGATCAGGCATTCCTTCCCCGCGCGGGCTCGGAGGTGCAACCATGACCCTGAACCGACCGTCTGAACCTGATAAAAGTAGAAGAGAAGGGGGAGAGATGGCTCCAGACCGCGAGTGCAGCAGAGCATCACAAAGCCCGTCAGAACCGCAATTGAACAGGGGGTGAACTGGCAAAGGGGCCCATGAGGTACTCCATGACTTGGATGAAGAAGGGATTGAGCGGGAAACGAAGACCCAGGCGGAACATCTCAACGTAGACGCCGACTTCATTGCTCCTCGGAAGACAGATCCGCTCGTCGATGAAAGGGACTCGAACATCATACGGGTAACAGAGATACTTTCCCCGGATCTCCGCAGCCGCTAGAAAAGAAGTCCTCGACGGCGTTTTAAGGACAACCGGAGGTACATTAAGCCGCACGGCAGCCACATCATCGCCGGCATAGTCTGGGAAGAGCTTTCCCTTCCCTTTATCTCAGAGGAAACGGCTCCCTGAGGAGGAACCGGATCCCAAAGATCGAGGCCCGCCCCGCCTGGACTCAGGAGGATCCCTCGCCCCTTGGCCAGAGCCACCTATCCTAAGAGCAGCCATAATATGAAGATGGGAAAGGAGTTACCTTTTTTCTATTTGGAGAAGACGAGGAAACGAAGGCGGCGAGAGACTTCGAGTTTGTGGAAAGCCTGGAACAGAGGGAAGAACGAGGAAGAAGTTAGGATCAACGCAGCCGGGGCACTTATATACAAGGCCCAGGGGCGAATTCGAAACGCCTGACAGGAACGCGTGTCAGGCCTCAAAAGAGCCGACGGCGTTTCGAAATCGGTGCCAAGGGAAGTCCAATCGATCCGCCTCATCATAACCTTCATTTATGACCGCGCCTCGACTGACGCGCCACTCGGAACCCCAGGAGTCACATCGGTCGAACCGAGCTGGCCAAGGCCGATCGGCCCCACCGATGGGGGCAATTGATACGTCTATTTTGCGGAGGCCCAACAACATAGGCCCAAAGGCGCAGCCTACTACGCAAAATCATGGGAGGTCCAAGCCCACCAAACGAAGCCCGAAAGACACGAGCCCAGATACCCGACTGCCGATCAGAAGCCCATCTGCGCGATCAGGCCCGCCCGACGAGGCCCCATAGAGGACCCCCGAATATCGATCCGACCCGGCCCCGATAACGCGCAAGTCACTCGCCCACTCCAGCGATAACCGTTCCCCCAATCCCGTTACCACTTAATGGCCGTTATGGGGAGGTGCTGGCATGGCGCAGGGAGCGGCGACGGGGAGGCGGATTGAGGGGGCACGATCGGGGGCGGACGATGGACGTGGGTCGTGGGCAATCACGACGGGAGGCCTATAAAAGGGCTAGGAGGGCGACTGGACAAGGGACGACATCTCAGGTAACTAAAACCTAAGGTACTCCATCAACGACCTAGTTCCCCCACTTCATCTCCTTCCTCCCCCGCTCGCGCCGGTAGACGTCGTTCCGATCTCCTCTCGAGTCGAACCGTCTCCGCCGAGCCTCCTCTTTCAGATCATCGTCTGACTTAGGCATCGGAGGGGATTTGGCCGGAACCAAGGTCCGGCCCCCCTGACGAGTGTTCTCGTCTGCGCAGGAGGACGTCAGATCCACGGGCCGAGGCTTCCCCTCCGCCCCACGCCGGCCACGTATCAAGCAAGACGACAGAGGCTACCCCTCGTCGTCCGACCGACCGAGGCTGAGCACGTCCGTCCGAGCCGAGGCTTCCCCTCCGCTCGCGAGGCACCGAGGCTACCCCTCGTCATCCGACTGTCCGAGGCCGAGCGTCTCACACCGGGTCGAGGCTTCCCCTCACCCCCCCCCTTGTGGCCGAGGATCCAGACCCGGCCCAGCCGACGCGCTCCACGTCATCCGCAACTCCGATTCGCGCCGCGTCTGCACAGACTCGACGCACCCGAGGGACCCAAGTCGGTCCCTTGACCACGTTGACCGGGTAGTCCATGGTCAACGCTTTTGTAGTGAGAAAACACTCTGAAACAACTATATTCCATTTTCTATCACTTGCAAAAACCTCTTCATCCTTCTACAACCTATACTCTTCTTATTTCTTGTCTGGACTCTGGATATATGTTTAGCTGGCGGCTTGTGACCATCTCCTTTTGATGGTCGCGCACGCAAGGGATGCTGAAATATATGGATCTGCACTGCTAGACCGAGTGACCTCACAAATTTGGTGATACTCCTTTTAAGGCAACAAGGATGCGCCAACCCTAAGGGTTGGATTGTTTTTTTCTCATTTTCAATATTCAAGAAATGGTTGATTTAATTTAATTTTGGAAGAGGAAATTAGATTAAACATATACTATCAGTGACTTAAGACCATGCACTACCATTTTTAAACTAGATTCCCTTGGATGATGGGTTGGTTCACTAACCTGTAAAAATAGGCCCCATGTGAGCTAATAGAAGTTAAGTAGAGTTATATGGCTTTGTCACGCCCCGCTTTGCAGGAGACGTGACTGTTTTTCATGCAAAGCAGGTCCTGTAGATACCGGTAAAAATAATATAGACAGAGAATATAAAATGTATCAAATTTAAATACTCAATGAATACGATTTACTCAATTCGGGGAGTACAAAGTCTAATACAATAAAAGAAAAGTACAAATCTCACGTGCAGCAAAAGTAAGATACATCAATCACTCCTCACACAACCTGCTACTCAAAACTCAGTGTCCTAAGCCGCGAACTAAGAGTCCTCGTACACTGGAGCCTCCACGTACTCCTGCTCTACACCTAACGGAAACAACAAAAATAATAACACCGCTAGATTAGAGTATCTATGATAAATAGTGTACAAACATGTAAAGCTATTATTTGACAAGAGTATATCAGGTTTACATGTGGTTCAATGTTATCAGTGTTCTAATTCATTTGAAAGTTCAGTTAAACCAATTATAAGCTGACTCATAATGAAGAGTACGATATGCAACCAAGAGTTCACCTTGTACCACAGGGGATGATCACCAGTGTCGAGTCCAAAAACAGAAACATGAAGTGACTCTGGATCCATCCAATGTAACTGGTCTGTGTAGTATACAGATACTGTGAACGAACCCTATCGGAACAAATACTGTGATATGATCCATCCAATACGGCCAAAGTATGGCTCTACTCTCTCATGCACTCTCTTTAGTATGAGTTTTCTAAACCATAATGAGTCAAGTGTAATGTCGTTTAAGATATTCAATTTAGGGTCAAATGTAATGTTCATTGACTTACCTATCGTCATATTATCATATTATTTTCAGAGTTTCCATGTCATAAGGTTGGTGTATATGTAACTTACTCAATCTTGTAACAGTTATAGCATTCCAATTTATTATTGTGTTGTGTTAGACCCATAGGGCCATGCGCGTAAGGAGGGCGCACACAAGGGGGGCGTGCGCAATGGGGAGGAGCCGACTTAGGGGCTTTCTGGACTTTTGCTATTTTCCAGTGTTAGGAGAGGATTTTCTTATTTAATCTAGGTCTAGCCGTCATTTGTATTCATGCTTGATGATTGATAATCCTCTTGAGCATCCTTAGGTAGATCTAGATTAAAGAGTGCGGGCGTCCTCTTATCGGCGTCTTGGAAGGAGGATACAGCTTTCTTGTATCCAATTATCTTCATTTATTCCAATTAATATCATTTTAATTTCAGATATGCGTAGATCCTATCATTTTAGTGATGGAAGAGAGGGTGGTGGTGGGGATAATAAGGAAAAAATGGAAGTGGTGATAGTGATGGATTATGAGAAACCGATCGAAAATTAGTGTGGTGGCGAATGTGACAGGGGTTAAGATAAGGACATTAATTGCTTTAGATCAAAATATGTGATTAGGAGAAGAAAGAGGATGTGAGGAAGATGTGGCGGTAGTGATGCACGGTTAGAGTTTGAATTTTTGGTATGACTGAGGCGAATTATGTGTTGATTGAGGAGGAATATGAGGAAAAAGGTGAGGAGGAAGGATGTTAGGGCGAATAGGGATTAAGCCGATAACAACATATATTTTTATATGGAAATTTTGGAATTTTTCTGTATGATTTTTTTTGATATTATTCATTTTACTTTTCTTTTTTTTCTTTTTGTCTTTCTCTCCTTTTTTTCTTTTTCTTTCTTTCTTTTCTCATTTCCCCTTGGCCCAGCGCACATCTAAAACCTGCAAGGCCCGCCTGTCATTCTCATTTTCTTTCTTCTTTTCTTTCTTATTTCTTTCTTTCTTATTGTTTCCTTGAGTGAGGCCTAGCCCACTTTCTTAATTTCAGATTCGCATGGATAATTGATATTAATTGGAATAAATGAAGATAATTTGATACAAGAAATGTGTATCCTCCTTCCAAGACGCCGATAAGAGGACGTACGCACACTTTAATCTAGATCTACCTGTCACGCCCCGCTTCCCTAAAATAGAGGCGAGACGTGAAAAGGTCCGCACGAGAGTGGAGCTGTGAAGCCCCAAACCCGATAAGCGTCAATAAAACATAAGCAGGTCCCTGTAACCACAAGCAGAACAACAATAATAACACAAGGGGAGACTGAAATAAAATCTCATATCTCAAGGTTTGTCCAACATGATAATTAAGTTCAACATCCAGAAAAGCCACCAGGCTAAAAGAAAGAGTCTAACGGCCCAGAACAAGGCCAACAAAAGCAACGACGTAACAAAGTATAGGTGCTACGCACCGACAACAAAACAGCAGTCTAAACAAAAGGGAAACACAACGAAGACACTAGGACTGGTCCCCAGTATCCACGTACTCCCTGCCAAACTCAGGCTCGGGCACGGCGTCCGCAAACACCTCGTCCTCAACAACGGACTCAGGCGCGAGATCTAACATGTGTCACCCAAAAGAGTAAAGGGGGCACATGTCAGCAAGTCAAAAAGACTTGGGCAAGAAACTGAAAGTAGGGTAAACTAGCAACCTAGCAGTTATAGTATGATGCATGGCATGTCAAGTAAAGTATGGAAGTGACAAGTAAAGGGAAGTACAAGTGGCAAGTAACAAGTGGTAGTTGTGACATGAAATGTCAAGTAACAAGTACAAGGGATCACTCAACGAGTGCCCTATTGCCCGTAGGCTATGCTCAAGTACAAGTCAAGTAAATCACGTCAAGTAAACATGTCGTGCACAGAGATTCCGCCTGTTGGCTAGAGTGGCTGATCGGGCCAACTCCTAAGCTCAAGTGACCGTTTATCTCTACCCCTCCCAAGTGTGTCGAGCCAGGGCATTACCCCCGAACACGGAATGCTCGCTTCTGGGACACGAGCCAGGAAGTGTGAATAACACGTATGGCATAGGGTTATGCCCACGTATAGTGGGTGCCTAGCCGGAACTAGTAGGTCGGGCATTGGCTATCAACCAACACATGTCCCGCTTCTGGAACACGAGCCAGGAAACACAAGTATTTTAGCGTGTGCTACGAATGCGACATACAACATGGATAGCATGGATGACAATGTATTCGCATACCGATAATCAAAATTAAACATGACATGGTAGTTGTGCAACATGGTAAACGTGGGCCCTAGCTTCGTTGTCAGGCTAGTTCCGGAATTTGCGCCTAGGCGAGTATCATTTCGTCGCCTAGTCTCTTTTACGCCTACAACAAGCAAATGGCCTAAAAGATGACCTAAACCCTAAGTGGCAAGTTTCACTTGCCTAGCACCGGGGATGGCGATCACGAAGGTTCGTCTCACGGATGCTAATCTACGGGGAAGTCGCTGTCATGGAGAACAATCATCAAAACAACAAGTAATTTCATTAGGGTTTCACAAAAACATAACGGGTTATGAAAACATCAAGAGATCGATTTGTTACCGTGAGGAAGCGGAAGAAACACTCCGGGGAACCTATGGATCAGATCTGGAAATGGATGGAGAAGTTTGGAGAACTAGGGTTTTTGGGGGATTTTGGGGGTTTGATGGAGATTTGAGGGAGATGAGAGGTTGAATGTGTTGAGGGAGAGCTTGGATGATGGAGATTTGAGCTTGGGAAGAAGGAACAAGGGTTTGAGGGAGAAGGGGGCTCAATGGGGGAGAAATTAGGGTTTTAGGTCGTGAGGGAGAAGAAGAAAACGTTTGGAGGGGTATTTATAGAGTTTGGTGCCGGCTAGGGCAAAATTAGGGTTTACAGCACTGGTTAGTCGGTCAAAGAGCAACCACTGACCGACTAGTTTGGGAATTAGTCGGTCGGTTGACCAACGCAGACCGACTGAGAGCAAATAGTAACCCCAGACGAAAACCTGAACTAAGAGTTAGTCGGTCAAAGAACAACTACTGACCGACTAGTTTGGCAACTAGGCGGTCGAAAGATGAACTTAGACCGACTAAGAATGAACAGTACTGATACCAAAATTTAGTAAATGAGTAAGTCGGTTAAAGAAGCATTGCCGACCGACTAGTTTGCAACCTAGTCGGTCAACCAACGTTCTTAGACCGACTAACGACAAACAGTAACTCCTGAGAAATCTAGAAAGCCACCTAGTCGGTTCAAGAAGGATTGCCGACCGACTGGATCGTCATCTAGTCGGTCGGTGCCCCTTCTTACACCGGCTAATAAGCACCAAAAGTTCCGATATGGAGCGCGGAGCTCCGGGATCGATTCCTAAGACTCCTAGGCTTGATCTAACAATAAGATATGACCGATACGAAGCCCATCACGAATGACTTACTCCAAAATCGACGATTCTAAGAAAGAAGTTAGAAAACGTGACGATACGATCGAGAATGAAAGTTTCAGAGACGAAAACCACATATAAGGAGAAAATCCACCAAAACATATAATATAATATAATAAATCCGGATACAAGAAAACCAGTCATTACATCCTCCCCAACTTAAGAAAAATTCCGTCCTCGGAATTTCCCAACACTCACGTGTCCGGAAACAAAAGTGGGAAACGCTCTCGCATCTCATCCTCATTCTCCCAAGTAGACTCTCCAGGCGAGCCGTGTCGCCACATCACTCTCACAAGATTAACAACCTTGTTTCGAAGTGACTTCTGACGCCTGTCCAGAATCTGCACTGGATGCTGGTCATACGTCATATCGGGGCGAACGGTAATCTCCGAGAAATCCACAGCATGAGATGGATCGCTAATGTATCGACGAAGCTGAGACACATGGAAAACATCGTGAACTCCTTCCAAAGATGGCGGCAAGGCTAAGCGATAAGCTACCTCGCCAACCCTCTCCAAAATGTCAAACGGTCCAATGTATCGCGGGCTCAACTTCCCTCGCTTCCCAAAACGAATCACACCACGATTCGGGGAAATATTCAAAAACACATGGTCGCCCGACTGAAACTCCAAAGGACGACGTTTAGCATCCGCCCAATGCTTAAAACGGTCCTGAGCAATTCTCAACCTCTCCCGAATGTTCCTGACAATATCCACGGCCTCCACGATCATCTCGGGTCCCAACAACTCCCGATCACCAACGTCATCCCAACTCAATGGCGATCGACATTTCCTCCCATAAATAGCGACGAAAGGCGCCATGCCAATACTCGCCTGGAAGCTGTTGTTGTAAGAAAACTCCACCAGATGTAGATGGTCCTCCCACGAACCCTTGAAATCCAACATGCATGCCCTCAGCATGTCTTCCAAAATCTGAATCGTCCTCTCGGACTGGCCATCCGTCTACGGATGGTACGCCGTGCTGAAACTCAGACGCGTACCCAAGCTCTTCTGCAAACTCTGCCAAAACTGAGATGTGAACCTCGTGTCTCTGTCCGACACGATACTCACGGGGACTCCGTGAAGTCGCACGACCTCCTGCACGATTCACGTTACATCACTATCCAAACTAGGAAAAGGAAATAAAACGGAGAGTAAAAAGAATTTACCTCCATATATCTCCTTGCTAGCGCCTCAGTGGACTGTCCCACTCGGAACGGAATAAAGTGCGCAGATTTGGTCAATCGATCCACGATCACCC